>CM053787.1:264983412-265583412 GCA_028749045.1 Cupressus sempervirens | reverse complement strand
TATGTGGCTGCAATAATCTCGCAGGGTGCTAATGTTAAGCCTTAACCTGCTGACATTCCAAGCATCGAGCCACAAAATCTGCTATGTCTCTCTTCATTCTAGGCCAATAGTAATGCTACTTAAGGTCAGCATGCATTTTCTTGACACTCGAGTGAGCCAAATACGGTGCTTTGTGGGCCTCAAACAAAACTAGATTTCTCAAATCACCCAACTCAGGAATGTATACACTCCCTCTAATCAGCAATAAACCTTTAGAATTTACTAAATACCCCTCAAAATGCCCTTCCAAGATGTTGTCGCTGTCAATAACAGCCTTAACATTCTAAAACCAATTATTTGCAAAAAGGTTCTATAAAATCTTATCCTTAAGATCCACTATTAGGATCAAAGAAGATAATTCATGTTGCCTTCTACTAAGTGCATCAGCAACCACGTTCTCCTTCCCTTGCACATAACTAATCTCGAAGTCATATTCACATAGGAACTCCATCAATCTTCATTTCCTAGTGTTGAGGTTTGGTTGTGTGAAAAGATACTAAAGGCTTCGGTGATTAGTATGTAACTCAAATCATTGACCCAGAAGAAAATGTCGCCACTTGGTCAAAGCATGCATAATCACTGCAAGTTCAAGATCATGAGTAGGGTAATTCACCTCATGATTCTTTAGCTTTCTAGAATCAAAAGCTATAACACATCCTTCTTGCATCAAAACTGCCCCTATGCCATCCAAAGATGCATCAGTACAAACCACGAACTCCTTAGCTGAATCAAGGACTGCTAGAACTGGTGCACTAGTCAAACATTCCTTAAGTTTCTAAAATGCTTCCTCGCATTCCTCTATCCACACAAATATCTTACCTTTTCTTTGAAGAGATGTGATAGGATGCACTATTCTGGAAAAGTTTGACACAAATCTGCAGTAATAGCTTGCTAAGCCCATGAAACTTTGAACCTTGGACACATTTGTAGGTGCTAGCCAATCTACAATAGCCCAAATTTTGGATGGATCTACAGAAATTCCATCCCCTGAAATGATATAACCTAAGTAACAAATCTTTGATTTGAAGAATTCGCACTTCATAGGATTGGCATACAGTTTGTTCCCATGAAGGCATTCCAAAACTTGCTCTAAATGCTGGTCGTGCTCCTCAACAGAGTTAGAATACACCAGAATATCATCTAGAAAAACCACTATGAACTTGTCTAGGAAAGTTCTAAAGATACCATTCATTAGGCTCATAAAGATAGAAGGTGCATTTGTTAACCCAAAAGGTACTATTGTGAATTCATAGTGCCCATACCTGGTGCAAAAAGCTGTCTTATGAATATCCACTTCCTGGATTCTAAGTTGATGATACCCAAATTTTAGATCAATCTTCGAAAAGACTCAAGCACCCTTGACTTGATCAAACAAGTCATCAATTATAGGCAAAGGATACTTATTCTTAACAATGACCTTGTTTAACTATCTATAGTCTATTCAAAGTCTTAAGCAACTGTCTTTCTTCTTGACAAAGATTACCGGAGCACCCCAAGGTGATACACTAGGATGAATCAAACCTTTCTCAAAAAGCTCCTCCAACTAAATTTTAAGTTCAACCAGCTCTTGAGCTGTCATTTTGTATGGAGTCTTGGAAATTGGTTCCGTTCCTGGCACGAAATCGATTCAAAAATCAATTTCTCTTCTCGGAGGTATTCCAGGAATCTCCTCAACAAAAACATCTAAAAAACTTTGCAAGACTGGATGATCAAGAGAAGAACCTTTAACCATGGAATCTTCTAAGTTGTTTACTGATATGGAAAACAAGCTGCAACCTTTTTGAGCACACCTTGCCAATTGCTTGGCAGCAATTGTTCGCAAAGAGATGGGTCTCTTGATTCCAGCAATAACCCTAGCTGATCCAACATCATCCAAACAAGTAATTGTCTTATCCTTGCAATCCATAATAGCTTGATGTTGTTCTAACCAATCCATCCCCAAAACTATGTCATACGATCCTAAAGGTATAACCCTAAGGTTCGTTGAAGTAGTAAAAGGTTTCATATGAATCTTATAGTTAGGAGCAACAATATTAGTGTTCACCCTAGAACCTGATGCTAACTCCACTTGCCATCTATTCCTTGCCCTAACCACATGAATTCCAGTATATGAAACTAAAGTAGAAGAAATAAATGAGTTTGTAGCTCTAGAGTCAAATAAGATAGATACTTTGATACCTTTAGTACTACCCTAAGCTTCAATAATAGTGTTCTGATGTTAGACCTACTTCTGATCCAGGGTAGCAAAAACATGGTGGTTCTTGGTAGAATCACCAACTGTCACTTCAGACCTAGCTAGCTTAGGTTTTTCCCAGTTAGGGCACTAAGACTGGTAATGACTTATCTGACCACAATGATAACACTCAACAAATTTTTTGAATCCCATGTTCTGACCAGAAGGACTAGGAGATGGATTATTACTCTGCACACTTTGAGGTGGTTGAGATGGTCTAGGCTGTTCTGAACCCTTGGAGTTCTTATCAAACTTCCTCTTCTTAAAATTCCCAACTGAAAATCCTAATTTTGAACTATTCTGAGGAGGCTTTTGATTCTTACTGACATTCGGGGTAGGTAGATCCATGCTGGTTTTGTATGAAGTCCCATGATAGCCAAACTTCATCTCAATCAAGTTTTCTCGCTCCAAAGTTTCCTACATAGACACAATTTTGAAAGTTCTCACTTTGTCCCTGATCTTGGGCATAAGCCCCCTGATGAAATGCTGTATCATGGCCTTATCATTTTTTGCCTAGGAAATTTTTTTTTTAAGCTCATAGAACCTATGTTCATAAGCTTCCACTATAGAGCTAGACTGCATAATCTAAAAGAACTCCTCTACACGGGCCTGGCGCTAATATTCAGACATGAACCTCTCCTTGAAACGCTCTACAAAGAGCTCCCAAGTAACTAAAGAGATATCAATGCCAAGCTTCTCCAACTCCTATTCCCACCACAAGGAACCAAATCCCCTCAAATACATAACCATCCATCTTACTTTCACATTACTCAAGTAATGGTGTAAGATAAAGCATTGCTCAATATTTAGCAGCCAAGCTTCTGCTGCTGTACCCTACTCCGTACCATAAAATAATGGCCCTTTCACCTTGGAAATATCCTTGAGCTGAGCTCTTTCCACTAGATCATCCTCTATAGGAAGGTTAATACCCTACACAAGAGGTATGCTAACATTCGCTCCCCCATTAGGAATCTGGTTATTAGTCTCAATATTATCGAGACATTCTAGTATCCGTTGAAGTACCATAGCTTGATCTGCCTTGTTATCCTGGTTGTTTCCAACCCCAGCATTCTAATCAAACTGATCATCCCCAACAATTCTCTGGTGCCTAGGACCTCTACCATGGCCCTTGCCCCAACCTCTTCCTCTACTAGCAAAGTTATCCTTAGGAATGTCATGTCCTCAAGCTCCTCTAGTGTCAGGAGGCATAATAGCAACCTAAAAGAAATTAACTATTAATAACGCATTGATGACGAGAAAAACCCTATAACCCAAGAGTCCTATTTATTCTAACCATGCTCTGATACCAAAATGTAATGCTACACTAAAACAAAAATAATAAATAGGAAACCAAGAACAAGCATAATGAACGAAAGAATTTATTTATTTATTTATTCAACTTTTACAACAATAAGAACAATGATTGAGTCACTCTCAATATGTAAACCTCAAAATAGAAGAAGATATCATCCAAATAAATTTCCATAATGATGTTAACACATAAAGAGTTTAGTACAATAATGAAGTGCAATATCATTCTTAAACGCCTATGTCCAACATATGGACCCTACAAGTATCAAATTTTGTTTCAAGAAGTAACTTCAACAATCATCCTTAGCTACTTGTTAATCAACTTGAAACACCTAAAAACACACAAAAATGCAACACAACACAAAGAGGGCTCAGTACACACTGAGTTGAAAAGTGTAGTTGACTTGCATACATGTTAGAATAAACATATACAAAACCATAATGCAAATATCTGAACCACATAACATAGTTCAATTCTAAAATTAATATGCAAGTAACCATCTTCTTAACAATGAAAAATTAAATTTGCACTAAGAATAAATAGTACATGAATCATATATATACTAAGGTGTCATCACTATGGTGCTAAGATACTGCATCCGTATATGGTAAGCTCATAGACAACACATAGTGGGATTCTTTATGGTACTCATGAAATGACGTAATAGAGACTTGACTTGTTCTCCAGACTTAACCTTACTGGTTTAAGTCATAGGTAAGGCCAATTATCTTTTGTATGTAATTAACCCACCCATTTCATCTTAAAACTATCACTGAATTAATTAACTAAATAGGATAAAACAATATTCAGCCACCTCGATATACGATCATTACAGCTATCCTTAAAATACACATCAAATAGATATTCTAAGAATGCACATGTAATGAATAACAAGTCAGTTTTCACATGATATTACATTCTTCATCTTTTGAAAATCTCATCTTCTACTACCAAATTTGAAAGTAAACTTAGGTTATTTTAACAATAGAAATAAATACTACAATATTATGATCTCGTAAATATAACTAAATTGTTACATCAGTTTAATGATATTTACCAGTCGTAGTACTATACTAGTTATTCCTACTATTATAATAAACAAAACTTATCCTTCAAATTGACCAAGATAATTAAAACAATGCACATATGATATTCTTGCTTTAAATGACATATCATCAAACATATATCATAAATCTATCTTTTCCATTGAAAATAATTTCCAATTCAATAATGGATAGAAAACAATCATTAGAATAATAGATTCCAATTCATACAAATATAATTTTCATCTCAAAAGAATAATATAAATACCATTGGCATATCTAAAATGCTTCGAAAACAAATCAAATAAAATCATGTCTAACAATTCCCTACAACATTCAGTTAACTAAATTTTTCGAGCTCTGTTGATGTTTTAAAAAAAATAAAAAAAATAACATAATCGATGATACCGAATGTTCATACAAACTCATTTCCAAATTGCCAATTGCAAGTTCTGACCCACGGATAACATACTAACTATTTAGATTCTCTAAAATACTAATAAACAAGATGCGACACAAAATAACCTATTACCAGTTTACACAACCTCATGTAACTATTATAAAGGAATTCAAACCATACTACAATGTTCAGACAGTGTATTGGTTGTTATTCTTGGAAATTTTCAAACATTTCAATAACCATAAAAGATGCTATGCTTATAAAATGTAAATTCAACATTGTTTTGGTTTCATACTAACTGTTCGACAAAATGCCTCTGCCTTCGACTATGGTCATCAGTCCATAGTTTAAAGCAAACTCATGACTAAGGCCGAGCCACTCACATATTTACCACAAAATACCAAGTGAGCTTTAGATATGGGTTCTCACAGAGCTCATCTCTATGGGAGCCCAAATACATATTTTTTATTTCACAACAGCCAACAAGCTAACTACCGCAACCATGTGTTTCTCACAAGGTTCAACTTGATGGGAAACACATGTTTGGGGCAAAGCCCAATTCAAACAACACTATCCATAATGATATCTCTTCTCTTCACATTCAAGTATGGATGCACATAGAGCCAAGTGATGCACATAGGGCCAAGCTCTGCATGAATCCATTCTTGAGTGTCAAGTACACAATATTTAAAAAAAAAATTGATAACCATTTGCAACATGCTAATAGATATCACAATACAATTGTAAATAGAGAGAGAGAGTAGGGTAAGAAATTGCCCCTATGTGAATAATGAAGATGGAAAATGCACTGCAATTTAGCTTGATGCCAAAGCCCCAAAAGCTAAGTCAAAACTGGTAACAATCTCCACACAGCTTACACATATAACTCACAAATGACTTCCCAATGGAGTGAAGTAGAAGAACCCAACAATAACAACAGACAACTTCTGATGAGTAATTCCATCATGCTTAACCACATATGCAAGTTTCCCTTTCCAACAAAAACCCTTCATTATGTCGATACCTTAGCAACAAGATCACAGATGTTAAACAAAACAGAACAATGCGGCCAAGTTTCCAGCCCAAATTCTGCAAAAAACCTAACTCACAACAAGAAATGGCCAACCAAACCTTAAGTGCCATAATTCCTCATAAACAAGCATTCAATACACATCAAGTATCACAGAGCCATGTATTCAGCAATGCCAAAACCACCGCCATGAATTTGGCTTTCAAAACAATGAATATGTTCCCTCTTTCATGGCATTTGATACCCATTTAGGGTTGCATGTCATTTAAGAATATATTAAAACCCTCTTTCATAACATAAGCATAATCTATACCAACTATGGGTTATTAAACCTTTTTTAAAAAATGCATTTAAGTTATGTAATCAAAACCAACCTAAGGTTTTATGAAATAAAAAGTATCTAAACCGTTCACATCATATGTCTATATGCTATACAGAAAACAAATCTAATGCAATAACTCCATCCCTTCTCAATCACGTATATGAAAATACAATGACAAGTTCCAAATACATGCAGTATATTAATATACAAATGTATTTGCAATGTCGAGTTAACATACAATATATAAAAAAATGCAGTTTACAATGAGTTTGAAACATAATAAACATAATCGATACCCAATCAATCATGCGATTATTTATATGCCAGTTTCAAATCTTAAAATCCTAAATCACCTTCACTACTAACAACATAGTTCAAAATAGAAAATACGTTCAACATAAGTCTCATGTTTCAAAGGATAGTAATATAACCAAGTTCTACAGAAATAAAAACATAACAACTGAAAGGAACTTATAACAACAAGGTCCTAATATGTAGAAAAACCCGAAGTAGTGGTCAGGCATGACATGACAGGGTCACTTTTCAGTTTACCCTAGGTCTCTAATGCAAGAGCATCTAGTTGTGTAAGGGAAATCTTGTATCACCCAAAAATATGCTTAGTGTTAGTTTTTGTTTAATTTGTTTTCATGTTTGTATACCCATTCAGGTCAAATAGAGATTCCAACTCTCATAGTTCCACTATTGGTTTTTTGGGTTGGAGTTTTTGAGCACCTTGGGATACATGCCAATGCAAAAAATATGTTATTTTGTAATTGAGCTATAATTATGATGAGTTAGAGGGTGTGAGTTGGAGGGATGATTATACTTGTAATTTGAAGCACTCCAAAAAAAGAATCAAGTCAATAGGCTTTATGGTTTGAATGTTATTGCAATTTTAAGTTGCCTGATGACCCCCTAAGAGCACTTCAAGGTTAGATTTGAGGTTTTAAATAGCCTCGTACAGGCCTAAAAAATGGTATATGAGGAAAGCTAGTGCATAGTGCTATAGAGTGCTTGGAGAGCTTTTTGGAAATGTAAATGGTTAATCAATTAGAGTCTTGAATAAAAAATTATGCCTCCTAGAAGTTGGACTACCATTTCTAGATTCTTCTAATTTTACACCTACTTTTGATGTATTTTCCAAAACCTTCTATGTTTGTGGTGGATGCCAAATGACATATTCTAAAATGTATTCCTAACCCTAAACCTAATTTGGGTTACTTAAGGACATTTTTTGCATTGTAAATGCAATTTTTGAGTGGAGTTAGGGAGAAGGTATTGGAGGAGGGTTTTTCTCCAGAATCAGACAACATTGTAAGCCCTAGGGAACGTCATTGGGTCTATTTTCATTGTACTAAATGTAATAGAATATCACTTTTGATAATAATATTACCCTTTTCCTATTGTGTTATTTTTGGTCTTGGATTGTGCCCTCATCAAATTCCTAGATCCATAGATGAGATATTCTTGATGAGCAAAAAAGAGATTTGTTGTAATGCCCCGCCAAGGGATCCAAAGAATTAACCTAAAAAGATAAGAGTTTTGTTCTCGCCCATGCCTTGAGTGCTTGTACAGGCTAGGATGGGAGTAGTGAGAATGCATGGTTGCGACCTTGCATTCCGTAGTATGCCTCGTCAGTATGAGAGGATACTAGTGGCCACATGAAATCAGTATGGACCTGTGGAGTTTAGCTAGCTACCAGGGTAAATTGTACGTGATAATTGCGATGACACTTTCCTGCTTGCATAGTAGGTTCCTACATGTCATTGTGTGCCTCTGGGAATTAGATGTCAGATTTTGTGTCTGGAGCCTTTGAGTTAGTATACTTTTTTATTCCTGGACTTATAGAGATTTGTGCTATGTATTTTGGATAGCCTGTATGGGACTTGAGATTATCTCCTTAGCACGGTGGGAGTGGACCACTTAGGTACCACGCGGTCGAGTGGTAGTGTATTTTTCACTCTTATCATTTGAGATTCATTAAGACATTGTGGTTGATGCGTCCTTCATGATGGTGGATATGTATCCTTTCATTGATGATTAGCATATGTTAGATATAGTTATCTTATGTTAGATTACTTTGTACATAGAATGTTGTTAGGAGTGACATTCCTACTATGTTAATACTAATGATCTTTTTGGTGATTTGGGATGGTACACACGGAAGGATCACTAGGATCCACAATGGTCTAATGATGCTATTAACGGTTGGGAGGAACCGTGCACTTAGTTTATTATGTTTGATCTTTATGATGGATGTTTATATCTTCTATGATGAAGTATCATGTATATCATGTCATTATCGTTAATTTGTTGTATCATGGATTAGAATAGGATGATATACCTTATTCTATGTATGGATATTCTTTTGAGCTTTTCATACCCTGTGACATGTACAGAGGATGAATGAGCATTTGAAATGTAATGTATAAACATTGGAATTATCATTATTATTTCATGTGGATGTTGTACTAGATGGATTTATGTATGTAATTCAACGTTAAGGGATCTTTAAAGAATGTAACCAATTGTGTATGTTATGTTTACTTTCAGATGGACATTGCTATTGCTTCCATTTTTGTGCATAAGTTATATGTGTTATTTACTTTCAAAAAAAAAATGCTACTAAACTTAGTGAAATTCTAGGTTAATTCTTTGGATCCCTTGGTGGGGCATTACATTTGGTATCAGAGCCCAAGTTTCTACATTGGGAGCTCTGGGTATTTTGGAACAACTAGAACTTTGAAATAAAGTGTATCTCATCAACTTGAAACTAGGTGAACTGAAACAGAACTTGAACTGTTACTTGTATATTTTCATACTTCAACACTTAGTTTTCAAAATTGGAAATTTTACTTAAACCTAAACATAGAACTGAACTTAGTATATTGCAACATGTGATTGTAATAGTACTTTGTGCTATTGTAGGATGGTATCTGGGACTAGGTCTTCTGTTAGAGGTCATGGTAGAGTTTGAGGTAGAGGCCGTGGTCGTGGCAGAGCTATCAGTGTCCATGAGTCTACCCATGAGGGATCGGCTCATGTAGAGAGCAGAGAAGAGCACTCTAGTAGGCAGCAGGAAGAGAGCCATAGAGAGGACCAAGCTGAGTCTGAAGAGGTTGGGTTGAGATAGATGATGCAGACTATTCTAGAACGTCTACCTCCTATTCAAGAATAGCCTAAAGTGCATCAGACAGAACAAGAGCATAGACCCAGATCTAGAAGTCCTCGGAAGGATCATCAGAGGTCCATTGTGTCCACTTAGATGAAGGATCTTTCAAGATCCAAGGTTAAGCCTTTCAATGGGCAAGGTTCTGGTTATGTGGCCGAGCAGTGGCTTATTTCCCTCGACAGGATTTTTGCCATGCAGGAGTTCAACAACAATGTTAAGGCAAGATTTATGATCACTAATTTAGAGAATTTTGAGGCTACTTGGTGGATGATTGAGGAGAAGAAGCTGGGAATTGATATGAGCAGTGTCACATGGGAGTTATTCCTAGAGAGTTTCTGTGAACAATTCCTACCAGAGGAATGGAAATAGCAAAGGGCTGATGAATTTCATAATCTCAGACAGTATACTTTGTCAGTGACCGAGTATGAGTGTAAGTTTTATGAGCTCATGTCTTTTTTAGGGTTCAGTGAAAATTCAGCTCAGTTGACACAACATTTTATTAGGGGTTTGAATAACCGTATAATTGGGGGTGTCAAGGTATTTGAGCCAAAAACCCTCAAATATGTGGTACATCGAGCTATCCTTGTTGAGAAAAGTGTCAACCTTGGTCAAGGTGGTTTTGTAGGAGCGCCAATAGCATAAGGATCTAAAGGCAACTACAATTCAGGTGGTAACAAGAAGTTTTCTTTCTCTAAGGGGAAACAGTATCAGCAGTAGCCTCAGCAGACACAACAATAGAAGGGATTGAATACTCAGGCTCAGGGTGGTGGCAAAGGTTCTAACACCAAGAACAACCGCAATGCCCAACACAATAAATAGAATTAGTCCAATCAGCCAGCTCATGGTAGCCAGTCTTTTGTTAGCAAGAACAATCGTCAGCAACCAAATGTACCACCTATGGGTAGAGGATCTGGCAGAAATATAGAATGTTTTTCATGTGGTCAGATTGGACATTATGCAGTTTAGTGTCCATAGCGAGCACCTCAATTTTTAGGATCTAGGCCTACAGATTCAAAGCCTACAGTTGGTGATGCAGGTAGAGCTCATAGATTTTTTGCAGTAGTTGATCACCATGAGGCAGATCATCAGGGAACAGTGGTTGAGACCATAGGTGCTATTAGAGGTATATCTCTTTCAATATTGTTTGATTCTAGAGCTACAGATTCATTTATTTCACCATCTATAGTTTCTAAGTGTAAGCTGGATGCGGAAAAGCAAGGTTATGGTTGGCAAGTGGAACTTGCCTTAGGTTTTAAGGTCTCCGCAGATTTTGTAGTTCATAAATATGGGCTTAGCTTAGGAAGCTTTGATACTATAGTGAATCTTCAAGTCATACCCCTTGGTTCCTATGATGTGGTTTTAGGCATAGATTGGCTTGGATCTCATAGAGCCAGTATAGATTGCAGGAAGAAGATTATTATGTGCCAAGATGACCAAGGGAATGATGTGTAGATAGTTGGGATACCAAGGCCTATATCTCTGCGGATGATTTCTGCTATGCAATTGAAGCAAAATTTCCATAAGGGATGTCAGATATTTGCTATTATGGTAAATGATCTTGATGAGGAAGATCCCATGAGGGAGACTTTAGATCACCTAATTTTGTAGGAGTATGCAGATGTTTTTCCAAGTGAGATTCTAGGCATGCCTCCAAAGAGGGACATTGGCTTTAGTATTGATCTGATTCCTAGAGTGGAGCCTATCTCTAAAGCTCCTTATCACATGACTACACAAGAATTGGGTAAGCTACATCTTCAGCTAGAGGAACTTTTGGCCAAAGGGAGCATTCGACCTAATGTATCACCATGGGGAGCTCTAGTGCTCTTTGTGAAGAAGAAAGACGGTTCTTTGCGCCTTTGTATCGACTACAGACAGTTGAATAAGGTAACTATTAAGAATAGGTATCCTTTTCCTAGGATTGATGACTTATTTGATCAGATCAAGGGAGCTACAGTATTCTCCAAGATTGACCTTAAGTCAGGATACCACCAGCTTCGCATCAAGGAAGCCAATGTTCACAAGACTGCTTTTTGAACTCACTATGGGCATTATGAGTTCACAGTGGTACCTTTTGGTTTGACTAATGCTCCATCAGTGTTCATGAGTTTGATGAATGGTGTGTTTTGATCTTATTTGGATAGGTTTGTACTCATGTTTCTTAATGACATATTGATATATTCTATGACTCAGAAGGAGCATGAGGAACACCTACGATTGGTATTGCAATGTTTGAGGGACAATCAGCTTTATGCTAATGCAGCTAAGTGTGAATTCTTCAAATCAGAGATTCAGTATTTAGGGAATTTGATTTCAGATGATGGTATTTCAGTGGATCTTGCAAAGATTCAAGCGATAATAGATTGGTCGACACCGACTAATGTGTCAGAGATTCATAGTTTCATGGGTTTAGCCGATTATTATCGCAAATTTGTTTAGAACTTATCTAGGATAGCACATCCTATTACTTCTCTTCAGAGGAAAGGAAAGAAGTTCGTGTGGATGGAGAAATGTGAGGAAGCTTTTCAGAAGCTCAAGGAGCTTTTGACCAGTGCACAAATTTTAGCTGTACCGGATCCAGAAGGTGATTTCATGGTATGTACAGATGCTTCTCTTGAAGGGATTGGGGCAGTGTTGATGTAGAATGGATAGGTGATTGCGTATGAATCACGCAAGCTCAAGGATCATGAGTTAAATTATCCTATGCATGATCTTGAGTTAGCAGCAGCAGTTCATGCTTTGACAAGGTGGAGACATTTCTTGTTGGGGCTTAGATTTGAGCTACATAGCGATCATCATAGTCTTCAGTACATTTTTACTCAGCCTAATTTGAATGCTCACCAGAGGCAATGGATGGAGTTTTTATGCGAGTATGATTTTGAGGTTAAGTACATTCAGGGTAAGCAGAATGTGGTGGTGGATGCTTTGAGTCACAAGAGACATGTGGTATCATCGATGACTCTTAGTGTGGATTTGAGGAGTCGGATTCTTCAGGCACTTCCTACAGATTCCTAGTATCAGGAAGTGTGCAAAGAGATTGATTCAGGAAAACCTTTGGAAGGTAAGTTTGCAGGTTACGATCGAGAATCAGATGGTCTTTTGAGACATTTGGGGAGGATTTATGTGCCATTTTTGGATGAGCTTCGCACCTTGATTCTAGTAGAATCCCATCGTACACCTTACTCATCACATTCAGGTGTCAAGAAGATGCATGCTGATTTGAGATGTTTGTTCTTTTGGTTTGGGATGAAGTGAGATATTGCTGATTTTATGGCTAGGTGCCTTGAGTGTCAGAGAGTTAAGGCAGAACATCAGCACACGGCTGGACTTTTAGAACCAAATCTCATTCCTTCTTGGAAGTGGGATATCATCTCCATGGATTTTATAGTAGGATTATCTATGACAGTTCGACGTCATGATGCTATCATGGTTACTGTTGATCGGTTGACTAAGGTGGTACATTTCTCACCAATCAGGTCTTCCTACATAGCAGTTTTTGTAGCTAATGTCTTCATGCGTGACATTGTGAGATTACATGGTATTCCTAGAAAGATCATTTCTGACAGGGATCCTGTATTCACATCTGCATTCTGGACATCATTGCAGCATGAGCTTGGAGTGTAGTTAAACTTCAGTTTGACATATCATCCAAAGACTGATGGTCAGACAGAGAGGGTGAATCAGGTTTTGGAGGATATGTTACGGATGTATGTGATGGATAGGCAAACACATTGGGAGGACTATCTCTACCTAGTGGAGTTTGCTTACAACAACAAGTATCATAGTTCTATTGGCATGGCACCATTCTAGGCATTATACAGATGTCCTTGTCATACACCATTGAGTTGGAATAGTCTTGAGGATCGCATCTTATTGGGTCCTGAGATGCTTCATGATATGGAACAATAGGTAGTGCGTATCCACGAGCACTTGACTATGGCACAGGATAGGCAAAAGAAGTTTGCTGATGCTCATAGGATTGATAAGCAGTTTGCTATCGGTGATAAGGTTTTCTTGAGAGTGCGATCGAGAAAGAGTCCGATCCAATACGGAAAGGGTTCTAAGCTAGCACCTCACTTTGTGGGACCATTCAAGATTCTAGAGAGGATTGGCCTAGTTTCTTACCACCTTGCTCTACTGCCCAACCTAGCTCGCATTCATGATGTTTTCCATGTTTCAGTGCTTCGGCAGTATATTCCTAATATTGTACATGTTCTTGATTGGAATGCGTTGCAGGTAGAGGACAGGCAGCTAGCTTTGGAGCCGGTTCGTATTCTAGAGCAGTAGAAGTTGATCCTCAGGGGTCGAACCATCGAGCAGGTAAGGGTCCAATGGGACCCTACTGATGATTCTTCAGCTACATGGGAGGATGCAACCGGATTAAGGAAGTTATATCCCTACCTGTTTGTAGGCTTCCAGGAGTAAGCCTAACCCAAGGCAGGGTGGATGTAGTGCCTACCCTTGTTCGCATCTTTTTCTGGACATATTATTGCTATTATTATCAGATTATGATAGACTAGTTTTATGTTGATGGATTAGTGGTATTGTTTTGAGACTATCAAACATTATGTTATGGATTCAGTTGGTATATGATGAGATCATTTAGACCTTACATTTCATGCATACATGATGATCATTATATTGCTTTCAGGTATTGTTGATGATTAGTTGGATGGCTATTATCTCATGTGTTTTATTATGGATACTTACCCCATACTTGCATGTGTATGGTGTGCGTGTTTTCTTATTGCATGGCATTTCTGATGTGGTTAAGGAAGGGAGTCGTAGTCACCTGCTTAGTCAGGATCTACACAATGCACCACTTCCTGCCATTGTCTATTTAGCTTAGCATTATATATTGTATGTACATGCATGGTTTTTCTATAGGTTGCAAGTACCAGGTATCGACTTCTTTGAATTGCTAGGATGAGCGTACCCTATTATACTATCTCAATGATAAGAGAAGGGAGATAAATTTTCAAGTCCAAATCCCAAACCTTTAAACCAATTGTCCTAGTGAGGTAGGACAAGTATCTAAATATTTTACCCACCGAATGTGTCAGATGACATAATTCGTGATTGTTAACCCTTTAAACTAATTTTGTGTGAATTTCTCTATGATGGGTTTTCATATTTTCTCTTGGAGGTCTATGGTGAATTTTCTATTAATTAAGTCTTAATAAATAGATTTAATTAATAAATTAATTATTTGAGAAAATTAACATAAAATATCATGTTATTTGATATTTTGATTTTAATTAATTAAATAAGAATTAATTGAGAAAAAGAATTAAATAAAAGAAAATTAGAAAATTAAAATTAATAATAATTATAAAATAATAATAAAGTAATAAATAATAATAATAATAAAAGTTATAAAAATTAAAATGAAAGTCATAAAGATTTAAATAGAAATTATATAAAAAGTGAATTGGAGCTATAAGCTTGCATGGGAATTAACGCACTTTTCTATTTCTCATGTGTCAACAACATGGAGATTTGTGCATCAATTAAGCACATGGTGTCTACAACCCTATGGCTCATCAAAAAGGTTGGAAAAGACCCATGCTTAGTTGGTGACACCTTCTAGCTATTTCTAGAGGCATTCTAGATGTTTCCTAAGAGTTCTTTATATTCAGGCATTCTTAGAAGCTTAGAGAGAGCTTTGGGTGTGCAATTGGAGCATTGGAGGACTCGTGAACTCTGAAGAAGGGAGGAGCTTGCTCTGCTGGTTTTCTGAGGAAGAGTGAATTAGCATCAGAATCTAGGTAGATTCTTGTGATTTTTCTTATGCTATTTCCGCATCATGCATTCCATGTCTTCTTCGTGTCTTCAATATGTCTTCTAAGAAATTTCATATTTTTATTTGTATGCAATCTCAATATGGGTAGACTAATTTATTTGAGAATTTTATATGCATAGATCTGAAAAGAACACGGGGCTAGGGTTGAAATTCATAGTCAAACCCGTTAGATTAATTATTGGAAATTTTGGAGATCAAAGGTCTATGGAGGAATTTTGAAAATTGAAGTTTGTATTCATATATTGTCAATTTTCTTATACATACATATGTATATATACAATTATATATATATATATATGTATATATGTTCATATACTGTGATATTTTTAATTCCATATATATATATATACACATACACCTTTATATATATATATACATACATATGTATATATATAATATATATATATATTTGTTAAAAAACCGGATGACATACCCGTGGGCAAAAACATTTTAAGAAATTTTTTAAACCAAATTGCAAATGAGAATCACGTAAGCAATTTTAAAGAGAATTATAAACATTTTATACATTGAGTCGGGGGGGGACGAGACCCGCACCCCCACTGCGGTCGCGGGTACCGCCATCGTAGGTACTGCGATGGTAGTGGTACGTAGTACCATTGACGTCATAGGCCCTGTGACCGCAGGGTCCTTCGTACCGGCAGTTATGTTATATAGATATGTGTTTTAAAAAAAACGTTTGCCATATTCGATTTAATTGTTATTAAAATTTTTGGCATTAATCGAATTTGTTAATTTCAATTTTGTTTAATGGTAAAATAATTTATATATTCATATATGTATTTATATGTATATATTTTAATATAAATATAAATATATATATATATATATATATATATATATATATATATAAGTATGTATATAATATGTAAATATGGTTATTAATAATTTGTTTTATAATTGTATAATTGATAATTGATTTATATCAAGGGCTCATGGTTTAAATTAATTGTTTTATTAAATATATTAAATTTGATTGTTAGATTGGTGGGGAACATTTGGATTAAGATTACAATTGAGGAATGGATTTGTATTCATTCAAAAACATATGAATGTTCTTTCAAATTCTTTCTCTAAATTTGGAAATGTAAACCGAGACTTTTGCATTTAAATTCAAGTTTGTAAATTTAGCAAAACCAAAACATGTGTTTACATTGTGTATTCTTTACGCTATTGTTTTGGGTTTTGGGTTTACTAGTGTTGACCAGTTATAGGACGTCTACCAGAGGCTTGGGAGTTATGTGATTATGATGATGATGTCTTATTTCTGATCTTTATAAACCCAACAATGGTTATGTGATGGAATGCTCTATGTATTGGATGTGATTACTGATTGTTATAGTTGAGATTCTTATGTACAAGACACTTGACTTAACCATTATTTTTGGTCATCGATCAGTTATCCTTGGTTATTTTCTAGTCGCCATGATGGGACTGTAATGTGGATTTATTCTTGATGATGTCATGTTGTGACATATTTGACTCAACCATTTTTGGAGTCTTCGATCAGTTTGATTGAGATATATTTTGGTTATTAAGAACCATTGGATATTTTGATTATCAGTGATACTTCAGTTGCCAATAGAGAGCTATTGTGTTCATGATTTTCTATGGATGTTTTCTCATGGAGATTTGATGCTTTTTTGCATATTTGATGATTTTATTATGGATTATCTTTTGTGATTTTGAGATTTATGAGTCCATGAGCATTAGGGTAGGATATCTGCATGTAGTGATGGGAAGTGGCTTGCAATGGGGGCCAGGGCCCTAAGAGGCTACCAAGGTAACTCATTGTAAGTTGGATTAATAACTGATAACATTCACACCTAATACTAACTAAATGAACCTAAAAAGATAAGAGTTTTGTTCTCGCCTATGCCTTTAGTGCTTGTACAGGCTAGGATGGGAGTAGTGAGAACGCATGGTTGTGACCTTGCATTCCATAGTATGCCTCGTCAGTATGAGAGGATACTAGTGGACACATGAAATCAGTATGGACCTGTGGAGTTTAGCTAACTACCAGGGTAACTTGTACGTGATAATTATGATGACACTTTCCCACTTGCATAGTAGGTTCCTACATGTCATTGTGTGCCTCTGGGAATTAGATGTCGGATTTTGTGTCTATAGCCTTTGAGTTAGTATACTTTTAGGATTCCTAGACTTATAGAGATTTTTGCTATGTGTTTTGGATAGCCTGTATGGGACTTGAGATTATCTCCTCAGCACGGTGGGAGTGGACCACTTAGGTACCACGCGGTCGGGTGGTAGTGTATTTTCCACTCTTATCATTTGAGATTCATTAAGACATTATGGCTGATGCGTCCTTCATGATGGTGGATATGTATCCTTTCATTGATGATTAGCATATGTTAGATATAGTTATCTTATGTTAGATTACTTTCTACATATGATGTTGTTAGGAGTGACATTCCTACTATGTTAATACCGATGATCTTTTCGGTGATTTGGGATGTTACGCACGGAGGGATGGCTAGGATCCACGATGGTCTAATGATGCTATTAATGGTTGGGAGGAACCGTGCACTTAGTTTATTATGTTTGATCTTTATGATGGATGTTTATATCTTCTATGATGAAGTATCATGTATATCATGTCATTATCATTACTTTGTTGTATCATGGATTAGAATAGGATGATGTACCTTATTCTATGTATGGATATTCTTTTGAGCTTTTCATACCCTGTGACATGTACAGAGGATGAATGAGCATTTGAAATGTAATGTATAAACATTGGACTTATCATTATTATTTTATGTGGATGTTGTACTAGATGGATTTATGTATGTAATTCAACATTGAGGGATCTTTAAAGAATGTAACCAGTTGTGTATGTTATGTTTACTTTTAGATGGACATTGCTATTGCTTCTATTTTTGTGCATAAGTTATATGTGGTATTTACTTTCAAAAAAAAAAAATGCTACTAAACTTAGTGAAATTCTAGGTTAATTCTTTGGATCCCTTGGCGGGGCATTACATTTGTATTAATAAAAAATGGATGAATACTTAATTACAAAGAGAGATCATTGTTATAAAGGAGATCAAAATCCTAATAGATAACTAACCTAGGTTGCATGATAATAATTAATTAAAAATTAATTATTATATGCCCAAAGTTTAGCTTAAGTAAACTAGAGATAATAAGTGACTTAATATTTAAATCAATATGATTTAAATAATAAGAAAATACTTTATTACTCTAAAATATAAAATAGTTCATGCTCAAAAATCTCTCTATTAGGCCTTAGATTAGTCTCTTCATCATAATTGTAATCAAGTATCCTATCCTAAATTCTATACTTTTCACCAATGCTTACATATGTGCTCACAATAATAGCCTTAATTCTCTTATTAAAATGTCTATATGTCTTAATTTTCAATGAATATCCAAGAAACATACCTTCATCACTTCTTTAATCAAACTTCCCAACATCATCATCTCTTGTAATGTATCATTTACTTCCAATTTTTTTGAATTACTTCACAAAATGTGTATGTTCAAACTAAAGTTCATAAGGTGTCTTACCAGTGCCTTGTTTAATTTTTATTCCATTAATAATGTATATTTTTATATTTTCTCCTCTCCAAAATATC
Organism: Cupressus sempervirens; assembly: GCA_028749045.1. Classification (NCBI taxonomy): domain Eukaryota; kingdom Viridiplantae; phylum Streptophyta; class Pinopsida; order Cupressales; family Cupressaceae; genus Cupressus; species Cupressus sempervirens. The sequence goes on along the minus strand of CM053787.1, from coordinate 265,564,423 downwards.
TTAGATACATTATTTTCAATCATAATTTTCTCTTGTTGCCTCTTTTAATATTTCATTTCTCCTTTCTACTATATCATTCTATTCAATTGTCTTAGAGGCCAAAAGTCATCTCTTTATAACATTATCTTCACAAAAAATATTAAACTCATTTGAAGTAAATTATCATCTATTATCATCTCTCAAACATCTAATCTTCAAACCAAAACCATTCTCAACTCTACTCTTAAAAATCTTGAATTTTTCAAAAGTTTCAAACTTTTTTCTAAGAAATGCTACCCACATCATTCTAGTAAAATCATCAACAAGAATCATAAAATACCTTTCACCATAGAATCCTCTTTTCTTTGTATGACCATTCAAATATGTGTGTATAGTCTCCAACTTTGTGGATGTCGTAAATTTCTTGCTTGAAAATGAAATTTTCTTCTATTTTTCCATACACATTCCTTACATACTATGTTAGCAGGTTTCTCAATTATAGGTAAATATCTAACTACCAATGTATAATAACCTTCACAATGTTATCAAAAGTTGATATGAAAATATCTCTTATCCCATAACCAACTACCATTCACCTTATGAACTAAACATGTCATCTTTGTAGGATTCAACTAAAATACATTACCTCTTGTCCTTGTAACAACACCAATCAATATGTCATATTTATCATTAATAAAATAACTCTTCTCTATAAATTACAACTGATATTCCTTGCCCACTACCTACCCAAAACTCAAAAGATAATGTTTCAAACCATCCAAAAAATGGACATCATCAGTGTTAGTCTTTCCATCAAGAGTAATAGATCATTTTCCTTTTATACAATAGGCTACATTATTTCCAACTCTAAGTATTCCTCCATCATGGATTTTGAATTCAAATAACTTATTCATATCTCTAGTTGTTGGGGAATAACCACTATCAATGATCAATTAATATATTTTTATTTTCTACTCATGATAATAATTATTTTTCTTCTCTAACTTCTTCTTTTTAGGGCTTTCTTCCTTAATAAGAACACATCCTATTTCATCATCACTTTCACTCAAGAGTTCTACCATTTGAGCACATAATTCTTCCTCATCAACAGAAAGAAAATCCTTAAGCCTTTTTTATTTATAGGGATTTCTAGTCTTTCTTATGCTCTTAGGAAATTTAGAAGAATAATGACCATATTCATTAAAAGTCCAACATTTAAAGATTTTGTTATACATAATTTTTCTCTTCATAAGTAGGGCAAGTCTTTCCTCAATCTTATTTTCTTCTTCAAGTTTTTGTTTGGCTGCTACCGGCATAATATCCACTTAAACTAGTACTCCTTGTCAACATAGGTTGAAAACTTAATGTGCTAAAAGTAATTTCAACTCTAGGAAATTCTTCACTATGTTGCATCTACATTGCTAGTGACCAAAATATTCCAAGAAGAGTCTTTCTTGTAAACTTAGTTGTTAAGGGAATAACTTGTTAAATAATTTGTGTTGTCTATCTATATGTAGGTATCAAATTCTTCAATATCTTCCACACAACTTCATCTTCAAATTTTTCTCCACCACAAGTCTTATTTCCTATAAGAATCTGTATTATTGTACCAAAATAACTTGTAAAGATTCATCTTCCATCATTTTAGCTTCTTGAAATAAGCATATCCAATTTTGCAATGTAACCTTCTGAGCATGATTATCACCTTCAATTTTACTTTCCAAAGATTTCCAAATTTCATGAAAATTTCTTAAATATTTTACTTGAGAAAATTTAGTTTCAGAAAGGGTTGATGACAATGCTTCTCTGGCAACAATATTGAACATGAATATGTATTTCTAATTTCTATCACACCTTCAAGCTTTTCTTCATCTTGATTATGTCCTTTTTAATTAATTAGACAATAACTCATACTCATGCATAGAAAATGTGTCTTCATCTTTTCCTTCCAACTATCGTAGTTAACTCCATCAAAATTTGGACTTTGTTTCCTGGACTATACCATAGATATCCTTAAGCTATTAGGTTTTTCCTTCAAAGACCTAATTTCTTTGATACCAATTGTTAGAAAGTGAATTCCATCAAAATAACTAAGAGGGGGAGGGGGTGGGGTGCAATTATAACAATTTTGAATATCCATATTAATTATAAAACATGTAAATAGTAGAAGAAACAACCACAGAAAGATAACCATATACAATAATACCAGATATGTTAACTAGGGAAACCCTTGATCAGGGGGGGAAACCTTTGTGGGTATGGTACCTAGAGGATGATGAACTAATAAAAATATTCCTTGTAAAAGGATGGACCATGTTATTAGCCAATAAAATAAATTTAGTACATACGAGTCCATGTTAGATCCATGTTAGGAGATTCTAACCCTATTAGGAGTTAAAAGGAAGATGAAAGGATCCATTGTCCAAATAGATTCAGTATTATCCTCACTTAATAATACAATTGTACATCAACAACTATCCAACAATAAATTCTATTGCCAACCATAGTTCCTTGTAAGCTTACTATGACTCAACTATACCAATCTCTACTATGATCCAAAAGATGTTTGCATGTTAGTTCACACAATATAATATGATCTCACTAATTAAAAAATATGCACTGGATACTACTCTACAATGAAATTGTAAGAATTTTCCTTAGGGAAAAATTCACCCAAGACCAAGAAGCACAATAACTAGCACAAAATTGACAAATAGAGTATTATCAAAATAACAATATGATATTCAATCATTGTGTAGTACACTAGAGGTGCCTATATATAAAGGCCTCTATGATGCATCTATAATACCTAGGAGTTAGCCATATGATAAGCCTCACAACTAGGCACATGTCCACTAGGAATGGGTTATCCTCCATTACACACAGGAGTTAGTGAGATGATGAAAGGATAAGCCTACAAAGGTGTGTCATGTAAATTTATGTTGTAGACACCATGTGCTTAATTAAGAGTGTAAACAACTCTGTTGTCAACATAAGAACTCAGTTAATTATGCAAAATCTACACCATATGCTAAATATGATTTTCTTACTCCTATGTTGTCAACATGACAAATCATATGAGTACATCAACTCCTAGGTGTCTAACCTAAGAAATAATAAAATAATGCATTTATCCTAAGTAAACTTAAGTAAAGTGTAAATAATTATTATTTACACTAACATCCCCCCTTAAGTGCATCTTAGGGGGGATGCACTTAAGCTCACATAATCTATGATGTAATGCATAATGGCTCTTAGCTACTAAGCCATGTTAGGTACCCAACTACAATGCAATGTTGAAATGTAATGAAATCTCCCTAAAAATGGTGAAAGAGGGAAAACCTCATGAGAAAAACCCTCCTCCAAAAAGAGAGATATGTACAATAGAGAAGAGAAGGATCATGTGACCCACCCACCTGGTGAAAAAACCCTCATCCCCAAGAGATCTCACAAATGAATATACTTGACCTTTGTGAAGGGCTTGGTGAAGATGTCAGCTACCTACTACTTTGTAGGACAATACTACAATGTGATGACCTACTCATGAATCAACTCCCTTGCGTAGTTCATATGAACCTCAATATGTTTGGTGCATTGATGTTGCATTGATGTTGCATTGTATGTTTTGTGATTTCAATAACACTCTGGTTATCACAATGGATGATTGTGGGTCTGGGTAGATCAAACCCAAAATCTTTCAAAATCTACTGTAGCCAAATAGCCTATGTTGTTGCATTCACAACTCCTCGATACTTAGCCTCAAACAATGAGAGAGAAGTGGTGTTCTACTTTTTACTCTGCCAACAAATGGGGCCAGAACCAAGATGAAAAAGATATCTTGAAGTAGACTTGCAAGAATCAATGTCCCTGCATAGTCTGAGTCTATATAACCCACTAATTAAAGTCTTGTACTAGTTGCATACTGTATCCCATGTGTACATGTACCCTAGATGTAGTGCAAGAATTTTTTTGGTTGCCTTCCAATGACGTTCATGTGGCTCTTGCATGAAGTGAGAAACCATGCCAACTACAAATGAGATCTCAAGGTGTGTATGTGTCAAGAAGATGAGGCTTCCAACTGACTATCTATACAAAGTCACATCAACAAGTGGAGTGGAACACTTTGTTTCTAACTTAACACCTTAAAGGAATGGGGTAGATGTAGCCTTTTAGTCACTCATGCAAAATTGAGCAAGAAGATCAATAGCATACTTGGGTTGTGATAGTGTTATCCCTAATGAGGATTGATATATCTTGATACCAAGGAAATAGTGTAGTAGACCCAAGTTTGTCATCAAAAACCTGTCCTACAATGTAGCCTTGACATTGTCAATGATGGATGCAGTACTTCCTATAATGATCAAGTCATCCACATAAAGCATAGGGAGAAAATTTAAATCATCCCTCTGAAGAATGTAGACATTCAGATCAGAATGACATTTAGTGAAGCCTTTGGAGAGAAGGAAGGAATCCATCTTGGCATACTAAACTCTGGGAACTTATTTAAGTCCATAGATAGACTTCTTCAATTTGCAAACCATGATAGAATATTGTATGAATCCTTGTGGCTGCTCCATATATATCTCATCATATACATCACCATTCAAAAATGTGCTCTTCACATCCATCTGATGAACAACCCATCTTTGAGCTATTGCAATAACTATTGTTAAATGAATGGAATTTATCTTTGCAAATGGTGCAAAGGTCTCAGTGTAATCATGCAAAGGTCTCAGTGTAATCAATGTCGAGAACCTAAGAAAAACCTCTTACAATGAGTTGAGCCTTATGTTTATCAACACTTCCATCTACTGCGAATTTGTTCTGATAGATCCATTTACACCAAACCAATTTTCTTCCCTTAGGAAGAGAGACTAAGTCCCATGTATCATTTCTCATAAGAGAGTTATATTTTTCCTCCATTACTCTATCCCATTCTAGAATACCTAATGCTTCTTTAAATGATTGTGGATATGAAGCAACTATAATATAAGCATGTGGGAGTGAGTTGTGTTGTGATCTTGTCCTCCTTATAGTGGAAGGATTCCCTACCAATGGTCCTACCACATCTAATGTTTGCTTAGTCCATCTAGGTCTAGTAGAAGAAGATGTAGTGGGAGTATCCTCAATCTCAATTGGTTGATGCCTCTATGTTGGTCAAGGACAAACATCTTCCAAGTCACTATTATCACTACAACTTTCTTCAATGAAGGAGAAAGGAGGAGTTGAAGAAGAGAAGCTTGGACAAATTTCTTCGAATGTACACTCCTCTCATAGAATATATCATGTGTCTCTAGATCCATTAACTTGTAGGCTTTATGTGAGTTTGCATATCCAACAAAGATGCAAGGTTTTCTTTTAGCTTCTAATGCCTTACATTTTTGGGGAGGTATTCTTACCCATGCTGGACAACCAAAGACTCTGAAGTGCCCAGCCATAGGTTTCCTACCAATCCATGCTTTAAAAGGAGTTACACCATCCAAAGCTTTGTGAGGACTCCTATTCTAAATATAGTTACCACAATTCATAGCTTCAGCCCAAAAGACTTGATCAAGAGACTTGTTTAGTAGCATGCAAGTGATCATCTCTTTGAGAGTCCTATTTTTCCTTTCAGCAACACCATTCTACTATGACATATATGGTAGTGAATGTTGAAGGTCAATTCCCTCTTGAGTGTGAAAGTCTATTAGTCTTGTGTTCACATACTCCCCCCCATTATCTATTTTAAGAACTTTGATGAATTTCCCTGACTACTTTTCCACTTGAGCCTTGAAGATGATAAATTTTTCAAACACTTCACTCTTGTGAGCCATGAAGAAAACCTAACTAAAGTGAGAGTAGTCATCTATGAAGGTGAGTGCATAGTGAGACTTTCCAAATGATGGCACTAGAAATGGTCATACCACATCATTATGAGCCAATTCAAGAACACATTGTGCTCTCGAAGACTTCCCATTTTCATACAATTTTTTTGGATGTTTTCCAAGCAAGCAATCTGAACAAACACTTTTTAAAAACTAGATTTGAGGTATACCATTGACCATTTTATTGCTGCTAAGCTGCTGAAGATATCTATAGTTGAGATATCCAAATCTCTCATGCCATAATTTACTTTCTACATTTGAATGTAGTAACAAGGCTTGTGCATTTTATTTTTGCATAAAGGAGGAGAAAGTGTAAAGCCTAGAATCATGATTGGCTTCACCTATTGTGATCATGGAGTCATCATTAATGCTTTTCACTACCACTAAATCTAGAAGAAATTTAACTTTATTTCCACTTCCATAGCGAGTCATTTGTAGATTGAAAGAAGGTTTGAGGTAATATTAGGAACATATAGAACATCCTTGAATACTTCATTGTTCATCTTGATTTCACCTTTTCCTTCAACTTCCACTTTAGTATCATCACCTACAAATATTTTTGGTACATCTAAATGTGCCATGGATGAAAAATATTTCTTTGACACACCCATATGATGTGTGGCACTTGAATCAATAATCCATTCTCCCTGACTAATAGTGTTTGTGAGTAAAAAGCATGCCCTTTTCCCTTAGAATATGAGGATGAAGATCCTTTCTCCTTATAAGCATTAGATAGTGGAACATTTTGTTTCTTCATGATGTTCTTCAACCCATCAATCTTCTTATGAAGACACTGATGTTGATCATGACCCATCTTCTTATAAGAGGCACATTTTTCTTTTCCTAATTAGAGTCCCCATTCTTGTTTTAATTTGAGGAAGACTTGCCTTGTTGATTGGATGTTGGTGTTGTCTTTACTGTATCATCTTGTTTTTTGTTCTTCTAGTTCTTCTTCTTTCCCTTTCCTTTGTTTGAACTTTGACTAGCTGAATTTTGAGAACCCGCATTATTAGCCACCAATTCCTTAGACTTGGACTACTTGAGAATCCCCATTATTTGCAACTTAGCTTGTTCATCTTCTAATAGTTAAGCATAATCATCAAAAGTTATTTTCTTATAGGTAGCCCCTAATGTAGTCTTTGTGGTGTTGTAAGAAGAAACAAATGTGGAGTACTCAGATGGCAATTTATTATGAATGAGATAGATCAACTTGTCATCTTTAATAGGACTACCACAATCATCAAGTTTTGTTCTTAATTCATTCACCTTAATGATAAAATCCTATATAGAATCAAATGTCTTAGGATCTAGGGAGTCAAGCTCATCTTCAATTTTGTAAACATCCTCCTCAGTCACTTTACCATATAAGTTTTTTAGGGCATCCCAAGTTTCCTTGGATGTATTATACTTTGTGATCTGATAGAAGATCTTGTCTTTAACCCCCATCCTAATATCACCTAGGGATTTCCTATCTACCTATTCCCAAGTAGTAATATCACTTTTAGATACTTGATCACTTGTTGGTTTAAGACAAGTACCATCTACATATTGAGAAACTTCATTATGCATTAATTTACACCACATTTTAATAGACCATGTGGCATAGTTATGCAATGTTAATTTTGGAAACTTAATATTTCCCATGATGCAAGAAATGAATGATAATAGTAAGAAAAGAGGAATGAAACACCAAGAGACACCCCCCCTTTTCACTCAATCAAGAAATCCTCCCAAATGAAAGATTTTGGCACTTTATACTTAGTGTGTTTACAATAGCCACTTGCTAATTAAGGTCTTAGTGGAATTTTGATGTTGTTTTTTACAACCTCCTTTTGGAGTTCAAAACTAGAACAAAGCAATGTACAATAATTTTGAAGCAATACAATGCAAAGAAAGGACCTAATTCTAAAAGTGGTGTTTTTTTCCACGCAAGCCTATAATCTAATTTTAGATCTAGAAAGTAGAAAGAAAATTATGCACTTTCAAAAAAAATGAAACTTGATTTGGAGTCCAGATGAGCCCATATGGAGCAATCAAAGTTGCAAAATGCAGGATTGGATAGGTACAGTCACCAAAAACTACAATTTCTAACAAATCTGTGTACCAAAACTAGAAAATAATTTTACCTGAATTTTGACTATGGCCCAACATAGGTGAATTTATAGTCAAAATTCACTGAATTGATGCTTTAGATGCAATGGTGAGGTTCGCTTTGGTTCTAGATGCTCCCAATATTTGTAGATACTCTAGATCTAAGTCGAGGTATCCTTAGAGAGGTGAAGCAAGAATGGTCTCCAAAGGCTATGAAATGATGCCTCTATGGTCTTGATACCATGTAAGAATTTTCCTTAGGGAAAATTTCACCCAAGACCAAGAAGCATAATAACTAGCACAAAATAGACCAACAGAGTATGATTAGAATAACAATGTGATATTCAATTCATTATACAGTACACTAGAGATGCTTGTATATAAAGGCCTCTATGATGCATCTAGAATTTCTAAGATTTAGCCATATGATAAGCCTCACAACTAAGCACATGTCCACTAGGAATGGGTTATCCTCCATTACGCACATGAGTTAGTGCAATGATGTGAGGATAAGCCTACAAAGGTGTGTCACATAAATTTAAGTTGTAGACACCATGTGCTTAATTAAAAGTGTGAACAACTATGTTGTCAACATGACAACTCATATGAGTACACAAACTCCTAGGTGTCTAACCTAAGAAATAATAAAATAATGTATTTATCCTAAGTAAACTTAAGTAAAATGTAGATAATAATTATTTACACTAATAGAAATGATCTTCCCATTATACCGATTCCTTAAAAAAATTATTGAGTTACCCTTTAGGCTTTTCCAATTTATAATAATAATATAGGAACAACTTAAGATATTGCATTACAACATTTCTACTTTTTCACAATTACAAGTAATTTTTTGGCTTTCAATGTTCATAACTTCATGCTCACTAATAATTTGGATGTGTATAATTAACCATAACATCCTTAACATGTCTTCAACCCCTATCTGAGTTTTCTTAGCTAAATTCTATCTTTGTTAGGAGATACAATCCAAATAATAGTACCTTATTTCTAGATCCATCATAACTTTGTCCTATATTTATATTTCCATATGCAATCTTAACTATGTAATAGACATACTCTAGAACATAATTCCACATGCATATAAGTTGATCTTCAATCCTCAAATTGCATAAATCCAAAATTTGTTTGGTACTCTTCCAATCTCCATAAATAACCAGTCTATATTGACATTAATGACAAAATCTATCATGACTGCAATACACATCCTCTAAATTATTTATCCATCATTGCTAGGCTATTCCCCCTTAGGAATACCATCCACATTCATGCTAACAACTCATTTTCTTGTAATCCATATAAATTGAATTCTTGAGGATTGATTTTCATTCAACCAAGCCTAGAACCAATTCAATATCATGAATTAGTCTTTGTCTCATCAAACTTAGAACTGATCATAGTTCTTGTCCCATGCATTGGAATCCACTATTCTTTAAATTAATGCATTTTCTGCACATCAATTGAAAGAGGAGTGAATTCAATGCCCCAAAATTGGTCTCCTAAACCAATTTTTTTCTAATCTTGAATGTTAGCCAATGGTTGACAAAGTCCTAACCTATTAGGCATATTTGAGTCATAATTATCTCTACTTGATTTGAATATCAATTGTTTAAAACTAGTAGTTTGCAAAAATCCTAAAATATCAATAAATTCCTAAATATTAAACTAAACTATCTATTTAACCCTTTTGATCAATTAATTTAATATAATGTTCTAGGAGTTCATTAAATTAATTCATTTTGATCCATTTCACAAGAAAAGGAATTTATTCTCTCACATTATACATTATTTGAATTTAAACATTCAAATATGAGGTAATATTTAAATAATATTATTCAAAATCTCGTTTTGAGTTTGAAACTAGAAACAATCAACTAACTTGAATCAAAGAAGGAAATAACCAATTAATTCATTCTAAATTCAATAGTTAACTCCCTCTCAAATTGAAACTTCCTATTCAAACTCAACTCCCATTGAATCTCAATTATCTATTTGACTCAATCTTTACCATTAATATATCTGGGTTTCTTATAAATTAAGAACTTTCATCTCTTATTCCCAAGGTGTAAATTTTATAAGTATTGAAATATTGTAGAATTTGTGCGAAAGGCTATTATTTATTTTGTTTGTTGATAGTATTTGCATTTAACTTAGCTTGATTTGCATTGTTCTTAGTTGTTAATCTTTATTTACTTTCTTATCTTAATAATTGCATATCTAGATTAGTTTCACCTTTTTTGCAGTTTAAAAGCTACAAAAAATAGGTTAATCATACATTAAATTAAGCTAAAATACTTTATTCTAATGAAGTCTATGGTCATTGAGGTCTTGGTTCTAAGAGAAATAAATCAAACCCCTATTTCATAGAAGGCAACAAGTTGGCATGTTTGGATTCTTCAAGATGAATAATCTAATATTCATTCATGGATGATCTAGCATAGAATAACTATATTAAAGTGTGGCACTTACCTAATTTAGCACACACTTATCACCCTTAAATGAGTGGCCTATCTAAAGGACTTATAATGTTCACTAGAGTATCACCTTACAAAAGAATTTTAAAATGAGGCTATTAAATCCACTTAGCTAAGAGATTTTCTCTCTCTAATGATTAGAAAGTAACAGTGAAATGATTTGAGGAATATGCAACTACCTTTTCTTTTTAAGATTTCCATTTTACTCAAGTCTTTTCCTTGCTAACTATTCATCACACTAACTCCATCAATCCACTTTCTTTCACACTTCAAATCTCATATGTATGTCCTTCTATACTTTCTACCTATCAAATTATTCTACAAATTGACCAAAATCTTTAACCTTCTAGACCAATCCTTATATAGATAGATTTTTTCTAATAAATTAGATTCATTATGGTTTTCATTAATTCCTCTCATCTGCATGATCAATTACCAACTCAGATACATTGAATTTGTCACTAGGTGAAATGGTTTATAGGTCATCCTAGCTTTGATTACACCTTGTAACTTGAACTTTTCTTGGATCTCAAAGCACATCTTGAATCTTTACCATTTGATTTTATCTTTCTAATTCCATTCATTGATCTTGCTAATTAAAATTTTTTTGTCTTAGAATCTTCTAGATTAGTCTAGATCTTTATTATATGTTGTCCCTTGATCAATTTCTTTTTTGAATCGTGTTCTTGCTTCATCGAACACCTCCATCACATGATTAACATTATGCTTGGTTAATACTATTATTATTCAGTAACCATCCTTGCTAGATAACACTATTCTCTAGATAAATTAACTTACTAAACCTTCCTTCCTCTTCTTTTACTGACCACCATTTCTAGTTCAGTGCAATTCTTTGATTTCTTAACTTTCACTTTACAACTTCATTCCTTTCTTACCTACCAAAATAAATTATGTGAGCATCATCTCAGTACTTCATCAAATCATGTAAAATAATCAAACCTATATTATATTGTCAAAGACCAATTTATCACTTATCCAGTTAAGTTTACATGCTTAGTATTACCTCTTCATTTCATCTTGTATCCTTACCATCCATTTATGTATTCAACACAAATCCTTTAAATAAATTATAACTTATATTAATCAATATTATCAATTAAATTGACATCAATGATAACATAACAACTGATCTAAATCTTCTAAATACAATTCATAGCTTTGTTATAACCTCATTCCTCATCAACATCACTAGTGTAAGCACAATAGTTCTTCATATTCATCAGCATTCATTGTGTCTAACAAAAGTCACCCTATATACTAATGAAATATTCAGATACACTCAACTTTCTCTTTAAGATTTTTCTTACAATGGAAGGAAAGGCTAAGGGAGGAAATTTGAATTTGGAGACTCAATGGAAAGTGTTACCCCATGGATGTCCATGCAAGAAGCCCAACCTTGCATTATCCTAGAAGGATTAGGTGACTTTAGTATCAGGGATACTAACTATGTAGCTAAGAAAATGGAGCCAATATTTGATCAATTTGCTATAGAAGAAGGATCCAATGATGCAGAGTGGAAGAGGGTTAACAATAGAAAAAAGAAAAATAATAGAGATCCCTCTCCTATCTCACCAACAACTACCAGAAGAAAAAGCAAGCCGCATGTGAGGGTAAAACCAAAAACACTGTGAAGGAAAAAGGATAGTACGATTAGAGAAGAGGAAGAAAGCAAGAATATTGTGGATATAACACAATTGACCATCTTAGAAGTCTACTCTTATAAAAATAAATGATCATATCATCAAACATTCATGGCCTAAATAGGTCACACAAAAAATATGTAGTGAGGAACCTAATTAGGGACCACAAACCATATTTTGTTTTGATTCAAGAGACTTAGATGAGTAAGGAAAAAAAAGATTCTATAAAAATTTGAAAATTTAATATAGAGGGATCCAATTTTGAGGAAGCCTTTGGTAAGCTAGCAATTCTCTGGATTACCAATAACTACAAAGGAGACATTATATATAAAGGTGACAACATAATGTTGAGTGCATTCTCTAATAATAGGGAAGATGACAACTAGTTTATTTTGAATCTCTATGCCCCAAACTCAAAACTCTGTAAATCTCAATATTGGGACTAAATCAAAAGTCTCCTTAGAAGGCTACAAGGAAGAGGGATCTTAATAGGGGATTTCAATACTCCCCCTAAAGAGAAAGGAGAAAAAAGGCAGAATGGAGATTGATCTTAATAGAATAATAGACCTAATGAATCTTATTAATTACTAAGCTCTTATTGATATGCATCTTAAATAGAAAATTTATACTTGGTCTAACCATAGAATTGGAAAGGAGTACATCTAGGTGAGACTTGATAGATCCCTCATTACAATGGATTGGTTGGTCAGTTATTCTTCACCTTATTGGCCATGCCCAAGATTAGATTTGATCACTCCCTTATTGTTCTAATGATGGAACAATTAGATAGGAAAAGGAAATTCCCTTTCAAATTTTAAATAAACGTGGATAGGGCACCCAAATATCAAGGAAAAAATTAAAGAGTGGTGGTCTATCCGAGTTGAGGGTAAAACTATGTTTAAGGTGGCTAAGAAGTTAAGGAATAAAAAAGATAAAATCAAAGTTTGAAATAAAATAGATTTTGGTAAAAATTTTGAATCAAAAGATTGGATTATGGAGGGGATTTCTCAAATGAATGACATTATCCAACATCTAAGATATGACAATGAAATTCTTGAGAAAGAAAAATCCCTGCTAATATCCTACCATGATATCATTGGAAAAGAAGAAATGTTCTAGAGATAGAGGTCTAAATCCAGATGGCTATGAGAATGTGATTATAACATGAGGTTATTTCATCTCATGGCCCTCATGTACAGATCGATCATCATGATATCTAAAATTATTAAAAATAACAAGAGTATTTCTAATGAATCGTGCATTAATCGAGAAGTTAGAAGTTGAGAGATATTATGAAGATCTCCTTTCTACTGATTCAACTTTATCTTTTACTAGTAAGGAGAGGATATTGTAAAATATTAAACCTATAATTGGGGAGGCACTCAATGAGAAGCTCTATGCAATACCCTCTAAGAAGGAGATTTAAAAGGCAAATTTTTCTTTTGAAGGTGATAAAGCTCCAGGCCTTAATAGTTTCCTTGTGTGCTTCTTTCACCATATCTAGAGCATAGTAAAACATGACATGGTTAAGGCTATACAAGAATTTTTTTGATCTAAAAAATATTTTGAAGGAGCTTATTGCCACTTTCCTAGTCTTGATCCCTAAAGTGACTGGGACTAAGACTATGGAAAATTTTTGATCTATCAACCTATGTAACTCTTCTACAATATTATCTCTAAAGTTATCACTTTAAGAATGTTAGAAGCTCTACGAATTTTAATTTCCCCACAATAATCTAGCTTTACTCCTAGTAGGAAAATATTGGACTCCATCATGTTGATTCATAAAGTTATTCACTCCCTTGAGGGAATCAAGGCTTCATGCTCAAATTGGATCTCTCCAAACCCTATGATAGAGCAGATTGGACTTTCTTTTTTAAAGTCTTGGCATCCTCCAGATTTGATAGCCAAGTTTTGTGATAGCTTTAAGAAACCCCTCCCAAAAAAATGCCTAAAATGCTAGTGAATCCAACATTTTGTGGCCAAGAAAATTTTAATGTTGAGAGAAATTTTTTTGTTCCATATAGGGAAAAAAAATATTATATGTTGGAAAAAAAATTCTTACCCTAGCAAAAATCATTTTAAATGTGGCAAATTAATGTTTTTTCTTGCTGACATATAATTAAATGATGGCTATTTTTTCTCTTGCCAAAAATGAATTAATAATGTTAGAGGTGAATTACTTGTATTGTAGGAAAATGAATAATAATGGTCTTGACTAATCTTTAGTGCTAAAGTGAATTTTTTTATTATCTAAAAGCGAATTAGTAGTCACTTCAAGTTTCAACTTGTGTACTATCTTAGGTCTATTATTAATAATGCTGTAATGTCATTACATCAATGTCAGTATTACCAATTTAGCTACCATCACTTTCAATTTTTATATTATTAATACAATAGTTTTATCGATCATTGATTAATTAGAGATTAACAACAGAAGATGCATTTTGGGGCCACTCAATTGAAAAGACCTAGACTCGCATGATATTCTCTGTAATAGAGACACGCGGGCATGGAAACCATTAAGGCATTAACTAGAATGTACTCAATGTTAGAAACTTTTGACTGTCTGACATTAATGCTAGCACATTTCGGCATTTCGCACACTTGAAAATTAATAGGAATACAAAAAAATAAGATATGAAAGATCACGAACGCCAAAAAATTTAATGCAACTATCATTAAATAGCCTCTTCAATTCCTTTTTCATTATCATTTCTCAAATTCTTCAATCTAAATTTGGTTTACAGAGTTTCTTGAGTCTTAGTCATGGATACACCAATTTGCCTGAAATGCACCACAATGGCTTTGCAAAAGCCCTTTTTGAGCAAGATTCTTGATGATGTCCTTCCAATGGTTTGTAATTCAGATGCGCAAAGTCCTTTTATTCATCATGCTATATTCATGGTCCTTGGCCATGAATTCTTAAGAAATGATAGATACTGTGTGTCCACAAATATTACCTCCCACTTCCTTATGTCTCTTCTCAACCTTGGAGCCAGTCAAATAGACATTCTGATAATTTTGCGTAATGTTTTCAAGGAAATATTTTTAGAAGATGATGTCAAAATTCTTGTATTGGTCAAGTGGGTACTAGGGCTAGGCATTAGCATCCCTTTTGCCGACATAGTAGATAACTACTAGGAGCAAGACATAGAGAGCATTATACAGAAGCATCATTTCTTGCTTGGCATGAATGAATGGTAATTGACTTGCCATCAGAAGTGGGTGTGACTCAGAAGAGATTTTTTACAGATGGTTGTTGTTGTACGACGTCAATGAGGCCGACTTCACATGGCTGGACAAGTTTAATGACATCATCTTCTCCAACAAATTCCTCATGGAGGGACTTGAAGATGTTTCTAATTGAAGGCTTCAAGCCCTCAACCCCTTAGCCCATTGATGCTTCCATCCTCCCTATTCCTTGGTTCCCTATTCCCTATTTCCTGAATCCTATTTTCGTAACCGTTCACCATAAATTTTTTTTTAAGATATCTATTTTTTCTTTGGATTGGGCCTTGCCCTTTAATGTAAATTATGAAATAGTAAAACTAGGCTGATTTAATCAGCTATTTTGAATATATATGCTATGAATTGGTATTATGTACATTGTACACTCTAAACTATTATCAATAAAAACAATAGTTTTTGGCTTCTCAAATCATTGTTCTTCTTAGTCTATGACTTCTTTTTTGGCATCTCGATTCTCGATACACTATTGAAATGTTAGTCTGTGACTTTGTTAAAAATAATTAACTATTAATAGTTATAAAGTTAGAACTTTGAAACAAAAAAAAAGGTTTCAACAATCCCTTTATCGTTTCATATAATATATTTGATTAACGATTTATAGTAAAAAATTATTCAATTAAAAATTATCCAACTAAAAGTTTTGTAATTTCTAAAACTATTTTTTCTGTAATCTAATTGGTTAAAACAAATGGAGTTATAAAAGCAGATTTCAAGGAAAACTAAAGATCATAACCTTAACAAAGTTAAATAAAAATTTGATAATTTATGTGTTAATTTTTTATTTCATAAATGTCTAGTCACCTAACTTTTTTTCATTATGAAATATTTTAAATGATGAAGAATAGTTTATAATCACAATTTTCAATATATGTTAATAATTTATAGATAATTAAACTATATTACATTATATTTTGAAACTAAATAATAAATATGAATAAAAATATAGCATTTGTAATCATATTTTTAAATTTTATTTATTTTATTTATATTAAACTATTGTCATTATTATTAGTACTTGTTGGTAGGCTAACTACTATTGTGACACATTTTGAATTTTAGGCTTTAACTGGTTATTAAATTTTTTGGTTTGTACACTTAGAATTAATTGATTTTAACTTTTACTATCAAACTAATATGTTGCATAACATAGATGCAATATTTTTAACTTTGCAATTATTAGAAAATATTTTTCTAAGATTTGATTGGGTGAATTCATTTAGCTCTTATATTGATTGAGTCAACTTTAATGGATTGTATAGTTTATTTTTATTAAGATTAATGTGATTGATTTCTAATATTTTTTTAATGTAAGTAGGTTGGTTTATATTTTTAAATTTTTATATTACATTTTCAAATAATATAATTTGTCATTCAATTACAAATACTAAAACATATATTTCTTATATTATATAATCATTTAAAAATAATATTATTATAAAGATATTATAATTTATTTATAATATAATAGTATCACATGATATATATGCAATAAAAATATATATCAATAATTATATTAATAAATAAAACTTAAATTTAAATTATAATTAATATCATTATTGAAAAATATAAAAATATAATGTTTTTATTAATTAAAATATTTAATAAACTATAATAAATTTATTAAATTAAAACTATATTTATATTAAAACTAAAGGCAAGTACTAAGCCACTATGTGACACTTGTTTCATATCTTGCACCAATGTTATTTTATAAAATTTAATATATCTTCATCGAATTTTTCATATCATCTTTACAATAAAAGGTTTATGATGGAAAAGAGAATCATTCTATAGTAGAAAAGAAAATCCTTTATTTATATTATATTGTAACTATTATAATAATTATTATAAATTATATTTTATAAATATATAAAATATTTTATATAAATAATTAAATTAACATCATGATTTTGACATGCTCAAACTTAAAATAAAATAATAATAATTAATAACAATTTCTTTAACAATATTTATTTCAATATTTTTCTCAATATGATATTTAAATTCTTTTCATGCTAATATTTTTTTTAAATCACCTTTTTACTAATTCTATCAATTTTTTTGCCATGAACCTAGTTGTTATGGAACCTTGTTTAAATAATTAGTATTAGTTATTTAAAAGGTTTAAGTTTTAATGACCGTGACTCTATTTCGGACTAAATTTTAAAAGATTGAAGTTAAACCCTATATCTACCTGAAATCAAGACATGTGTACTTGAATATTTTACTTGAAATCCTGACCATTGACTAAAAGAAAGATCAACGACCTTAGATGAATTTTAGGCAAATTTGGGAAATGGTTTCCCATGTGCCTAGATTCATAGAGTCGCATGACATGTGTCTGATCATTGCAAAGCTCAATTAAGTGTTAGGACTCGGTTAATATTAATAATTATGTTTATAAACAATTGTCACATTTTTCAATATATGTTAATAATTTATAGATAATTAAACTATATTACATTTTAATTTTGAAACTAAATAATAAATATGAATAGAAATATAGCATTTTTAATTATATTTTTAAATTTTAATTAAATTAAACTATTGTCATTATTGTAGACACCTAAAAAACCTTTAGAAAATAAAGTATTTTTATTTTCTAAAAAATTCCTGATGACATCATCATTTATTAATTAATTAATTATTTAATTAATTTATTTATTTTTATGCCATTAAATCCCTTTAACTTAATTAAAAATATTTAATTAAGGAATCCCTTCCAAAAATGTTTAAATCTTATTTAAACATTATTTCCTTATTTATTAATTATTTAATTAATAAATTGACCAAAAATCCCAAAATAAATTATTTTTTTTTTTTTTTTCCAAAAGTTGGCCAATTTCCTTAAGACCAATAATCTCTTCCAAAATCTTCTAATCCTTCTTTAATTTCAATTAAAGGCTAATCTCATCATTTCCTACCCCTAATCCCAACTCAAAATATTTAATTAAGATTAAATATTAATCCTCATGTTTATTAAAAATATTTTAATAAATATCTCCTCAACCCAAACCCTTGAAATAAATAAAACTTTATTTATTTCATAAAATCTTATCCTAGGAAGTTCTAGACTCTTCTAGAAAGTCTTCATCCTCATCCAAAGCCTAGACTCTTCTAGAAGATGTCTTTAACCCTAATCCTAATCCCCTCCTAACCTTGTGACATTCCCTAAACATGGGTTAAGACTTGCTAACTCAAGCCAAAGTTAACAAATATCTCCTCCTTCACCCACCCTCATTAATTGCAATCCACTTGCCATCCACTTGCCTAGTCCTAAGCCATCTCTAACCCTTCCTCTAATCATTTTTACAACCCTAAGCAAGCTTAAAACCTCCCTAAACCCTCAAATTTGAATTTCATGGTATCTCTCACAAATATCTTCAACCACAAAACTTTATAAAGCCCACAAAGTCATAAATGTTCTTACAAAGCACTTATGAAGGGTCTTTATGAAGATTTTATCTCTTGAACCTCCTTTGTTGACTCATCCTTGCCCTTTCCTCCATCTTCTCACCCTGTGACATGTGTCACTCCCTGATTGGTTGTAAGAAAACACAATCCATGTGCTCTCCTCTCATGCAATCTAAGCCCTCCATGAGCTTTTTCCCATCCTTGCATCCTAGCCCTTGATCCCTCAAGCCCTTTGCCTATTTAAGGAATCCTCTCCCAAGCCATTTTAACACAATCCATGAAGTAAAGTTATAACGCTATTTTGAGAGCCAAATCCATACTAAAGCCATCTATCCACACTAAAAATCCACAATCATCCATTGAAGCCTTTGGAAGCATATTGAGCATACATCCTATCCATTTAGATAAAGCTACTCAACAAGAGAGCATCTTATTGAGAGAGTCCATTAATGGCTCATATTCTCAATTGAGAGTTCATCTTAGTCTATCTTGAAGTTTATGAATTTTGTTTAGTTTGTAGAAGCTTTATTTAAATTTGATTTTTATTAGCATACTAACATTGCTCATATACATTTTGGCACGCCCAGTGGGACCCCGCATGGGTCATCTTCATTAGCTTTTTTAGTCAAGTTTTGTATGTCATTTGCTGATTTTGGTTAATTTTGCTTGTTTTTGTGATTGGTAGGATTGTATAAATTGGTTTTTTAGGTCCACATGAGCATGAAGAAGACAAAGGAACTCATAGTCTATCTCATAGTGTTTGCAGATTTTTCAAGCTTATAGGTGGACAAAGCACTTAGAATTCTTCTTCCTCTTCTTGTCTATATTCTTCTTATTCCATCTACTTCTTCTTCTTCTTCTTGTGGGAGATCTTGGCCATTTTTTTTTAAGGAATCAAAATCATACACACTTCTTTTTAGTGCTTAAAATGAACCCCCAAATCATACTTAAATCCATTAAAAAATTAAAAATTTGCAAAAAACAAAAAATCTTTTAACAAGTGAAACTAAACCAATCTAATCATTTGCATCCTTGCAACATCAAGGTTTTAGATGCATTCATGCAAAGTTAGGAACACTTCATTTTTGAGAATTTAAAAAGAACTTCAAGTTTCCATTTCAAAAGGTTCAAAATCAACACTAAGTGCACACTAAAATCTAAATCAAACTCAAAGCATCAATCAAGGATAAAATGAACCTCATTTGCAAATATGTTAAAGTTCTTTTAAAAATCTCATGAAAACTAAGAGTCCTAAATGGTTGCCAAAATTGTCCTAAAAATCTTTGTTATTTGTTCCAAACAAATGTCTTGTTGCAAAATCTTGAATGTTTCTGAGTTTTTTCATGCATCAAAACAATCTAGGAATATCATTTTTGGGCTTAAAACATGCAAACTAGAACACAAAATCTTGAATGAAAAGCAAATTCCAAAGAGTCATTTTCACTTTTGAGTCCAAAAACAAGCTTGAATGATCTAAGGTTAAAACAAAGCACTTCAAAGTTCTTAAAACAACACACAAAATCTCAATCTTGAATGCTCAAAGGAAAAAACTTGAATGTTTAATCACTTGTCTTTGAATGCATGTTGCTAAAATCACTCTTGAGTGCCATGGATTAAAATCAAAGTTTTTTTTTTTTTATGAATGCATGATTAAAACAACAAATCTAATCTTGAATGTCATAGATCAAATAATCATCTTTTGGAGCACAAAAAGAATCTACATTTTTGTAATCTTTTAAGTTATAAAAACAAATAAAAATGCTTTGAGTGAGTTTGTCGTTGGACTCACCCTCTTTAATCACCCATCAATTTAACCATTGGTTGCAATCTCAGTGCCATCTATGGGGATGGGTCCACCTAAGAGGGTGTTAAGTGCTCCATGCAAATCAAACTCCACTCACTTGAGTTTTTAGTGGTTTTTCTAAGTTATAAAATTCCTTGAATGCACATTAATCTCGCTCACACTTCATTTGGACATAAAAATTGGACAAATCTTGACGTGGAGGGCCTCCGGGCGTGTGCTTGAAATCGAATCTCACACACTTTTGTTTTGGGCTTAAAATAAACTCACACTCAATCTTGAATGCCTTAAAGAAAAATCAATCGATACTTGACATGGAGGGCCTCTGGGCGCACGGGTTTACCTTCTTGTTGACCCTAAATCTTCTTCTTGTTCGCATTCTTTGATCAATTTTATTTTTGTCGATGCTTCAAAGTTGGAATAAAAATTGTATCTTAAACATGAGTGCTTGCAAAGTCTAGATCAGAAAACTTAAGCATCAATTGGTAAAAGAACAAGCGTGATTTTTAGCCCAAGATCATCCAAGTCTTCTCTCTCCTTGTCGTCTTTTGAGGCCATCTTGGGTGCATAAGATTAGGATCCAAAATCTTGTCTTAGATTTTTAGGAGGCCTGCTTGGGGATTTCATCACCCCTTGGGACAACCTCAACTCCAGCGTTCCGGCAGAGTATAAAGATCAGGAGGTGAATCCAAAGACACCTCTCTTGGGATCAAAATTTTGTCACTCAGGCTAAGCCTCAATGAAATTTATACCCTTGAGAAGTGAAAGAGGAGAAGTGGGTTACCGCTCCTCTCGGCTATGTGACATCTTTTTGGTTTCATCTACGGATTTGGGCCTCACGTACCTTGTGTATATCGAGGACTCCCTAGCTAAACCAAATTTCATCCGTGTAGAAAGCTTCCTAGGATGTTGGTGTGTTTGACGTGCTTGCTGAAAAATTTTGTCTGCTTGTTTGTTCATAGCTTTTGAATGAATGTTTGCCAATTTTGGTCAAAATCCCAAAAAATTAGATATCTCCCAGCTCAAGGCATACTTAGCGTAGTCACTGCCTTATCAAAAAATTATCCAAGCTCCCCCGCTGCAACCGAATCTATCTAGTTCTTTTCCTTAGAACAATCCCAAATCCAAAGTCCATCCAAATCATCCCCCTAGCCAGCTAGCCGCCCAATCCAAAATCACCCAAGCCTTTAAAGAGTTGTTGTCACTTTGCCAAAATTTTCTATCCAATCAATCTATCCTACCAATCAACCAATCTCACCAAGGTTATCCCTCTGATAGAGCATTGTCTAGGGTAATCTAGCTTTGTCACTTGCATCCCTCATCACCTTGAGCTAAAGGTTGGGATCCACAAGTGGTCAATCTCATGTCATGCCCATAGGATCATTAGTCTATCCTCAAGTTGACAGAGCCACCACCAAATCTAGCACATAGGAAAGCAAAACTCTCACCTTTTGACAACATGCCCTTGAAGTCTTCCATCCACAGGAAAGCCAAAAATCTTCAGCCAATCCTCCTTAGGTCTGTCATGCAGCTTTGATTCTCCCTAGGAAATCTTTCATCAGCCAATCCAAAATCTGTGCTTAATCCAAATCCAACCATGAGCTTCCGTGTTCATCCATATGCAAGACCCCATCCCCATCAAACTCACCATCAAAGCATGAAGTGCCAATCCTATCATGATGTGTTTGGTCGCATTGTCCTTGGTCTCGCCACCTCCTATTCCAATGATGATGAAAATCTTGTTGACTATGACGGGTATATTGAAAGCCTTAGAAACATTCCCCCAAGCATCCCCCAAAATCCAAGAGTTATTCCAAACTATCTAGTCATGCCATCTGATATTCCAGCTTCCCCTCCATCACCCCATCAACCAAGCTTCCAATCTTCCACCCCATCACACTAGCTATTCCTGTCAATCCACCTCCACCTTTGACACACGAGTCTCCAAGGAATCTCCTAGAGGAAATACAAGAAAAGTCGCCTCCAACAGTCGGTAAGCCATGTCATCTAATCCAACCATGTGAAGTAGTCAGTGATGAAGCTTCCCCATCTATAATATCACCTCCATCTCCCATAGCTATCATCCCCATACCATCCATCAAGTTGCTTAAAATCCTTCCACTTCCCGCAAGCATCAAAATCCCACCACCTATCAAATCCCTCCAAATCCTATCCACATCGCCTCCAAGCATTTCCCAAATCTCTCGTAATGACCCTTATGCATCCATCTTCTACTCACCCATCTCCATTACTGAATCTCCCATCTATCCATCCGCTGCCTTTGCAGAATCCATCCCTTCACCTCCTATCGCACCATCCACTCCAAACCAATCCTATCAAGATCCTACCCAAAAGCATGTTGACATCCCCCAAAGCATAAATGAAGATATCATCGTACCATGTCTTCCATCCATAGTTTAGTCACCATCTCCTCCATCTCCAAAACCTCAAGCCATATCTCCTCCACTACAAGATATCTTGTCATCCCACCAGCTACATCAATATCCTATCCTTCCATCTCCCCCACTCCATGCTTCCATCTTACCACCTATCCAAGCTATTCCACCATCTATAATCTACCCTCTTGGTTCACTTACATTCATCCACGGTGGCCCTCTCTCAGAAAAAGAATTAAGAACAATATCTCCCCATTGCAATACACCTAATAAATCACTTCTACCATTTTCTGCAAGAAAAAAGTTTCCTCAGCTTGTTCAAATGCTCAATCGATGGCATTATCAAGGTCAAGTTTTAGGACCACAAGAGCAAGGAATCAGAGAGCCTATTATTGCACAAAAAAATCTAGGATTTCATGGTCTTGGATATGTATCCAAAGGCTCACCATCTAAAGGTGTTGGTACACCACACCCCCAAACCAAGCCTATCTCCAAGCCCACCATGCTAGCCTCCCATCACTCCTTCAAGAAATCTTATGTCATCCCCCCTCCACCATCTTTGCAACCCAAAACAACCTACCATATCCCCCCTTCATCCACTAAATCCATTTTGGGTCCCTATGTCCCAAAATCTACCATCCTCCATCCTCCTATCAGCCATCATAAAAATCCTATTCCATCCATTTCTATGCAAGATCAACAAAGGCACATATCAGAGCACATCATCCATCATCATCCCCCTACATGCTTTTTCATATCCTCTCCATCTCACAAAGCTTCTCCTAACCATCTTCCCAAAGCTTACCACATCAATGTGAATGCCAACTTCAAAATGAATAAAGCTAAAAATCCACATCCTAGGCAATCATATGTCTATTACATACTCCAAAAAGGCAAAATCCAATCAAAGAATGCAAAACAATGCAAAAGCCTATGAAAAGAAAATCCAAAACCATGTGGATCCCCAAGAAAAAAGTTGAAACCCAATGCATAATGGCATCCACCATTGTTAATCCCCCATCTAGTGACTCATGTCCCCCATCTCCTAACTCAATCTTGGGTGCCTATATCCCCAAGCACGCTTCCACAAATCCTCCATCATGCCCGTATCTACCATCTATCCCCCATATGCTCTTTTCACACCCGTCCCAACATGTGCCAATGTTACTCTTGCACGCATCCCCATCTCATGCTCCTTTCTAGCATTTTCATCCCTCCATCTCCTACCATCAATCCCATCTAATCCGATCTATTGCATAAATCACACATCCGGTGTACCAACAGCTAGCAACAAAATTGAACATTCCAAAAGCTAGTGAAAAATCCCAAAAAAGCCAAAATAGCTGAAGAAAGCCAAAATCATTCCAGCTAAGTCCAAAGTCAAAAATTTGAAAAAGAAAAGAAAAATAAAGCGTCCACTAGTGAAAACTTGGAAATTCAAGCACCTTGGACAAGTACCATGATGAAAACTTGGCAAACAAGTGCCATGCGTAATCCTGCCATCCCCAGCTTAGCCTATCACCCTCATGCTTTTGGTCATCTCTTGACATCCACCTCCATCTTCCAATCTATCCACCTATCCTCCATCCTTTAGCTTCCATCTCACACCATCCACTAATCTTATGCAACTTCAACCAATCATCTTAGCTATCATCCATCTCCTTAGCCCCTTCAGCTTTTTCCATCCTAGCTTCAATCCTATCACATCCATCAGAAGACCTCCTTCCGCATGTTATCTTCTGATTGGGGGCACTATATTCCTTGGAGATCTTGTCTTGTCCATCCTCCCTTGTCATTGGTATCTAGCTCTACGCTATCCTCATGCAAACCCAATGTTATCTCTTTATATCCATCATAATCCTAGCTATCTACCATCCTATCCAGCCATCTCATCCTACTCCTCTAGCTATCCTTGGTCACAAAATATCTCATCATCATTGGATGCATCCTGCCAAATCCATATCTTTTTCTATCACCCCACCCTTAGCTTTTGCATCTTGCACAACATCGAACCATCCCGCTATCCTATCATCCTGAGCTTTTGCCTGCTTGTAACTATCTTGGTCCGTTAGCTTGTACCATATCTTGATTAGCTCACTTGTAAATATCTTGGTCTGTCAGCTTGTACATCCTCTTTAGCTTAGTACCATTGCATCTATCCAACGTTCATGTTAGTTCATCCTTGATCAGCATCTTGCACCCATCGCACATCTTGGTTAGCTATTCCAATGCATCCTTTAGCTAGATTTCCTATCACCAAAGTGTTATTTTTCTTAGTTCAGCTTGCCAGACGCATCACTCATCCAAATCCACCAGCTTAGGTGCTCTTCGATAGGTCCTTGCAGGATATAGCTTTCCTCATGTCTGATCTTGGTCTATTAGTACCTTGTCCTACCCATCTCATTGGCAAATGGTTCTCTTTTGGATTTTCACTTTCTTTTGATTTGGAATCTTCCCTATTGGGTCTTGAAATATCTTTTCCAAGCAATCTCCTTGTTCCCTCCTCAAGGTTGCCACGATCTTCCATATCATGGTATACTATGAATGGGGCAATCAGAGTGTAAGTTCTTGATCATGTCTTTTGCTTGTTTTCTTTTTTGCCTATGGGTTACCCAGTGTCGTTTCCACACCGCTTCCTCTGGGATTCATGTGTGATACTGGGGCAATCCTTGCATGTTTTTTTTGAGTCAGTTCGTCAGTCCTCTGGACAGTTGGTGAAAAGGCTTTGATGTTCTTGGTAACCTTGGCAATTAACCAACAGTCCTATAGCAAATCTAGTGCTCAACTACATGGTGGTACTTCTCTTTGAAGTATCCCCCCCGCTCAAAAAGCTTCAATGATTTTCCTTCATCTCCATTATCCCCCATCCATATCTAGCATCCATCTCTCCTACCCCAGCTTATGCATCAGTATTTTTTTGAATCACTCCTCACCTTTAGCTTTAGGGATCCACAATCCTAGTCTTAGGGATCCACCAATCCAAATCAATCCACTAAGCCTCATTTTTTGAGATCCACAATCCTAGTCCTAGGGATCTCCGAAACCCATCTTCTGCCAATCTGACTCTTTGAAATCCTGTTGCATCATCTTTTTTAATCCCCTCATCCATCTCCCCATCCTAGATTCCTTTTATAGCGCTCTGCTCCTTCATCCTCTGCAATCCCTGAGATCTTAAGCTTGCTTCCTCTTGTGCCTCTGATTCTCCCTTTATCATTCTCCCGTAGTGAGAGTTTGAGCTAACCAAACCTCTTCTCTTAAGAAAATTTGAGTCTTCTTGCTCATCTCAGATTCTTGTACTTTTCAAGAAGTCGTCGAGCCTCGCTTTCTCTCCCCATCGCCTTCTTGAGGGGGCATCTCACAGTCCATTCTCTCCTCTTCTGCTCTAGCCTCGGGCATCTTATTTTCTTATCTTTGATGGCATGCCACTTGCGGCATCACATCAAAGAGGGGCAAAATGTAGACACCTAAAAAACCTTTAGAAAATAAAGTATTTTTATTTTCTAAAAAATTCCTGATGACATCATCATTTATTAATTAATTAATTTATTTATTTTTATGCCATTAAATCCCTTTATCTTAATTAAAAATATTTAATTAAGGAATCCCTTCCAAAAATGTTTAAATCTTATTTAAACATTATTTTCTTATTTATTAATTATTTAATTAATAAATTGACCAAAAATCCCAAAATAAATAATTTATTTATTTTTTTCCCAAAAGTTGGCGAATTTCCTTAAGACCAATAACCTCTTCCAAAATCTTCTAATCCTTCTTTAATTTCGATTAAAGGCTAATCTCATCATTTCCTACCCCTAATCCCAACTCAAAATATTTAATTAAGATTAAATATTAATCCTCATGTTTATTAAAAATATTTTAATAAATATCTCCTCAACCCAAACCCTTGAAATAAATAAAACTTTATTTATTTCATAAAATCTTATCCTAGGAAGTTCTAGACTCTTCTAGAAAGTCTTCATCCTCATCCAAAGCCTAGACTCTTCTAGAAGATGTCTTTAACCCTAATCCTAATCCCCTCCTACCCTTGTGACATTCCCTAAACATGGGTTAAGACTTGCTAACTCAAGCCAAAGTTAACAAATATCTCCTCCTTCACCCACCCTCATTAATTGCAATCCACTTGCCATCCACTTGCCTAGTTCTAAGCCATCTCTAACCCTTCCTCTAATCATTTTTACAACCCTAAACCCTCAAATTCGAATTTCATGGTATCTCTCACAAATATCTTCAACCACAAAAATTTATAAAGCCCAAAAAGTCATAAATGTTCTTACAAAGCACTTATGAAGGGTCTTTATGAAGATTTTATCTCTTGAGCCTCCTTTGTTGACTCATCCTTGCCCTTTCCTCCATCCTCTCACCCTGTGACATGTGTCACTCCCTGATTGTTTGTAAGGAAGCACAATCCATGTGCTCTCCTCTCATGCAATCTAAGCCCTCCATGAGCTTTTTCCCATCCTTGCATCCTAGCCCTTGATCCCTCAAGCCCTTTGCCTATTTAAGGAATCCTCTCCCAAGCCATTTTAACACAATCCATGAAGTAAAGTTATAATGCTATTTTGAGAGCCAAATCCATACTAAAGCCATCTATCCACACTAAAAATCCACAATCATCCATTGAAGCCTTTGGAAGCATATTGAGCATACATCCTATCCATTTAGATAAAGCTACTCAACAAGAGAGCTTCTTATTGAGAGAGTCCATTAATGGCTCATATTCTCAATTGAGAGTTCATCTTAGTCTATCTTGAAGTTTATGAATTTTTTTTAGTTTGTAGAAGCTTTATTTAAATTTGGTTTCTATTAGCATACTAACATTGCTCATATACAATTATTATTTCATATCTTGCACCAATTTTATTTTATAAAATTTAATATATCTTCATTGAATTTTTCATATCATCTTTACTATAAAAAGTTTATGATAGAAAAGAAATTTATTTATTTATTTTGTATTATAACTATTATAATAATTATTATAAATTATATTATATATATATATATATATATATAATATTTTATATAAATAATTAAATTAATATCATGATTTTGACATGCTCAAACTTAAAAATAAAATAATAATAATTAATAACAATTTATTTAACAATATTTATTTCAATATTTTCTCTATATTAATTAATATGCTATTTAAATTCTTTTCATGCTAATATTTTTTCTAAATCAAATTTTCACTAATTCTATCAATTTTTTTGTCACAAACTTAGTTGCTATGGAACCTAGTTTAAATAATTACTATTAGTTATTCGAAAGGTTTAAGTTTTAATGATTCACGATTTGATCCAAACCATTCAATAATATAGATCAGCAATCATGACTTTATTTGGGCTAACTTTTAAAAGATTGAAGTTAAATTCTATTTCTACCCGAAATGTTCATTTTAAATAAATAAATTAATAAAAATCAAACTTAATTATTGATATGATTTTTGGGTCAATTTGTGGAATGCTATCGCTATTTTCAAGAGTCATCTAGAATTGTGACACTCGTCAAGGACACGTGTCATGATTTTGGATGTTTCTTGACAACAATGATAGCAGACCCAAAATTCATCATGGGCCATTGGTGTTGGCATTGATCTACCTTTTACTTAACAATTGTGGCATTGCCTCTTCAGGATTAAGTAATAATTTCTTTAAAAGTCTTAAACATAATCATTAATAATATTAACCAAGTCCTCACACTTAATTGAATTGGACAAGTCCTAACACTTAATTGAGCTAGACACGTGTCATGATTTCAAATGAATCTAGGCACATGGGAAACCATTCCCCAAATTAGCCTGAAATTCATCTTGGGTTGTCAATCTTTCTTTTAGTCGATGGTCTAGATTTTGGGTAGAATCTTCAAGTACATAGTTATATACATTACTACATTATTGAGTCTTTATTTCATTTACATGTACATTGTACATACTATTAGTAAAGTACCTAAAACTGTTAATTACTTAATACTTTCATTTTAACTTTTAACTATTTACCTTCTATGTTTTAAGAGTATGAAGTTGAAAGTTCTTCAAGTTGAGAGTCCAATACGATAGGGTTTTCAAATTTAAACTTTTTAAAAGCTAACTGAGTTCCATTTTGTGTTCTAAAGACTAAAAGTGTGAAACCTGAGTATCATAGGACAACACCAATTATCGAATTTCAATTCTAGGTATTTAATTTTTTTTTAAAAATTTCATTGCAGTTTTGCAGCAATAGAAATCTTGATTTTTATTGTCTGAGGTTTACACTTTACAATTTTTTTAAATAGGGATTGAAGAAATTTTTTTTGTAATAATTAGTAGCAAGCATGGGCAAAACAAAGTCAAAAACCTCCAGTACGAGTGCAAGCATGAAGAGAAAGAAAGATATTATAGAACTTAGGCAAGTTCTAAAAACCCTAGGTTTCACCAATGAATGTCATGATATTTTTTATCCTATTATCCATAGAGATTTTGGGATCATGGAAATTAGACATTCATTGTTTAATAAGTGGAAAGATACACAAAAGGGAAGAAATTATTACAAATATAACAATAGTATTTGTGCACATACAAATAAATAGTTGCTTTGGTTACTGGATTAGAAAACCTCGCTATATCGAAGTATTCCCTTGCCCTGAAATTTTAATGCTATGCACTCCAAATTATGTTGAAAATAGAAAGGCAATTGTAAACCAAAGCACTTGGGAGGGAATTTTATCCATAATTAAGAGTGAATTTTTAACTCTGTTAGACCTAGGGCTAGGGTTTAAAGTAGATATCTTTAATGAGCTCATTGAATTGGATAAACTAGCATAGGCTTATGAAAAAATGGAAAGAGTTTTTCAAGATTCATATATTAAGGGTTTAATAAACTCAAAGTCATCTACTAGTGTTACACTGGACATAGACCATAAGCTTCCTTATCAGTATGATATTTTTGTGCCATGGGTTCAAAATACTATTTATTTTTTATCATCTTGTATGGGATTGGATAGTAACAAGGAAGTGGGGGCCAGTGTTCTTGAAATGGTTATAATATCCATTATCGAAGTTATTCAGTTGAGAAGGTACATGTAAGATATAATTTTCTTCAGCACATTGTTGAGTCTATGCAACAACAATTACTAATGATTAAACAAAGTACAACTATAGGAAAGACAAAGATATTTAGGTTCACAAGTTAGTTGTGCTACCTTCTTTTAGCAAAGCATTGCCCAATATTTGAGATAGAGAAAAACAAGCTTGATATTGATGTCTATAAGTTTGATGAGAAAACCCTTAAGAAATAAAAGACTCCAAGTCTAGTATATGAGTGGACACATAAGATTAGGATGACTACTAACAATAATAACTACAACCATTTTGTAGACTTCTCTTTGGCACCTATTTACTAAAAAATTACAAGTACTTTGATGCCTATATTGCATGTGTCTTGTAAAGATTTCATTTAACTGGGACTTCAAATTCAATTGGCTAACTGGTTCTTCATGGAAGAGTACATTGTCTTAAGGTTTTACAGTTCAATGGTTGAACCATGCAAACTTAAAGTGCATGTTACAAAAAGGATTTTTGCACTAGAATATGTACGGTAGATGGAGAGTACAGATGAACATTTCAGTGGACAACAAAAGAAAATAATATTTCCTTCCTTGTCTTTTGCAATTGGAGGCCTCACATTTGAGAGAAAAGCTTTCAAAGTGGCAAATAAATTTGTAACTTTTTTTGGCTTTGATTTGATCAATCATTGGAATTATGATCCACTGAACATAAAAAAAAATAAGACTTATTTCCAATGGGAACTCTATGAGAAAATATAAACATCAGAAGATGCCATTGATAGAAAAGTGAAAAAACAAGGATTCATGGGATGAGGTTAAGAAAGAGATGGAGAAACATGCAATAGAGAATAATATTTCAATGCAAGAATTATCATCCCAAATTATGGCATTGCACATATTAGAGTCACACAAATTAGAGCCTCTAACATACTTAAATTTCTACAAGAAAGCATCTCAACCTTCTAAGAGGTATATGCTAAAAGCAATTAAAGAGGCATGTGTAGCTGAATTGTGGTGATGACTGATTTTTGGAAAATGAGGCAAAATTCGGGTGAACCAAAGACATCAGTAGGTTTTGAAGAAATTAACGAGGATGAACTTTTCAGTAATTATTGGAATAAAGAGCATCCAACTGTACTATATGATTTTGGTAGTTGTAGTAACAGTGATATTCAAAGATAGAAGGACCTCGAGTCTAATGCTAACATTCAAGATATTTAGGATTTTGGGTCAAATAGGGGCAGACATATTGTTAATCTTCAAATGAGTGATTGTACTAAACAAATGTATAGTAAAGGGACAACTATGATACAAAAAATGGATTATGCAGGTATAGGGCCCATTGGTGCAAGTGGTGAAGGGATTTGGAATCTAGTTCCAATACCAGACCCACCCAAAAGAGGAAGTAAACCAATCATTGGACTCTCTGATGAGATTGAAGATAATTCATCTAGTAAGGGAAAAAAAATTATACTTCTACTTCTAAAGGTCATCCTAACACATTATTTGTTAAATCTTCAAATCTAGTTGTAGTTGATCCCACTGGCACTGGCATTGGCACTAGCATGGATGAACTTGTAGTGCATGCAGAGGCCCTAGGGGGCCCTTTACAACTTACCCTTTGCACGCACCAATGGATGAAAGAGAGCATGTCACCCCTACTTGTACCATGCAAACAGAAGTGCTAGCGTGTATATAGATGGATGGTGGGGATGAGACATCTTTTGCTGGGAAACATCCTTGATCTCTCATTCTACATGATCATTGGGCCCCTTAGGCATTGGTCAAGCGGCCCTGGCATCTGATCTTATGCAAATAAGCAAAAAGTTATGACAACTACACTACAAGCAATGTTAGCGATTACTTCACCAATGTATGCACTAGTAGCTTCTGTACAAAATCCTAAAAGTAGTCCTAAAATGCCAGGATTTGGAATGGGCAATCTTCAATATGTTGGCAATCCTCAAAATAAAATTGTAAGTGGAGTAAGTTTAACTGGGATTGGAGGAGCATACAACAATAAAATTGATAATTCACCTTCAAACACTCAATTGTGTCAGCAAACTCAGATTTTAGTTTGAATGAGTTTGCATCAAAGTTTGATTAGACAAGCGAAAGAAATAGGCAAATTATGAAGACTTTGAAAATTGATGCAGTTTTTGAATGTCAGGGATCTACTAATAGAATATTTCCAACATATTATCCAAACAATAAAATGATGAATTTCATGGTTGTTATGCCCCTAGCCAGAGATAATAATCCACTAGAAAATGTAATAAATTGTAACGATGTACAAGTTACCAGTCTTCAAATAGATTTGTCAAAAGTGAAAAATATTGACAAAATCAATATATCAAAAGAGAGAAACAAAATGGTCTACTGTACACTTTTGAAGGTGGAGAGGGAAAATAAAAGGCTTACAAATCAAATAGAAAAGTTATAGGTAGACCTTGATAATGTGAAGGCCAAGGAGAACATAGCAGACAATAGGTTCAAAGAATTGCAAAATAGGATAAAGAATTCATCTCCTATAGAGGGAATTATCTAGTAAGAAAAGATGAATGAACAAGTGCAAAATTTGACTAAAGAATTGGATGAGTGTAAAGAAAAAATTCAGTATGAAAAAACCTCTACTGCACAGTTGTTCAAGTATATAGAGAGTAGTACAGAGGTCAATAATAAATTGAAAACTAACTTAGACTCTACTGTTAAGGAAAATAATAAATTGAAGATTGAATTGAAGAATGAAAAGAAAAAAGAGGAGTCTAAGGCAAGGGTAATTGAAAATTTGCAGAAGGAATTGGGGAATGAGAAGAAAAAAGAGAGGTCTAGTGCAAACACAATCCACAATTTGAAGAAGAAATTGGAGAATATAAAGAAAAAAGAGGAATCAATTGCAAAAACAATCCTTGGTTTGAAGAAGGAATTGGAGAATGTGAAGAAAATGGAATCTAGTGCTACTACAAATAGTAACACAATCCACCATATGAAGAAGAAATTGGAGAATGCAAAGGAAAAAGAGGAGTCAACTGCAAAGAAAATTTTGGATTTGAAGAAGGAATTAGAGAACACAAAGAAAGAGGAGTCTACTCAAACACTCCATGATTTGAAGAAGGAATTGGACAATGTGAAGAAAAAGGAGGGTTCCACTATGAAGACAATCCATGATTTGAAAAGGGAACTCGAGGATGAGAAGGAAAAATAGGTAACTACTACAAAGACAATCCAAGATTTGAAGAAGAAATTGGAGGATGAGAGGAAGAGAGCAACTAATTGGTGAGGGCAACTAGAGGAAATACAAAAAAATGAGTGAAATAGAGATGTCTAAAATGAAGAAAAAGATGGACAATGTAATTGCAAAAAATAGAATGACATCTTCCAAAGACCATCTTGTCAGAGATACTATAATAAGCATAGTTAAGCTTATCAAGCAAGAAAATTGAGACAAAGTAATGAAGAATTGTGATAGTTTGTTTGAATGGCTTGATTCAAATAGCAATCTCAAAATTGTCTTTGAAAATGTAAAAAAAGATGTTGTGGGTAAAAGATGAATCTTCACCAATTTCGTAAAAAATCTTTCTAAACAAATTTTGAATAAAGTACAGAGATTTGGTGATAGGGATTTGGCAAACCATAGAATAAGCAACCACTTGGATGCCTCTGTAATGACCTTTGTTGTCTATCACAATTGTGAAGAAGTAATGGAAATAGATGAAGCTCTCAAATTTGCTTCCAAAGACTTGATGAAGATGATTACCAAATCCAACTTACTCAAACAAAAAATTTATTAGAAAAGAAGATTACATGAAAAAGTTACATAACACCATGAATTTTGATTTAGGCAACTTACTTGAGAAAACCACTCCTGAAAGAATTGCAAATTGCATCAAACCACTATCAACAATGAATATAGTTATAGATAAATTTCTCAATTCATATAAAACTATCTCTATAAATTATTCATTGTTGATGAGGTTACAACCATTTAGCTACAACCTCAAACAATTGGAGCTTCTGAATGGTGTAGAATGGAGCACCCTAAAGAACTGCATTGGAGTTGGGTCATCTTTTCAAACTGTTACTATTGTTGTTAGTGGTAGTCATAGCTAATAACACTAAGAAGCAACAACTTAGTAAGTGATAGTACTATAATAATTTTGTTACTTTTTGCTCTTTAATTTCAAATTTTGGATTTAATTTCAATTTTGTTTAATGTTAATTTTTATAGGAATCAAGAGCCAACATATCAGGATAGTTGGATAGTCAGACACTAGCATACTATTACTACACAGAGCAGATAGAAAAAAGTTTCCCTACTCCTACTTTAAAAAAGTGTACAATTGGAAATGTTAAAAATTGGCAATGTAATTGTACATACATAATGTATTATATAGTAATAATCTAATTATATATACAATTAAAAACCAACATACAACTATTGTTGCTCCATTGTATCTGCAAAAGGGAATTCAAGGTCATTTCAATTTGACATTGAGTCATTTGCAAAGGGTTGTAATTGTTTGTAATTGTTAAATGTATTGTGCTATAGGCTCATTTATAATTATAAATTGTAATACAATTTTTTTAAATAGAGCTTATTCTGTTAAATGAATTATATAACAATTTCTTAAAGAAACTAGAATCAATGAAAATCTAAAAGTAAAAATGTCTAAAAACTAGAATGAATGAAAATCTCAAGTTCAACATGTACCATTGTATTAAAACTAGAATCAATGAAAATCTTAACATGTTTAAAAAATACAATCAATGAAAATCTCAACATGTGTAGACTCTAAAAGTAAAAACTACTTTAAATAAAAATCTCAACATGTAAGTTTGTAACATCAACATGTTTTTAAAAAAAATTAAGCATCTATAAAAGGACAGTGAATGAAGGCTATAAATTAACTTCTAAAAACATAATTAATTAGTAGATAGAGTCTTAGATCAGAGCTACTAACCTACTACTTGAATCATGCAAAAGTTAGAACTTGAAGTTGAGAAGCTACCATAGTTGCTACTCAGCCTGGACTGGCTCAAAATCACTATCATCTGAATCCTCCTCATTTATTGCATATAACATTTCATTGTTCATTGTGTTTTCTTTAGATTCACTGCCAGTGTTAGTATGCATGCCAAAGTCAACATCATCTTCATTGCTTCCAATATCAGGACATGAACCACTACCATCGCCACTGCCACTGGCACTACCACTACCACTACCACTGCTACCACTATTGCTATTTCCACTTGGGTTTAAAATGTTGGTCATCCCTCTTCTTTGACATTGGTTTATCCAAATGCTAAGAGCCCTATCATAAGAGGAACTATCTACCTCATACCTAGAATTATAGAGCCGCAAACAATTATCCAAATTTTTGTCTAATTTGTTTCTAACCTTTGACTTTAGGAAGCCCAAAGTACTGAAAACTCTCTCATCCTCCACTAAACCCAATATCATTGTCAAACATAAATTGGCAATCTTGAAATATTCTAGTATTGACTCTCTCAACTAATTGCTCTCACCAAGGTTTTTTCAAAGCTTTGTTACGGCTCCCTCTTCATTTGGATTCTCCATGAGAACATATTGTTCCCTCATTATGTTTGCAAAAGAATATTATTGATCTCTTAGTCAAGATTTATCTAAAATTTCATTTATAGTTACTTCATTAATTAATTTAGGTTTGCAAAAATGTCGAATCAAGGTCAACATCCTTCTCTAAAAATCAATCGAACAGTTTAGAGACATTGAGGAAAAATAATTGACATTGGTTGGAGCAGTTCCTCTAGATGGAATCTGTTTATTTTCTAACAAAAGATTATAGCAAACTCACTTGACAAATTCAAGCATAGAGTCTTTGGTCTTCTTGAAGTCTTCACTTGTAACACGTGAAAGTACCTTCTCTAGTTCTGATTCTACTTTGCTTCTTGCTTCATTGGGGTTGGAGTCAAGTTGACACAGGCATAGTACTACATTGGTATGTTAACTCCATGTACACTGACACATACCTCATTATTTGCAACAATATGTAAAAAGTTCCTAGGATTGTTCAAATCTATGATTTCTATCCACTTTGCAAACTTTGATTCATCTAATGGTAGTAATCGATATAGAGTATCCAGGCTATTACATGTCATTTTATGCAACTTATTATATTTTGCAATGTACATAGCTCTTTTTTGAACCTTTTTTAATAATATTTCTCATGTCCTGTAGCATGGGGAGAATAGCTATTAAAGTTAAGAGTATCTTAAAATCAATTAGACTTGAATATAGTTGAGGGAATCTATCTCACATAGAGTGGATTAGTCTAAGCAATGACAGATATTTAGAGAATACTCGATGCACTGGTCCATCCAAAGAGATCCATCTAGTATCATTATTTTTAAGAAGCTTCCTCCCATCAGTAAGCCCTTGAGAAAAGTGTTGAAATTATCAAACTCATTTTGGGCTTCAACAAAAGTATTGGTAAATCTCTTTGATTAGAGATTTCACTTTAGTTACACAACTAAAATCACTAACAATTCCAAAAGCTAGATTCATTCAATGGGCCATGCAATGAATAGGAATAGCATAGGGTACTAAATCATTCTTGATATTTTTGCAAAGACCACCTTTATGACCTTACATAACCAAAGCTCCATCTACTCCAACACACACTAAATTTTTGGTAATCTCCATGTTATCCAAACCTCCACATTCAATTAAAGTACTCTTTAATAAATCATATAAATTTTTAGTTGTAGCACTACAATTCAATTTAGCAACTGATAGTAGAAAGGGTTGATGAAAAAGATCGTTTATAGTATAAACATGCATGCACACCCAGGAAGTATTATAAATTGTTGTAGTTCATCTAGAGACAATGCAATAAAATTTGATTTTTTTTTTTTTTTCCTTCATATTTTCTTTTTCAACCTGTACAAGACATCTAGCCCATTCCCACCCACTATTTACTGATAGTGATTGTTCAAATAGTTTCAAATTTGGAAAAAGTGAAATAAAGTAGTAATTGAAGGGTAGTTCATCATAGGACATCCTCTACTCAAAATATAAAATACCACACTTAATTAAACTACTTTTTCCATATTTTGCACTTCCATTACTTTCCCAATGAAATCTTCAATGGAACCTTTTACTACAGAACACTTCTCCCATAATTGTTGGTGTAAATCATATGTTTCAACATTCCTAATATGTAGATAGTTTTCTTTTGTTTTCCAAGTTAACACAAAATTTTCAACTCCATCTATAGTTTTATTTTTTTAGACTATACCAACATGCTTTCTATGGTATCAAGTTTAAGCTACAACCTCTTCTCTTCTGTTATCTTTATGCAAATCTTACATCTGCATTCTACAAGAGACTCACTATCAATTGGATTGGCCATTGGTTCAATGAACTAGTACTTTTCCACCCATTCTAATTGAAAATTTCTTTTGGATAGATCTTGGGGAGATTGATCTTTCTTTGATTCCAATTTTCTTTTCCCCTTTTGTGCATGAACATGGTTTATGGAATCACTTTTGGTTTTCTCTCTCAATTAGTTTGGAACCAACTCCAACTCTATAATATCAGTTTGTGATTCCCTACTTAGGTTAAGTGCCTCCAAATTATGTTCAAGTTCATCCTTGACTAAGATACCAGGTTCACCAACTTGAACTTCTTCAATATGGTCTGAATCTCCAACTTGTGATGAATCTCTTTTTTCAATAAGCACTAGAGATCTAACTTGTGAATCTTGTAGGTTTCCAACATTTCTACCACCAAAATATGTCAATATGATTCTACATTTTGGTAATGGTGGCCTCTCTTGGCTTTTAGGGATCCTACCAAAACCCCTATTACCCCTATTGTTTGACATTGCAAGCCGATAAAGGTTACAAAAAATATCAACTTAGTTGTTGAACAAAAGACTCAAATAGTGATGAGTCAAAGATTATGAAAAATGATAGAAGACTACTTAGACTATATATAATAACAATAATATGATTCATTCTCAAAAAAAGGGTACTATAGTCTACAATACTACCCAATATAATTTGTAAACCTATAGGCTATCTTAGCATGTGAGACATCTAGTCATAGTGTCACTAGTGGACACTAGATAGTAAAACTTTAAAAAAACCAATACCACTGTACTAGTACCATTGTTGACATAATTTTTTTTTTAAAAATCACTTTCCTTTTACAAAAACCATGGCCCATGAGTCAATGGGCAATGCACTCAGCACTCTAAAACTTTGACAACAATAAAAAATGCTAGTCTCCAAATCAAAAAAGAGAAAATTGCATAGAATAATAATATCTTATAGTCCAATCTAGGTTGGTGAGTTACGTGATATTAACAAGTGAGAATGTTAAATGTAGGAAAAACACACCTTCCTATGCAAGCCCACAATAGGAAATAGTTGGCTACAAGGCTGGTGGTCGACACATGTCGAGAAAATGGTAGGCAACACCCAACCCAAGGAAAAACTATTTAGTTCTAGTAATGGCAAAAGAATGTGGGCCAATAAGAAACAACATGCAAAGGATGGCAAAACATTTAAAATAAATGTATCCAAAATGTATATTGCATTAATTATTGGGCTAATATTTTTGACTAATCATTTGATTACTAATGGGTGACTACCACGGGTGTTGGACCCAAATCTAATAAATGTCCAACAATGTAGTTGACCAATGTTGCATGCGCTATTCACCAAATGATGATCAACCCATGAGATGAGATCACCAAATGCCAAAGATTCACTACTAAAGTAATCTCTTGCCAGGTTTGTACTCTCATCTTCCAATTGATTTCTTTTTTTTTTTCATGGATGTCATGGTAAATGGTTCTCCCTCTTCTTTCTTTAGGCCTTCTAGAGGCCTTAGATAGGGATACCCTCTTTCTCCTATCCTATTCATTATAGTTGCTTAGTATTTGGGGAAGCTCATTTTGTTGGGTATTAACTACAATCTTCTAGTGGGGGTTAAACCATCCTTTACCTCTAAAAATTTCCCCCATCAATAATTTGTAGATGAAATTATTTTCAAAGGGGTGGGCACTATTAAGCTAGAAGCCAAAACCCTCAAGAAGTTGCTTAATTTCTACTTTTGGGCCACTAGCCAAATTATTAATTAGAGCAAAAGCTCTTTTTTTTCATCAACACTCTTGAAGATAGATAGAGGAGGATAGTGACTATTCTAGGATGCAATATCAAGAACATGCCTTCTACTTATTTGTGGTACCCTCTTGGTCTCAAGCCACCAGATAACTTTTGGCACTCATTGGTGGATAAATCCAATAGAAAGCTATTGAGTTTGAAA
Source organism: Cupressus sempervirens (assembly GCA_028749045.1). Taxonomy (NCBI): domain Eukaryota; kingdom Viridiplantae; phylum Streptophyta; class Pinopsida; order Cupressales; family Cupressaceae; genus Cupressus; species Cupressus sempervirens. The sequence continues at coordinate 265,525,095 of CM053787.1, read as the reverse complement.
GACATAATTCTTAGTCAAGCTAGCAATATTTTGTTGGAAATATAAGAGGAGTAACTAAGAGGGGAGGGGTAAATTAGTTACTACTAAAATAAATCCCAGATCCCTTAGATCTTAGTACAAAATAAAGTTTGAAAACTGAATACTATTGATGCTTGATAAACATACATAAAATGTTGTAACTCAATAAGTGTTGATTATGCAAATGTTTAAATATTATCTGTGATTACCCTTACTTTAACTTAGTTGAAAACACATAAAATAAAATAGCATGAACACATTTGACACCAAGATTTAATATGGAAACCCAATTTGGGGAAAACCACCAATTGCAACTAGTTACTATTTTCACTCTTCTGAAGTGAGCCCTGTTAGGAGCCAACCTTGTTAAAGGTTACAAAAAACACTATTAGTTGTGACCTTGTTAAAGGATTTAATCACCCTATTAGGAGTGGCCTTGTTATAGGTCTTAAGACAATTCAATAGAACTGCCACCTTGTTAGAGGATTTACAAATAGCTATTAAGCCAACTCTATTAAGAGATTTAGATCACTACTACAATGGTAAGAGAGTAATAATGAGATGACCTAATTTGAATGCAATTTATTTTTTGATTACAGATCTCTATTATAGCTTGTACTTGATCCTTCTTGATTGAATATAGCTTTTCTTCTCCACAAGGATATTCTTCTTATCCTTCAAATTTTCTTCCTCTCTTCATTATTAAATCTTTAATACATTCATAACATCTTCACACTTTATGAATCCATGACTTGGCCTTGTACTTATATCTTTCATATTGTCAATTTAGTTCACATACAACTTAGTAACTAATATTCATCATCATATTCAGCTAGAACCAATGGATAAATCAATTAACCTTAATATGCCAAAATAAGAAAATCCTTCGTTAGTTGACCCAGCTTGGTAGACATTAACTCAGAAATGATTTCCTGTGTTAACCAACAGAAGCTCAATTAACACTAGATATTTGCAAAAGATCCTTTGGCAACTGATTGAGCTCATTTTACACTAGTTCCATCCACCTTTGCTTCTTAACTGAGTGAGCATGGTTAACACTCATCTTTTGCAAACTTTCCTTCGATGCCCAAGTGAACTTGGTAGACACTGCCTTTTGAACTAGGAAAACACAGGAATACTCGATAGACACAAAAAATTATCTTCCCTGACCAAATGAGCTTAGCATACACTAATTGATAATGATATGAAATTTTTGTAACATCAAAGAAAATACACAATTAATCAATTGTATCCAAAAATCTCCCTCTTTGGCATTGACGGCAACACAACATGTCATAACACAATGAAATTTTGGAAAAAGAACAAAATTATTCATGAGAATTCCCTCTATCAGTATGAGCTCTTCCTTTTAGATTCTCCCTCTATCTACAACAACTTTTTCCAAGATCATTCACATATATTTCTTCAAAAAGTTTCTATGATAGCAACTTTTCCACCTCTCCCTCTTACAACAAACCTCTCATTTGGAATGACAAAAATTTCTATGAGATATGATAGTAAACTTCTCCCTCTTTGAAAACACATACCAAAGACAATAAATTCATTAATATTAATGCACCTTAAGTATTTATTCATTTGCAATATGCCTTTTTCAATTCTACACCAACTAATTGATCTTCAAATTGCACTTGTTGATGCTTCACTAAATTTTATTTAGTGAGCTTCAAATAGGGGAATGACCCCTAGCTTGCCTCTTAGATACATAAATGCATCCTTAGATAATGGCTTAGTGAATATGTCTACACTCTATTCTTTTGTATTAACATATTCCAATCTAACTTCTTTATTCTGCACCAACTCTTTTAAGAAGTGATATTTTGTAGCAATACGCTTTGTTTTGGTATGCATCACTGGATTCTTTGATATATTGATTACACTAGTGTTATCATAGTATATGAATATTGGATCTTTGATCTCTATCTTTATTCCTTTAAAAAATTATTTCAACCAAACAATGTTAGAACGATTAACTATTTTTGCCACATATTCTTCCTCTATTGTGGATTGAGAGGTGCAATTTTGTTTCTTTCTTGTCCAAGACATTAGTATCCTACCAAGAAAGAATGATCCACCACTAGTGCTTTTTTTATCATCAAGATTTCCTACCCAGTTAGCATTAGTAAACACCTTCAAGTCCAAATTGCCTCCAAGTTTGTACCATAAGCCATAGTATTCAATACCTTTCAGATATCTCATGATTCTCTTGATTGCCATCATGTGATTTTCTCTAGGATTTGTTAAGAATCTTTCCACCATACCAACTACTAGAGCAATATCAAGCCTTTTATGTACAACATACTACAATTTTCTAATCATTGATCTATATGTAGTCTGATCTACTTCTTTGGAATCATCATGCTTGGAAAGCTTATTTCTAGTATACATAGGGGTTCCAACTAGTCTTCAATCTTCCATTCCAAATTTCTTTAGTATCTCCTTGATATACTTGGATCAAGTGATGTAGATACCATTTTTTTTCTATTGTATCTACAACCCAAATACAAATTTTATCTCACCAAACATGGACATCTCAAATTATTTACTGATTTCTTCTAAAAATTATTTGCATAAGTCATATTTCCTGTGAATAAAGTATCATCAACAAATATTTCTGCCAACACAATCTTGTTTTCTAGTCCTTCTTTGATATACATACTACTATTATCATTTATTCCTTGAAAGGCAATCTATACCAAGTAATTATGAAGTCTTTCATACCAAGCTTTGGGAGCTTGCTTAAAACCATATAATGATTTGTTTAACTTGCAAACCATGTCTCTTTTGCTAGGATCTACATATCCTATGGTTGTTCAATGTAGACTTCTGCATCAAGAATTTCATTCAAGAATGTAGATTTAACATCCATTTGGTATACTTTAAATCCCTTGTGTGTTGCATATGCTAGTAAAGTTCTAACACCTTCCAATCTTGCAACAAGAGAAAAAGTCTCACCATAATCAATACCTTCTTCTTGTGAATGAAATTTACATGTTAATCTTGCCTTATTTCTAGAAGCTTTTCCAACTTCATTTAGCTTATTTTCGAACATGCACTTTGTTCCAAATACATTTTTATCCTTAGGTGTAGGAACAAGAGTCCAAGTTTTGTTTGTTTCTATCTATTCTATCTCTTCATTCATTGCTTCAAACCAAATTTCATTATCCAGAGCATCTTTAACATTTCTAGGTTCAAATTTAGCAAGTAAACATGTACCTTTTAATTTACATCTTGTTATTATTCTGTCAAATTTGTCTCCAATGATCTAATAAGGTGCATGATGCCTTCTGACATATCTTTCTAACACAGGTTCTTTAGGTTTTAAATGAGTTCCACTATTTTCATCATGAACTTCAATATTAACCTTAGGTTCCATTGTCCATGACTCAGGTCCATCAGACTCAGTTTGACCTAGCTTGGTAGCTTTTGACTGTGACTTGGGTCCTTCAAACTCAGACTCAAGTTGCACTGTTTACAACTCGGTAACTATTGGAGATTTTGGGGACTTAGGAGATAAATCCTCCTTTATTTTTGATAGGTTTTGTAGGGTATTAGGTTCATAGTAAACAAATCTTCTATAATCCTCTGGCTCTTTCTTTCTTTCTTCTTCACTTTTTTCTGCAAACTCATCAATTCTGACATGTGCACTTTCTATTATTTTATGAGTGGACAAATTCAAACATTTGTATGCTTTACTTCTGTAGGAGTATCCTAGAAATTTTCCTTCATCACCTTTGCATCAAATTTTCCTTTTCTAGATTCATTTGAGATATAACATTTGCATCCAAATACTCTCAAGTACCTTATATTAGGTTTGTAGCCATACCATAGTTGTTAAGGAGTTTTGTTTAAGTCTTTCTTCAACTGTACTTTGTTTAAGGTATAAACTACAGTGCTGATAACTTCCTTCCAGTATTTGATAGCAACATTCTTTTCTATCATTAAGGTTCTTACACAATCCATGATAGATCTATTTCTTCTTTCAGCTATACCATTCTATTGTGTTGTATCAGGGGGTGATACTTGTCTTTTAATTCCTCTTTCAATGTAGAAATTATTGAATTCATTAAAGATGAATTGATCACCTCCATCTGATCTTAAACATTTCAATCTTTTTCCAATTTATTTTTCTGCTCTTGCCAGATACCACTTGAACTTTGGAAAGGCATCTGGCTTTTCTTTTAGATACATTACAGTCATCATTCTAGAATAGTCATCAACAAAAAGAATGAAAAAAATTTCTCCACTATAATTTTCTATTCCAATAGGTCCACATAAGTTTGTATGAACCCTTTCTAAAACTTTTTCTAACTGATATTTTTTTCTTTTGAAAGTAGTGGTTCCCATCTTACCAATTTGGAAATTCTTGCATAAACCCATATCAGGCTTCTACAAACTAGGAATACCTCGTACTCTTCTATGTTTTCTTATCTTAACCAAATTATCAAAGTTTATATGACATAGTCTTTTGCACCATAACCAACTTTCTTGTACTTGAGAAATAAAGTAGGAACATTCACTGAGATCAAGATAAAATAGATTACCTTTTGTTTGTTTTCCAGATCTAACCAGATTTCCTTTCCTATCTAGTAGTTTGGCCTATTCATTCATGAACTCTACCTTGAATCCAATGTTATTCAACCATGCCACACTCAATAGATTATACTTTAGTCCTTTAACCTAATAAGCATTGTCACATACAAGTTCTTTATTTAATAAAATGCATCCTTTTCCTTTTATGTTACAAAGTTCATTACTTCCAAATCTCACACTACCTCCATATTAATATTCCATGTGCTCAATTTTTTCTTTAAATTTATAGTCATATGATGTGCATAGCCATTGTCAATAATCCATATATCATTTTTTCTAACATGAGAGATAAGTGTCATCTTATCTCTTCATCATCAGATTCATCTTTTATAGCAATATATACCATTTCATCTTCACTCTTATGAGAATCTTTAGCTATAAAACAAGATTTGTTATCTTTGTGCTTGTAGTTCTTGTAGTTCTTGGAATCTTTCTTGCCTTTGTGCTTATTACTTTTCTTTTCATATTTGATTTCTTCATTTGGACACTTTGCAATAATGTGACCAACTTCTTCACAAGAAAAGTAGATCAGATGAACTTTACCTTTGTACTTTCCTCTCCTTTTGCAATAATTTCTTGCAAGTAGGACTTCAAAAAATTCAGGATCACTTTCTAAACTTTCTTCTATTTCTTCTTCTTCACTTCTTGATTAACTAGAGTTTTATTTCTTACCCTTTTCTTTGACTGGGAGTTTATCTTTAAAAGTAGACTCAATAACCTTTGAACTATGAACATAGTTATCAAAGTAATCTAACTCAAAAGTTGTCAATCTTCCAACTAGAGCATCCAAAGATATTTTATTATTTGGATCACATCTCATCTATTGAATAGTAGACACTCTAATTACATAAATGGAGAGAAGAGTTCTAAGTACCTTGCTTACAACTATTTTTTTCTTCAATGTCTCATGCAGATGCTTTAATTGCACTTACACTTGCTTTGATTCTTTTCACATATTTTATAATATTTTCATCTGATCAAAATAATCTCTAAGACTTTCAGCCTTAGCTCTTCTTATATTGTCATTTCCTCCATATATGTCTTTTAGTTTGGTCCACATCTCATGAGCTATTTTGCAATCTTTAACTACATCAAATTCAACATAACTAAGAGCAAATGCAATATCAATCATCATGATGTTATGATTCTTCTTTTTAGTAATATCTTCAATAGATAATGTTCCAGTGGGAATCTTATATTTAGTATCAAGAGATTTGCATCCTGAATCACTGATATTAGCCAAATTTAACCTCATAAGTCCTTGTCATGCTGCAAAATTGTCTCTGTTTAGCTTGGGAATCATTCTTCTATAAGACATCCTAATCTTTAGCTTAGGTCCTTGAAACATTCTCTCCAAGCACCAAAAGCTCTAATACCAATTGTTGGAAATATAAGAGGAATAACTGAGAGGGGAGGGGTCAATCAATTACTACTAAAATAAATCCTAGATCTATTAAATGTCAGCAAAAAATAAAGTCTGAAAACTAAAAACTATTGATGCTTGATAAACATACATAAAATGATGTAACTCAATAAGTGCTGATTATGCAAATCTTCAAATTTTATATGTGATTACCTTTACTTTAATTTAGATAAAAGAAAATAACATGAACACATTTGACACAAGGATTAAACGTGGAAACCCAATTTAGGAAAAACCACAAATTGCAACTAGTTACTATTTTCACTCTTCTGAAGTGAGCCCTATTAGGAGTCAACCCTATTAAAGGTTACAAAACACACTGTTAGGTGTGATCCTATTAAATGATTTAATCACCCTGTTAGGGGTGGTCTTATTAGAGGTCTTAAGACAATTCAATAGAACTGCCACCTTATTTTACAAATAGCTATTAAGCCAACTTTGTTAAGAGATTTTAGATCATTGCTACAATGATTAGAGAGTAATCATGAGATGACCTTATTTGAATGCAATTGAATTACCAATTTTTTTAGCTTTTACTTGATCCTTTCTGATCAAATATAGCTTTTATGCTCCACAAGGATATTCTACTTATCCTTCAAATTTGCTTCATTTCTTTATCATTAAATTTTTAATACATTCATAATATCTTCACACACTTTCAGGGATAACTTTAAAAAACCTCACTTTAGAAAAAAGTATAAAATTTGGGTGAATCAAACATTAGTTATAGGGGAAAAAATTAATTTCTATTAGCAAATTTGTATTTTTAAGTAGGAATTTTTTAAATCTTATTGGCAATTACTTTTCAACATATGAAAATTCTATAAAATCTTGGTGAATCTTTCATTATTGATGAAAATTGTCGAAAAAAATACACATACCTAGAAACAATGATTTTATTACTATATAGAGCCTAGTTAATTATCAAACTTTAAGGTTAAATTTAGCACACTTTTAATCATTACAGTTTCCCTCCAAATTATTGAATGTTGATTCAATGGAAGCACCCCTATTATTTTTAACTATTGGATGCTCCTAAATCATATTTTAAGCCAAATTTTTTGTTGGTGTAAATAAGTATTTACTTATTACACTTAAGTTTACTTAGGTTTATGCATTAGTTTATTATTTTGCATTATTTTATTAATTTTATTTTGTAGACACTTAGGAGTTTGCACACCTTTTTGAGTTGTCATGTTGACAACATAGGAGTATGCAACTATATTTTAGCACATGGTGTCTACAACATTGTTTTGCATGTCACACCCTTGTAGGCTTATCCTCTCATCACAACACTTACTTTCGTGCTTAATGGAGGATAACCCATATCTGGTGGACATGTGCTTGGTTGTATGACACATCATGATGCTGATTATGAGGCATTCTAGATGTATCTCAGAGGCCTTTATATACAGGCACTCCTAGTGTACCTTTACATTGTATGAACCAATTATTGAATACATTGTTATTCTGATCATACTCTCACTCTTTTTGGTCTACTGTGAGCTTGTGTTTGAGTTCTTAGTTCTTGGGTGAATTTTTCTCTTAGGAAAATTCTTATATGGTATCAGAGCAACTTGGAGATTTTCTCATCACATAGCCATTCGAGAGCTCACTTGCTTCATCACCTCAGCCCAAATTTGGAGTACTACAAAAATTGGGAGCATCTAGAGCCAGATCTAACCTCACCATTGTGTCCAGAATGCTGAACCAGTAAAAATCGACTATAAACTCAGCTACCTTGGCCCAAAGTCGATCGTGAGGCAAATTTTTTTTGCAAATCAGAACTCGAAGGCCCCGATTTTTAGTATGGGTATGGTCATTTTTCACAGATTCACTTGATTTATTTCATATCTACAATTTTATTATTTTTTTTCTATTTATTCCCCGTGAATATTATTTATGGAAATTCGGCAAAAAAAATTTTAGTAGACTCAGACAGTGATATCCCGGATCTACCCTTTTTCGAGGTATTTTATTACTATCGCAAGGGATATTATATTATTTGAGGACCATACTATATAACTTGACAGTTTTCATTACAAATTTCCTCCAACAACTCGGTAGAAGGGCAGAACGGATTCTGCAAATGACCAGCCATCCGATAGCAATTTTTTGACACACTCAATACTCCGGCGACCTTTTTTCATACAATTATGCAGCCTTCTCTTTTTATAAAGCACACAGTGCTTAATCCCATTGCATGTGGGATATTTCACACAAACCTTCGACGGATCTAGGGAATATTCCAGGTTACGGTGAGCTTTTTCTAGTAGTTTTCAATACTCCTGCCCACCCACACATTTTTTTCAGCACTATCTACCCTCCACACAAGGTTTGGACATCCAACATCGACTGCATTTTTGGGCGCATTTTAACAGTTTCCAGCAATTGGTGACTAGTCTAAATCCCAGTGACTACTGAACTTTTTCTGTCCCCATTTCAACTTTCTTGACCTTATTTCTAGATTTGGTGCTATTTTTTGACACAAGGGTTTAAATCTCCATCCGCAAAATGATCATAATCTATTTGCCACCACTTATAACAGAGAATATTTCAAGGATTTTCATTTCCCGCCCACGCTCTGCTCTCTTCCGGCAATGACTGTCAAGACTCCGGCAATCACAATTTCAATTCCGCCAGCAGGTAGTGAGTTTCCAACACGGCAAGAACTTTTTGGCAAATTTTATTTGCCTCTCACCTTCTCCATGTGGACCCATACTGCTAACACATGCAGACATCTGGGCATCGATGGTACACACTGACTTGTGCCACGTCACCCACAGTGACACACAACTAGGATTGCCACATCACCCATGGAGTCAGGTGTACATGCCACGTTAGTAGCATGACTACCATGTGTACTTTTTTAGACAGTACAGAATACACAGTCAGCATCCCAGTCACTGCCACATCAGCACATGAGGTGAATTTTTTGCTAATGTCATCAAAATGATATGTTAAAATTGATGATTGTTTGATCGTCATTTATAGGCATTTTACAACTACAATGATGACTATTTGACTGTCAAATTTAGACTCACAGTTTTCCATCCAGACCCCTTTCCAGATTGCTTTTAAGTTTTGCAGCATGACTTTGCGAGCCCATAGCTTGGACATTTGAACTCTAATTCAGGTGCAATTTTTTTTGAAATAAGGTAAAATTTCCTAAATTTTTCATTGGTGGTGTTGTTTTCTAGTTTTGGTTCACAAATTTTGCATAAATTGCATTTTTTGGTGACTATACCTGCATAATCCTGCATTTTACAACTGCAGAAGCTCCGTACAAGCACATCTGGTCACTTTTTCAAGTTCTATTTTTTTGAAAGCGTGTATTTTTTTGTCTACTTTCTAGATCTGAAGTCAGATTCTAGGGTTGTGTGGACCAATTTCTCACTTTCAGAATTAGGCCTTCTTTGGCCTTGTAAAGCTTTGATTCTTTTTTAGAATTGTTGTAAAACTAAGCTACAGTGCTTAAGTGATAGATTTACACCTCATAAGGTAGTTGTAAAAGCCAAATTAGAAAGTCCACTTTGTTCATTTTGACAAGTGGCCCATTGTAAACGCACTACTTATAAAGTGCCAAAGCATCTTTTTTGGGGGGGTCTTTTGATTGAGTGAAAAGGGGAGGTGTGTACTGTATTTTTTTTATCTCTCTATTTTGTGCTCTTTTCATTTCTACATCATGGGTTTTAAATGTCCTCCTCTAACTTCACACAACTATTCTACATGGAAAGATATTGCATGGAGTAGATTAATGGAAAAAGGATATAGTCTTTATGTAGATGGTACAATTACCAAACCTACTGATGCTAAAGAACTCATTGATTAGCAAAGACAAGATCGACAAGCTTTAGTAGTAATTAGGATTTTTGTACATGGGAATCTTCTCTTTCACATTAATAATTGCTCAGAATCTAAAGAAGCTTGGGATAAACTTGAACATTTTTATGGTAAAGTGGATGAAGAAAAGGGATTTCAAATTGAAGATAATCTACTTCTCTTGGATCTTAAGAATTATGACACAATTTAGGATTACATCGTTAAAGCCAATGAGTATAGGGCACTTCTTAAAGATTGTGGAAATCCCATGAAAGATGACAGGTTGATACATCACATCCTGAAGAGGCTACCTTCTAAGTATGCCAACTTTGTTTTGAGTTTTAATACTCATAGGTTAACCATGGGATCTGCTTACCAAAAGCCTTCTTTTGATGGATTTGCAGACATGTTGATTGTTGAACAATCTCACTTGGTGGATTTTGGACTTCTCAAGTCATCCAAGACCAAAGCCTTGGTGGCTAGTGATGAACTCAAATCAAGTCAAGGGGGAAAAAGCAACAACAACAAGAAGTAGTGGAAGCAGAAAACACAATCTGAGACACAAGATGACTCCTCTCAACAAGGCAGTTCTTCTTCAAAGAAGAAAGGAAGTAATGAAAAGAAGGACAAACTCTTTTGTGCATACTGCAAAAAGCCAAATCACGACGAGCATCATTGCAAAACAAAAAGAATCAATGAGTTAGAAAATCTACTCAAGAAGAACAAGATTCAAGTGCTAGGTACTTCCAAGGATTCTACTCCTACCTCTTCAAAAGGTAAAGGTCAAGCACTTATGGCAAACATAAGTTCTTCAAAATGGATACTTGACACAGGAGCCTCTTACCATATGGGTTCTTCAAAGGGAGACTTTTCTTCATTAAAGCAGTCAAAGGTACCACACATCTTCGTGGGAGATGAGACTAAGATGGAAGTTGAAGGGAAAGGGCATATGGAAATGGAAAATGGGGAATTCAAAGATGTTCTCTACGTTCCAAATCTAAGCTCCAATCTCCTATTAGTTTACCAAATCACTCACCTTGGAGATGGTTATAAGGTTGAGTTCCTTCCCAACTTAGTGATGGTGCGAAGTCTCAAAGATGATTCATTGGTAGCAGTGGGGAAAGTCAATGATGACAAAAGGCTTTACTCCTTCTCCCACTTTGTGCCTAAGAGTCCTTCCCAAGCCTTGTTAACTCACTCTACTTCACAAATAAACTTATGGCATGATCGGTTTGGTCACCTTCACTTCTGCTCTCTTTAGCAACTTTTCTCAAAATGCATGGTCAAAGGTCTACCTAATATCACCTTTTCTAAAGGAGAATGTTCATCTTGTTCAGTGGATATGAATCTCAAAAAGAAGTATGATAAAGGGAAGTCTTCTTGAGCTCTAGTTGTTCTTTAGCTAGTTTACATGGTATTAGCAGGACCCTTTGTAGTAACTTCAGTTAGCCAAGGCTACTACATACTCATATTTGTTGGTGACTTTTCAAGATTCACTTGGGTCTTCTTCCTTCATCACAAGAATGAAGTGGTTTGTAAGCTTCAAGATTTCAAGACTCATGTTGAAAAAAATTCAAGGAAAGCCATCAAGGTACTAAGAGTGGACAATGAGAATAGATATGTTGACAAAAGACTTAAGAGCTTTTGCAAAATTGAGGGGATTGATCTTCAGAACTCACCAGCATTTAGTCTGCACAAGACATGTGTTGCAGCTATGAGGATTAGGACTCTCAAGACCATGGAAATTTGCTTGGTTAAGGCCAAGTCTCTCGATCCTACACTTGAAGTTGAAGCCATTAACAGTGCTACTCACATACTTAATAGGTCTCTTCATCTAGCCTTAGATGGCAAGACTCCTTTTGAGGCATGGTGCAACAAAAAACTGGTTGTGAGTCACCTTAGAGTCTTCAGTTGTCCAACATGGGAAAACCTTTCCTCCAAGAGTTGCAAGGCACCAACACCTAGGCCTTGTACCTTTATTGTCTATGAAGACAATGTGAAGGCTTATAGACTGATGGATCCAGAGACTCACAAGATTTTTGTGGAGAAGGATGTTCACTTTGAGGAAAGTTCTTCGAGCTTATCCTCTACTCCTCTCCACACATCATACATAGTGGAAAATGATAGTGACACTAGCGATAGTGCTTCAAAAAGTTCAAAAATGTGGGGTTATATCGACAGTTTTAGTGAGAGGTCACATCAGTCTACTTTACATGCTAGTGCTTCAACAGGTTCAGAAATGTGGGGTTATATTGACAGTTTTAGTGAGAGGTCACATCAGTCTACTTTACATGCTTGCATTGCCACATTGAAAGGTCCAACATAGCATGGTACATCTCGTCTTCCACCTACAACTTCAGTTGACTTGGGAGACAGACTTGAGGACTTACATCTTCTCATTGATGATGACTCTTCTATAGTTGTTGTGAGGGCTCACTCTGACCCTCATGTCCATTCTCTACATGATCAATCTTTGTAGGTTGGCATGATTGTGGATCCTTATGAACAACAATTAGTGGAGGTCTCTTTGTTAGTTAAGGAGACAGATGGTTCAGTGGAACAGGTTCAACAGACATCCTTGACATATCTACATTTATTCTTTTCAGTACAGTTGGAAGGGGTGAACTTCAGCATCAGTACAGGGATACTTGAACAGGTTTTAGGGCCACCATACATCTTCAGGATTGTACCTTTTCCATTGTTTCTTCCTAAGGGGAGGACCACCATTCTGCATTCTTGGACCAGCTTCTTCATTAGAGCGGCTTTTATTTGTCGTCATTCTTCTTTTGGGGGGGGAGCCTATTCTGTCTCTCTTCTTTCATTCTCTTATGTATATACTGGATGTATGTCGTAATGGGGGGGTTTTGATTACTCCATCCATCGATGAATCCTTATTTATCTCTCTTTTTGGGGGAGGGTTTTTCCCATGAGATTTTCTCTCTTTCCCCACTTTATGAGAGATTGCATTTTCATTATGTACATGGGTACCTAATATGGCCTAGTAGCCAGGACCCATTATGCATCTTCATCCTAGTTTGTAAGCTTAAGGGCATTCCCCTAAGTTGCACTTAAGGGGGGGTGTTGGTGTAAATAAGTATTTACTTATTACACGTATTTAAGTTTACTTAGGTTTATGCATTAGTTTATTATTTTGCATTATTTTATTATTTTTATTTTGTGAGACACTTAGGAGTTTGCGCACCTTTTTGAGTTGTCATGTTGACAACATAGGAGTATGAAACCCTATTTTAGCACATGGTGTCTACAACACTATTTTGTGTGTCACACCCTTGTAGGCTTATCCTCTCATCACCACACTTACTTCCGTGCTTAATGGAGGATAACCCATATCTGATAGACATGTGCTTGGTTGTATGACACATCATGATGCTGATTACGAGGCATTCTAGATGTATCTCAGAGGCCTTTATATACAAGCACTCCTAGTGTACCTTTACATTTTATGAACCAGTTATTGAATACATTGTTATTCTGATCATACTCTCACTCTTTTTGGTCTACTATGTGCTTTTGTTTGAGTTCTTAGTTCCTGGGTGAATTTTTCCCTTAGGAAAATTCTTAAACTTTTAAAAGGATACCAAGTTTTAAAGAAAGTTCCCAAAGTAAAAACAAGAGTCCCCAATCAAATCTATTTCACGAAAAAGTGAGAAAGAATAAAAAGTTTTGTGAAAAGTCTTCAGAATAGAGACCCATGTCAAATCTACATACTTAATCTCTAGTGTAACTTAAAATTTTACCAAATATTGGTGATATGACCATCAATTAAGACAAGCTTTGAAAATTGTAGGTGAATATACTTAAATTGCTAAGAAAATTAGATTCCATTGGCAAATTCATCACTAAAATATAAGTACTTGTGTATTATTATTGGCAATTAGCCTAGGCATGGGGCCCAATTTTTGTAAAGTGTATGTGACATGGACACCCCAAAAGTGCAAAAAAGAAGAAGCCAAATTTGGGGTCCCTAATGATTGAGATTAGCCAATTGGAAAATATTAGCCACTAAAGTTATCCTTGCACTCTTTTGAATCCACAACTTGACCTTATACTTATATCTTTCATATTGTCAAGTTAGCTCATATACAACTTAGAATAACTAATATTCATCATCACAATCAACTATAACCAATGGATAAATTAATTAAGCTTAATATGCCAAAACAAGAAAATCCTTTGTTAGCCAACCTAGCTCGATAGACACTAACTTAGAAATAATTTTCTATGTTAACCAATGGAAGCTCGGTTAACACTACATACTTTCAAAGATACTTTGGCAACCAAGTGAGCTCAACTAATACTAGCTCCATCCACCTTTTCTTTATTACCTAAGTAAGCTTGGTTAACACTCATCTTCTACAAACTTTCCTTCGACACCTGAGTGAACTTGGTAGAGACTACCTTCTGAACCAGGAAAACATAGGAATCAGTAGACACCAAAAAATTTCTTCACTACCCAAGTGAGTTGGGCATACATTAACTGATAATGATATGACATTTTTGTAACATCAAAGATAACACACAATTAATTGATTACATCCAAAAGATTCAACTATTCAAATATACTATGCAGAATTTACTCACCTATGCCCTCATTTTATTTAAAATCCCTACCAAATTTGTGGAGGCTATTGAAAGGATTCAAAAAATATTTCTTTAGTTTGGTGGTGATGAGAAAAAAATACTTCCTCTTATCTCCTGGGATGCCTCCCCAAGACTTCAGAGGTCTAGGACTAAGGAAAATTATGGTGTTCAACTTTGTTATGCTAGCCAAAATAGATTGGAGACTATTTTAAAGTAATGATGATTTGAGAAAAAAAAAAATTGTCAAATATCTCTCTAAAAATATTTATTTTTAGGAGTTTCTTTTGTTTGAGGACATTGCTATTGGATCCTTCATCTGGAATAGTATTTTGGAATCTAGGAAAGTGGTGTCTTCGAAACCAAGATGGAAACTTGGTAATAGTAACTTCATCTAGATTTGGGAAGACAATTAGATCCTAGTAGGCCGTATAGATGACCAAGAGTGGGTTAACTATCTGAAGGACTAGTATGTGGACACATTTTGGATTAGAGTTGCAAACTATTAGAGGAATGGTAGATGGGTGAGTCATGGATTTCTTAAACTCCAACCCCTAGCTCTCTTGCTGACCTCTATCTTTCCTAACACAAATTTGGATAGTTCAATTTGGGAGCCATCTTCTTCTCAGGCCTTCTTTGTGTCTTCTAATTATTAGGTTTTTTCCAATGACTCTATGGTTCATCCATTGTAGGTGAAGGCTTGGACCCCATCCCTTATCCCCAAGATTAACTTTTTCTTTTGGGTTCTTCTCTAGAATAGGATTCTCACAATTGATAATATTTGTAAAAGGGGTTTCCATCTTCCTAACATATGTGTAATGTGTTGCTCTGAGGCTAAGATTTTTAACCACATTTTCTTGCATTGCGCCTTTGTTGTTGATATCTGATTAAGACTCCTTGGAAAACTAAATTTATAGTAGGTCCTTCCTACTTCTATCCTTGATATATTTTCTCAATGGACCCCTCCTACTTTGAGCTCTAAGGAATCTACATCATTTTGGTCTCTATCTCTACCACATCTATTCTAAAGCATCTGGAAGGAGAGGAACAACATAAATTTCAAGGACAAGGAGGCACCTCCTATAATATTTTTTTTGGAAAATTATCCATGTTATTTCATATAATATCAGCCTTTGGTCTAGAGATAATGGAAGTGATAACTCTATTCACAAGGATAGATCAAAAAATAGATGGAGTTTTTCTCCAGAATGATTGTACAAAGCTAACTTTGATGGGGTAGCCAAGGGAAATCCTAGGCTGGCTAGGTGTGGGGGAGTGATAAGAAATAATTATGGTCAAAGCATTGTAGTGGTGGCTCTCCCCTTGGGATCACAAACCAACCACATCACTAAGGCAAGGCTACTATCCAAATATCCAAATTGCCTAAAAACTAGGGTATTTCCAATCTATAGTAAAAATGAGACTCCATGAATATAATTAATTTTTTAAAAGGAATTGCTAAACCCTCATGGAATATTGAAAACATCCTTTTAGAAATAAAGGATCTCCTTGATTCCTTGGATAGCTACTACATTTACCATGTGTACCATGAATCCAACAAAGTGGTTATCACTATAGCCAATTAGGTCATGAGGTGTCAAGGGGTTGTGACTTGGCAGAATGATGACAACCTCCCCAACAACATCATGTTGTACATTGATTATGATATAATCAATGGCAAAGAAGGTGAAATTATGAAAGAGAATGGAAACTCTTAGAATGGCAGGATCACTAATTTCAAAATGCAAGGATGCTCAAGTGGATGGAAAGTGTTTTAATGAACCTATCATATTGCATGCTTTATGGGTATTTTGGAGAGCCACTACTTTAAACCTAGCTATATTTTCCTTGATGATTATTTTCTATAAGCACTCTTTGGAAGAAAAAAATTATAGAATCAATATGGGAGGTTAGAGGAGAAGGTGTGGACTGTTAAACTGGGGAAACTAGAAGAGATGCTTGAGGGTGTGGGACAGGGATCTTTTTAGTGGCTATTATTCGCCAATTGGCTAATATGTCTCGATTGGGCTATAGAAATTGGCTATAAAAAACATCGTCTACTAGTTGACCGGTTCACCCAAATTTTATAAAATACTCATATAGTGGTCGAAACATTCACCACTATTATTACGTAATTTTAGTTTGGTAGTTGAGTTCTTCGCCCATATTTCTCTTTAATGTTTACTCTTATTCGCCACAAAATTAATTGAGTGTCTCTTTCGACGATCATCATTAGCCAAATTCCTATTTTCCTATGTGAATTTTTTTTTTATGAGTGACACTGTACTCCACAGACAACTTACCTTGATATGTGTCAACATTTCAGTGACTACCTCGACAATTCTTCTTCCTTCAAGAAATGTTGGCCGAAATTAAACCTCAGCCATTGATCTTGGATCATCAGATGGTTTGAGTTTTCAAATAATATATTTAACATAATTACATTTCAAAACATAATTCCTCATCAATATTAATAATTTTATTAAAAAAAAAAATTATAATCACCATTATTTTATAAAAATTGTCTAAACTATTAAAATTTTTTCCACCAAATATCCATCGATTGACGCATAATTTGCCAACACTATTAAATTTTTTTCACGCAAATGACATGTGATTTGCCACAATTTTATAAATTTTGGGAGGGGGGGGGTTCCTTAAAGTTATCCCTAGTGTGGGAAATTTAGGAAAATGGTAACCTCACCACCTTCATGATGAAACTTCATGGTAGAAACCCTAAAATTACTAGTTGTTCTAGAAGAGATAGATTGATGGAATGTTGAATCTAGATGGCAAAAAATTTATCATCAATAAAGATTTCATCTCTACAGTGACATGGATTTTGATGAAGGGGACAAAGTTCTACAAAGATGCAAGCTCTTGAATGTGGCCATTACTGATTTCCTTAAGGAGTCAAGAGAGAGGGTGGGAGCAAGAGAGAGATGAAGGTAAGTACTATTTTCAGCCTTAATGTATCAAGAAACTTTAGAAGTTTTTTCTTCTAGATATTATCTATTATGTCACTTTGAATACCATATTTTCTAGAATTTTCTTGCACCACTTTATTCTACTAAATCATTTTAGGCATGGTATTAAGAGCTCTATTCCTTTTTACCTTTCATCATCTTTAAATGTTAGTATTAAGGGTATTAGTGAGAAAAATCTTGCTAATCCTTTGTTAGATGAGGGGCTTATGTTACTCACCTTTGAGCAAATCAAGGCCCACTCCATCGGGAAATTCACTGAGCTCAAAGGCAATGAGGAATTCATTAATAGTGACCCTAAAGTTTCTCAAGGATTTTTTGATACTGTAGATAGTAAAGGCTTGCACTTTGATGAGGAGGACCTATGGCCAAAATCCAAAGGAAAGGGAAATCACACCATTTGCCACACACTTGTTAAGTCCCCAAGGAAACCATGGTCAGTTGTAAAAAAATAGAAAAAGAAGGTGGAGTTGGACGAGGAGATATATGAAGAAGATTTTGTAGATTTAGAAGAGGAAGTGGAGTTGAATCAATGGAAGTGGAATTCTAAGAAGAGAAAGCCAGGTCAAAATGTCAAACTCCCTTAGCCAAGAAAGAAAGTCAACATGGTTATTTACTCTAATGAATATGAGGAGGAAGGTGATGATATGGACACTGATGGTTAGGATGAAGGGCCCACCAAGGCAATGTAGGAGAATATAACCACAAGGAAAGTTGGAGTGAAAGGGGAACTTGGTGAGATCTCTCCTCAAGACTATATTAAGGATTGGTATGGTGGTTTTCTTTTCCTTGAGGAAAAGGATGTTACCCTTCCATCCACTCAAATTTTTTGTAAGGATGAGAATCCATCTCAAGAAAATAGAAGGAAAATCACCTAGAAAATATGTTTATCGAACCTGTGAGATTGGGTACTATAAGAGAGAAAATTAATCTAAAGGCTTAGGAACTTAATCCACATAAGGTATACTTCCAGACTACGATTGATCATTCTTAGTGATAATAGCAAGGAGGAATACATTGATCTTCTCAATAATGTCAGGAAAACCTTTCTTGATAATTTTAGGTCAATAAAATGGATTTTTCATCAAATTCTAGACCTAAAGTATAGGGTAACAAGTGTTAAGGAGAGGGATAGTTAGAATAAGACCTAGGATGTAGTTATCTTGTATAATAACCCCACTAGTTCCTTGATTGATTTAGACACCTTCTATAGGATTGAATCCCAAGTGATGGAAGTGGAAAATAAATTAAATGGTATGGAAGTTACCCTCATGAGTATAGCTGAATAGAGCTATAAAATTCTCAAAGCCTCCAATGAACACATAAAGGTTTTGATCACTAAGATGGAGGGAAGCCTAGGGAGAAATCCATTGTCATGGTTGCTGATGATTCTGGACTTGTGGTTGAGAAAAAAGAAGGTATTGGAAAAAGGATTGGGGCCACTACAAAGAAAATGACTTTTGAGGCCTCTTCTAAAATTAAATAGATCAATGATATTGCTAAGAAGATGGACAAGATGGAGGAACAAATAGCTAAAATGATAAAGAGAATGGGTTAATGCATGATTTTTATCCTCCCCCTAGTATTTGCTATCTTTTTGGTTTAATGGTTGTTTCATGATATCTTTTGGTTGTTGTCTTTCTTGTGTTGGCCTTGTCTTTTGTGTGTTGTTGTTTGTTGGGCTTTAATGTTTAATCTCTAAATATTGTGTACACAATTTTAGGGCCCCTTAAAAACTTTTTTTCTTAATAAATAAATAAAGTCACCATGTCAACTCTCTCGAGGGGGCTCTTCTTATTAAACTTCACCTCAAAAACAAAAATTATTTCCATCTTAAGGGGTATGTGGTTCTTTAGTAACTTTCATCTCTATACAAGAAGAGGCTAGGATTTATCCCTAAAGCTAATCTCAATAGATTGATTCTAACATGGTTTAGTATCCCTTTACTTCCTCTAAAATGTGATATATCCTCATATTTAAGTGGATTGGTGGCTCATTTTTCCAAATTATTACTACTAACAACAAATGTGGAATAAATATAGGCTTGTCTAAGAGATATTTTTGTGTCTATGTTGATATAGGTAAACCTTTCTTGAACTTTAAGATGTTGCACTTAATCATGGTAGCATTACCCAAGAGATGATGTTTGAGAACAAGGTCATTTTGTATCAAAAAATGTGTTCAATTTGGAACATGTCCATGAATTATAATCTAATGCCTAGTAATATGGTATCTATCCTCTCAAAGGTTACATCTATAGGAAGAAAGATCATTCCACCTTTTTTCAGGTTGTGTCCCATTTGAAGGGGAATTTATGTTCTAAGTTTCTAAATCTACAAAGTGGGGTTACTAAGGAAGAGAAAATTATTAATCTCCCACAAATGGATTGGTAAATAGAGATTCTGGTTCACTACAGATGCACAGTACTCACCAAAAAAAATAGTCTCCAACTAGAATTGTTTCCTAGTAAGGTTAGTCAAAAGATACAAGTACAAAATAGGGAGGAATGAGTTGTTCAACATCTTCAAGGGAATACTCTTCAAAAAAGATCAAAGTTGGGTATAGAGGTTAATGGAGCACATATGGATCACCTATTTGAGGAAAGGGGACTCATTATAATTTTATGGTAAAGGAATAGAGTGTAATACTATTTCTAAACCTCATGATATTAATTTTTATGCCTCATCTTTATGTCGTTGTTGTTGCATAAAAATGACACTCAACATAAGTGGCACTAGAAGGAGGGTCTAAATTATATGATTTCAAAGACTAAAATGCTAAAGGATTTTAAAAATTTATCCACTAATAAATTCAAATGAGTACTGTGGTATTAACCTAACAAGGGTGATTTTATAGAACATAACAATTTTCATCAAACTTGCAACAAAAAGGGGAACATCTACATCTAGATCTAGATCTATTTTGATTTAATTCTCTAAACCTTTATTTCAACACATGGAAAATACATATATGTAATCCTCTACCATCAACATGTTGGATAACCAAAACAAGCCACCTCCACCATGTTCAATGGCCTTCTTCACAAACCCTTGAATTTCACTATTAAACATTTTTGGGTAGCTCAATCAACTGCCCATAAATCAAAAATAATAATTTAGGATTAAGGTATCTCAACCTTGGATAATTCCTATTCTTATTATTTATTTTGTAAATACATTTTTTTAAAATAATGTAATTAAGTGTGAGTGTACATGTCTAGTTTTCATTTTGATGTGTCACTCCACTTGCATGTGTTGACATCTTGAATTGTGTCTAAGGAGATCATGATGACTGAAACAATTATGATGGATTCATATTATGCATAAGAGCTATCTTTGGAAGATTTTATGATGGGTGACTATTGTGAATACATGTGGAAATTGATCATTGAATACTATACACTCAAATCTCCATCTAGTGAATAGGCTTTGGGGCACCACCCAAAAAAATAATTTGGGCTCCTACTTTTTCAAAGAATGGTAAAACCCTAATACGATTGTTCTTTGGAAGTTTCCCTAAACATGGAAAGTACATGATATAATCATTTTTAGGGTTTTAGATAGGAGAGTGTAAAAAGTGTATTGTTGGTTTCTAATGAATCAATCTTCCATGTCCTAAAAAAAATTGCATTGCAAGTGTGTTGTCACCTTTGTGTTGAAGATAATACATTGTGCAGGTTTTTGAGGGGTGGGGTTGTTTTACCGAAAGGTTTTTCCCCCTTAGAATAACTTTTTGTTTATGTATATTCTTTCTCTATCTATTTTTTGTATTCATGGTTGACTACAATATTATTGTTTACATAATATCAAACTGAAATTGTAAGGATTTAATAGGAATATACACAATACTTTCCTTAAGGGATTAGTGTAGGAAGCTATTTTTGCACCTGAGTTTCCTTATAAGTAGTATCAGAGCTTGATCAACTTTTGATCCTAGTTGTTGGGTATGGTTTTTTGAGCTAATCTCAAGTTGAGTGGGAGTTTTTTGCAAAGCATTTTGAATCTTATTTGTAGATTGAGATGGCTACTTCATCATATGGAAAAATGAAGGTGGAGAAATTTAATGGAAATAGTTTTGAGTTGTGGAAACTCAAGATGGAAGACTTGCTATAAGATTGTGATCTATGGGAGTTGGCTTCACTTGATGTGATGGGGACACAACCCAAGAATAGAATGGAAAAAACATAAAAGGGAAATTATATTAACTGAGAAAATAAGCTAGTACAAACAGTATAGGAAAATAAACTTCAAAACATGCCCTAAGGGCTTACAATAGCATAAATCTGGAGGTAATTTCTCCTTATGGTACCTCCTCTCAAACTCCACTCCGAACTGCCTTTTACAATGCCAAAAATCTCCTTAAATAGACCCCAAAGGGTTAAGGACTAGGAGTACATTCTAGAAAGTTCTAGTAGGCATCCACCGACCAAATAGAAGGTTCCGGAAGCTGCGTTAGAAGTCGGTGCAATTCTAGAAGAATCCAGAAATGGTAACCAAACTTCCGGGAGGCATAACTTTTGAACCGTAGCTTCGATTGAAGAACCGTTTACATTTTTGAAAAGCTCTCAAAGTGCTCTATAGCCCTATGGACAAGCTTCACTTGTCCCCCATTTTTGGCCCTTTTTGGGGTCATTTAATGCCCCTAACTTGACTTCAAAGCATTCTTAGGGGGTCTCCAAAACCTGAAAAACTGTAATAACTTTCAAACTGTGGGGCCTTTTGACCTGATTCTTTTTTTGGAATGCTCTAAATCACAATAACATTCATCTAGTCAATTCACACCTTCTAGGTCACCAAAATGATGGCCAAATTGCATGCTCCTATTTTTTCAGGATTTTCAAACACACTGATAGTGGAACTGTGAGAGTTGGAACCTTTATTTGACCCAAATGGGTATCCAAAAATGTAAAGACATGAAACAAAAACTAAGTCTAAGTACATTTTTTGGGTAACACAGGATTGCCCTAAACCTTTAGATGCTCCTGCATCAAACACCCAGGGTAGATTGAAAAGTGACCCTATCACTTTATGGATGGTAGAGGAAATCCCAAATGGGAAACCTCAGCTACTTAAATCCAAGTTGAGTCCTCGATTGGCCGTCCTTTCCATTTGACCAAATACTCTTCATATTGCCTATTTCTGGTACTCCTACCCACACGATGATCTAGAATGTCTTCTATCTCCTCCTTCTTAGAATCAGGAATTAGACATGGCTCTAACACCAACTCCTCATCTACACCATCATCATGATACTCTGTTAAATCTGCAATGTTGAAAATGGGAGAAATGTGAATACCATCTGGCAGCTCCACTTCATATGCATTTCCTGAGTCATGTTTCTTCAAAATTTTGCAAGGGCCAAATTTCTTCATTTTCAGTTTATTGTAAGTACCGGCTGGAAATCTTTCTTTTCGTAAGTGCACCATGACTAGATCCCCTACTTGGAATTCCTTATGTCTTCTCCTTTGATCAGCCCTAGCTTTATGTTCTTGATTCATCTTGGTAATGTGTGCTTGAACCTCCTCATGTAGACGCTTGAAATGTTCAGCAAATTCTTCTACTTCAGCACTTGTCCTCTCCCCTTGTTCTATCTTTTTCAGCTTTGGTGCAGTCCTTGGGCTACTCCCATATACAATTTGGAATGGTTCTTTTCTAGTACTCCTATTTATGGAGTTATTATAAGAAAACTCTTACTATGGTAGAATCAAATCCCATCCCTTGGGCTTATCCCCAACTAAACATCTCAGCAAATTTCCCAAACTTCTATTTACCACTTCTATTTGACCATCAGTCTGTGGGTGATGCGTGGAATTGAATTTTAGGTCTATTCTCAACTTCTTCCACAATGTCCTCTAGAAATACCCCACAAATTTAGTATCTTTGTCAGAAACTATACTCCTTGGAAGACCATGTAGTCTTACCACCTCTTTGAAAAATAAGTTTGCAATGTGGACAACATCATGAGTTTTGTGGCATGGAATGAAATGTGCCATTTTTGAGAACCTATCAACCACCACGAATACTGAGTCATTACCCCTTTGTGTCCT
The DNA here is from genome assembly GCA_028749045.1 of Cupressus sempervirens. Taxonomy (NCBI): domain Eukaryota; kingdom Viridiplantae; phylum Streptophyta; class Pinopsida; order Cupressales; family Cupressaceae; genus Cupressus; species Cupressus sempervirens. The sequence continues at coordinate 265,501,592 of CM053787.1, read as the reverse complement.
TGGCAATCCAAGAATAGAATCCATACTTATGTCCTCCCATGGCCTTGATGGAACAGGCAACAACTGATATAGACCAGTATTGTGACTAAACCCCTTGGCAACTTGACAAACCTGGCAACTTTGTACGAACTTCTTCACATCTTGTGAAATTTGAGGCCAAAAATAATATTCTCTAAGAATGGAAATGGTCTTATCTCAACCAAAATGTCCTACCATTCCTCCACTATGTTTCTCCTTAATCAGATTTTCCCTCATGGAACTCCTTGGAATGCATAATTGACTACCTTTGAACAACATGCCATCCTGAATCAAATAGTCTAACCACTTGGTTCTATCTATAGCAACAGGTTCTTTACAAGCTTTCCATGATTCAAAAAAATCAGGATCCTCGGGGTACAAATTCTTGAGTTCATCAAACCCAACTACTTCAACCTGCATTACTATAAGCAGTGACTGTCTCCTACTTAGTGCATCTGCAACCCTGTTAGATTTTCCACTTCTATGCTTCAACACAAATGTATAATTCTGCAAGAATTCTACCCACTTCATATGCCTTTGATTCAATTTGCCTTGGCTATTTATAGCTCGAGAATCTATACACATCCTCCACTCTGGAAGTGCCAACACAGGCTGTTCAGTCACCTTCTTCTTCAGCAATTCAAAACTTCTCGCAGCTGCTGCAGTCCATTTGAACTCTTTTCTATCCCCTCTTATTGTATCAGTTAGGGGTGCACATGTGCCAATGAAATTCTTAATAAACTTCCTGTAAAAACTAACCAGACCATGAAATGATCTTACCTCAGTAGCAATCCTTGGAGTAGGCCATTCCAAGATGGCTTTTACCTTCTTTGGATCCATTTTGAGACCTTCAGGTGATATAACAAATCCCAAATAGACTAACTCCCTTTTTGCAAAGACACGCTTCTTTAGATTAATTAACAGTTTCTCTTCCCTTAGCCTTTCAAGGACACTACGAATATGCAGTAAATGTTCTTCCAAAGTCTTGCTGAAAATTAAAATATCATTCAAATAGAAAATAACAAATTTTCCCAAGAACTTCTTAAGTACCTCATTCATGAGCTGCATGAAGGTGCTTGGGGCGTTTGTCAATCCAAAGGGCATGACTAACCACTCATAAAGACCCTCCTTGGTCTTGAAGGCTGTTTTCCACTCATCTCCTTCTTGAATCCGTATCTGATGATAGCCACTCTTCAGATCTATCTTTGTGAAGTACCGAGCTCCACTCAAGCAGTCCATAAGATCATCCATCCTTGGTAAAGGAAATCGATACTTGATGGTTATCCTATTTATAGCTTGAGAATCTATACACATCCTCCACTCTCCATCCTTCTTTGGTGCAAGTACTGCAGGTACTGCACATGGACTCAGACTCTCTCAAATCAAGCCCTTCCTCAACAGCTCTTGAACCTATTTATTTAGCTCCTCTATTTCAGTAGGAGTCATCCTGTGAGCAGCCTTGTTAGGCAAACTAGCTCCTAGAATCAGATCTATCTGATGACTAATTTTCCTTACTAGTGGCAATCCATTTGGAACATTATCAGAGATAATATCTCTGAATTCCCCTAGTAAATCTAAAACATCAAATGGTATTTCACTACTACCTTCTTTACCTTTCCTAGGAATCAAAGCATAGCACATATGCTGACGTTTCATGCCATCTAAAAACTTCCTTCCATCAACAAGACAAATCCTAGCACTGCTACATACCTTTTCACCTTCCTTTTTCATGGGCTTCAATTTGTGGTGAACTCCATCCTTTGTCAAAGAGTATGTGTTTGCATGTCCATCATGTATTGCATGTCTATCAAACTGCCATGGTCTACCCAACAATAGATGGCAAACATCCATTGAAATAACATCACAGAGAACTTCATCATGGTAACTCCCAATTTTGAATTTTACTAAACATTTTTCACTTACCAGGACCTTATGATCATCTTTTACCCAAGAAATCCGATAGGGCTGGGGATGTTTCTCCCTCTTGAGCTTCAGCTTAGAGACCATCTCTTCTAATACCAGGTTATCAGTGCTACCACCATCAATGATCACATCACAACATTTATCCTCACACTTTCATCTGGTACGAAACAAACTCCTTCATTGTCCTGGTTCATTCTCACCACTTAGTAGGACTCTTTCATTTACCAAGGTCTCTCCTCTTTCTGCATCCTCTAAATGTGATGATTGTGCATCCTCATCCATATGAGCAACCCTAGCTTGGCCCTCAGCTCTCCTATCTGTCCTTCCTTGTCATTGAGGGCATTCAAAGGCAAGATGACCTTCTTCATTGCAATGGAAATAGGTTCCATGGAAGCCTCCTCTTCCTTGTCCATGTCCTCTACCTCTTCCTCTTTGATTTTCAAAGTCTTGATCATGGGAGCGATTGAAACCCTCATTCCTCTGGTTTCTGCTAGTACCCACATCTTCATTTTTCTTTTGGGTTTCATTGCGGCCTCTAGATGATCCACCGCTTCCCCTTCCTCCTTGACCGTGCCCTCTTTGTCTTCCTTCAAACCTTTTATTCAGCTTCTCTTCAACTCATAGGGAAAACTGGTATGCCTCTTCAACGTGGGTCATTCTTACCAGACTTAATTCCTCCTGGATGCTAGGTCGCAACCCACTGATATAATGAGCAACCTTCTCCTTATTTTCTTTTGCATGCCCTGCTCTAATCAAGAGTCGGTAAAACTCCTCTATATATTCTTGGACTGATCTTCCTGCTTGCTTTAACCCATGCATCTTCTTAAACAGATCAAGCTCATAGGCCATAGGAATGAACTACTTCTTCAATTTGTCCACCATGCGATCCCATCTTGTGATCTTCTCCTTTCCTCTTCTGTTTCTTTCCAATTGAACCTCTTGCCACCAGATTTTGGCATGGCCTTTTAGTTTGGCCTTTGCAAACTTAACCCTATCTGGGTCCCTGATATCCTCATACTCAAAGTATTCTTCCAGTTCATTGATCCAATTGATCAACTCATCTGGTTTCAGATTTCCTGAAAATACACCCACTTCAATTGTAGGTCTTTTCCCAAACTTAGTAATGGCTCTAAAAAGCCTTTCCTCTATAGGATTTAGAACTTCCCCATCAAATTCCTCTTCTGGTCCCATTGCTTCTTCTTCATTGTCATCCTCACTGTTGTCACCTGCGACAACATTTTCTCCTCTACAAAGCTCCTCTTGCAATGCCTACACCTGCCTTTGGAGGGCTCTAACCTCCTCAAGATTAATAGCTCTGGCCCTTCCACCATGCTCTCTTCATGGAGGCATCTTCTAACTCAAACCCACAACCACACAGTCCTGGCACAAACTGCCTCATAGTCGGCGTTCTGTCTACACACTCAGGAAAACCCGCTCTGATACCACTTGATGGGGACACAACCCAAGAACAGAATGGAAACAACAAAAAAAGGAAATTATATTAACTAAGAAAATAAGCTAGTACAAATAGTACAGAAAAATAAACTTCAAAACATGCCCTAAGGGCTTACAATAGCATAAATTTGGAGGTAATTTCTCCTTATGGTACCTCCTCTCAAACTCCACTCTGAACTGCCTTTTTCAATGCCAGAAATCTCCTTAAATGGACCCCAAAGGGTTAAGGACTAGGAGTACATTCTAGAAAGTGCTAGTAGGCATCCATCAACCAAATAGAAGGTTTTGGAAGCAGTGTTAGAAGTCAGTGCAATTCTAGAAGAATCCAGAAACGGTAACCGAACTTCTGGGAGGCATAACTTTTGAACCGTAGCTCTGATTGACGAACTGTTTACATTTTCGGAAAGCTCTCAAAGCGCTCTATAGCCTTATGGAAAAGCTTTTCTTGTCCCCCATTTTTTGGCCCTTTTTGAGGTCATTTAATGCCCCTAACCTAACTTCAAAGCATTCTTAGGGGGTCTCCAAAACTCAAAAAACTGCAATAACTTTCAAACCGTGGGGCCTTTTGACTTGATTCTTTTTCTGGAATACTCTAAATCACAATTACATTCATCTGGTCAATTCACACCTTCTAGGTCACCAAAATGATGGCCAAATTGCATGCTCCTATTTTTTCAGGATTTTCAAACACACTGATAGTGGAACTGTGAGAGTTGGAACCTTTATTTGACCCAAATGGGTATCCAAAAATGTAAAGACATGAAACAAAAACTAAGTCTAAGTACATTTTTTGGGTGACACGAGATTGCCCTAATACCTCTGGATGCTCCTGCATCATGATTTGAGACTTGCAACAATATCTCAAGAAAATTGGGAGCTCAAGGATCAAAAAGCTAAAGGTCTCATTAGACTCTATCTAGAAAATTCAGTTCTCTTAAATGTTCTTGAGAAGACCACAAATAGTTTGTGGACATGGCTTGGGTCTATGTATCAGGACAAATCTCTGGTGAACAAGTTACTCCTGAGGAGGAATTTATATTCTTTAAGAATGGAGGAAGGAGGATCTATTATAGATCACCTAAATACTTTTAATTTACTAATTGCACAATTGACATCATCTGTTGTCAAGATAGAGGAGTAGGATCAATGTATAGCCTTGTTATGTTCCTTGCTAGATTCATGGGACCATCTTGTGATGTCTCTTGGAAGTACTTTAGACACTTTCAAAATGGATGATGTGGTGTCTTCATTATTATCTAAGGAGACAAGGAGAAAGTTGTTTAATTTGGCTAAGGAAGATCTTGCTATTCATGGGAGATAAAATGATAGAGGGAAGAAAAATGACAATAAGTCTAGAAAGGGTAGATCCAAATCCCATTGAAAATAAAAGACTCCTAGAACGTCCAAGGAAAAATGTTGGAACTATGATAAGACTAAGAACTTCTATAAAGTTTGTAAAGAGCCTGAGAAGAAGAATAAGACCTTAGATTTAGGTTCAAAAAAATCTAAAGAAGATGTTGATGCTTTCATTGTAGCCTTAGCAATGCGTACATTTGATGATGTGTGGTTGATAGAATCGGGTGCTTCTTTCCACATGACCTCTCATTGAAGTTGGTTCTCAAAGTATGAAGTTTTTTATGGTGGAAAGGTGTACTTGGGTTATGATTCTCACCAAAAGATAGTTGGACAAGGATAGTTCACTATTAGATTCCCTAATGGACTAGTAAAGGGGATCAATAGGGTAATGCACATCCTTGGTTTGGCCAGAAACCTATTATTTTTAGGTATGCAAAATGATGTAGGTGTGCAAGTTGTTGTTTCTAAATATGGATACAAGATGATGAGATAAGCTATGGTGCTTGCTAAGGGTACTAGGAGAGGTACTTTGTTTCATCTTGATGCATGCATTTCTCAGTGTAATAGCTCTTCTATTTCAAAGAAGAGAGTAGTTATCACTTCATCCCCACCATCTGAATGAGTAGTAAAGAAGACTGTGGTTATTGGTTTTGATGGCAGTGGAGCATGTGTAACTAAGGGTGAAAACACATTGGAAGGAAAGCTTCCCACAGAAAAGATAAAGTTGTGGCACATGAGATTTGGCCACATTGGTGAGAAGGGTTTCAGAACTCTGAAAAACAAGAACCTCATTCAGGGTTTAAATGATTGTAATCTTGAGTTCAACTTCTATGAATATTATGTCTATGGTAAACAAAATCATGTTCAATTTTACTCTAGTTCTCATAAGTCTTCTAATGTTTTGGATATTATTCATTTTGATGTATTTGGTCCTATAAAAGTTCCTTAATCTCCAAGTCTATATTTTTTTGTATCTTTCATAGATGATTACATTAGAAGGATGTGGATATTTTTCCTAAAGAGTAAGAAACAAGTCTTTAGTTAGTTTTAATGTTCCCTTTCTTATTTTATATGATATTTAAAGCCTCTAATAATATTTTAAAATCAAACAACCAATATTTCAAAAGATCAACCAATTTCTCAATAAAACCCAAATCGGGTATGCCCAAAATAGTGCCAAAAACTTCACAGTTTCACATATTATTAATAAATCTGAAAATAGAAATTTTTACAGAAAATTTTCCAGCATAATGGCTCACAAAATTAAATTTCTATATCTATATAGAGTTTACACAACAGCTCCCAAATAGAGGACACAAATAATACTCATCAGACTCACGAAAACAACACAAAATAGCCCGAATACACACAAAACATGGATAGTCTATCATAGAAGTATAACCATGAACAAATAAATTTATTCAGATCTATTTTAACATCTAAATATCTTAAATACAATAGAAGACCAAACTGATATGAAATACTCAACCGGAAACACCAAACTCTTACAAGAAACACACCCGAAAACTCACAAATTTGCACTGTTCAACACAAGGAAAAACACTTCATGAGCTTGCACATGAATGGCCTCAAACTCTCATTCTTAGACTCCCTAGAAATCTTCAAACTCTCATCCTTTAGTATCCTTCTCCAAAGGTTTGGCAACCTTTGAAGAACAACAAATCAATGAGCAAAATTCAAGTTCTAGGATGAGCCCAAAATGCCTCCAAATCCCTTTAAAAGAGGGCATAACCATAACTCACAACAAAGAGGGATAAATAATAAATATTTTAATAATAATTTTTATTTATTAATCTAGTGGTTTCCAAATATTATCCCCTTTTTCCAAAACTTCACTTTTTGAGCCTGCCTGCCTTAGCAAAAGTTATTATTTTTAATTATTTGAAAAGAGGACATGCCAAGTCCTCCCCTACCAAATATTTCTTGTCCTCAATAAATGAAGGTTGGGATGCTCAAGAATATTTTCTCCTTCCCAAGTTGCATCCTCCAATGGTAATCCTTTCCATTTGACCAAATGTTCTATGATGCTCCTATTTCTCAATCTTTTCTCTCTTGTATCCAAAACCTCTTCTGGTATCGAAACTAATTTTTCTTCATCATCAAGAGGTGGTAATTCTATTGATACTATGTTTTTCTGGCCTAGAACCTTTTTTAGGCAAGAGACATGGAAAAAATTATGTATTTTTTTGTTTGGTGGGAGCTCCAATTCATAAGCTACCTCTCATATCATCCTGATGATCTTATAAGGCCCATAGAACCTTGGCTTGAGCTTCTCTGCCCCACTCCTCTTCAAGGTGCTTTACTTATAAGGATACAACCTAAAAACTACCAAATCTCCCACCTCAAAAGATCTTTTAGTCCTTTTTCTATCAACTTACAACTTTTATTGGTTATGTGCATGTTGTAGATTATCCTTGAGGGACCTTATTATGTCTTGGATTTTCTTGATGAAATCACTAGCTACAAGTACTCTATTATCTAAAAGTACTAGATCAACAAAGGAAAGGGCATCATAGACATAAAGAGAATGAAAAGGAGGCATACCAATAGAAATGTGATGAGATTTATTGTAACAATACTCCCCTAGGTGCAACCATTTCACCCAAGCATGTTGTTGATTTGAAACATAGTTCCTCAAATATCCCTCTATCCATTTATTAACTATCTCTATTTTTACATCTATTTGAGGTTGATAGCTAGTACTAGGATTGAGTTTAGTTCCTAACAAATGAAAGAGCTCCTTCCAAAAAGAGCCAAGGAATCTACTATCTCAATTACTGATAATTTTTCTAGGCAAGCCATGTAATCTAAAAAATTCCTTAAAGAAAAATTTGGCCACTTGTTAAGTCTTGAAATTAGATGTGATGGGAAAGCAATGTGCATACTTACTTAGTCTATCTACTACCATATATATGCAATCCTTACCTTGAACCTTGGGCAACCCAATGATGAAGTCCATGGAAATAATTTCCTATTTTTGTTTAGGAATAGGAAGTGGTTGCAACAACCCTATAAGAAAAATTTGCTCACTCTTGTTTTGTTGGCATACCATACATTCCTTAATGTGTTTAAGGACATCCTCCTTCATACCCTTCCATGCAAATCACTCTTGAATTTTCCTATATGTCTTGAAGTATCCTTGATAACCAACCAAAGGTGTGTCATGAAAGGCCCTCAATATCATTTCCTTAAAATTTTGATCCTATCACTATGAAGTTCCTATTCTTGTAATAAATCAATTCATCAACAACCTTGTACCTATTATCATCCACTAACTTATCCAAAATCTTGGTGGAAAAAAAATCTTTAGCATACTCTGAAATTATGGAGACTTTCCAATCAGCAGAGATATATGTTAAAGAACGGAAAGTGGGCTTTCTTGAGAGAGCATTAGCAACCACATTATTCTTTCCTTTCATGTATTCAATATCAAAATCATAAGCTTTCAATTTTCTTACCCATCTTTGTTGACAATCATTCAAATACCTTTGGTTCAGGAAGAACTTGAGGCTATTATGGTCTATCTTTATAATGAATCTCTCACATACCAAATATTGTCTAAACTTATGAAGTGCATGCATGATTAGCAACATTTCCTTATCATAGATGGAGTAATCTTTCTCTGATTGATTTAATTTTCTATTCTCAAATGCTATTGGATGTCCCCTTTGAGTTAGGACAGCCCCTATACCTTCTCCAAAAGCATCACATTCAACAACAAAAGGTAAAGAGAAATCTGGAATTGCAAGCACAGGGCATGAACTCATTACCTCCTTAAGCTTATCAAAAAAAATTGTACCTCTTCTATCCAAATAAAAGCTCCTTTCTTTATCAAATCAGTCAAGGGGGCAGCAAGCTAAGAAAATCCCTTGGCAAATATCATATAGTAGCTACACAACCTGAAGACACCTCTCAACTATGCAAGATTAGTGGGTGGAGGCCAATCCAAAATTGCCTGGATTTTTTTATTGATCAACCTATACTCCTTTAGAACTTATAATGTGTCTCTAATATAGGATATCTATCAAACCAAACTCACATTTAGATAGCTTAGCATAGAAGGATTACTACTTCAAGATTCCCAAAATACTGTCTATTTTCTTTAGATGCTCTTCCCATGTTTTACTGTAAATCAAGATATCATCAAAAAATACCAATTTTTTTTTTTGAAGATGCTTGTTGAATACTTATTCATACAAGACTAGAATTTTTCTGGTGCATTAATGAGGCCAAATTGCATAACAAGAAATTCAAAGTACCCATAGTGACATCTAAAAGTAGTATTTTCCACATCTTCCCTCCTCATTTGGATTTGATGGTACCCTAATCTTAAGTCAATTTTTGAGAAGTATATAGCACCATGTAACTCATCAATGAGTCCATCTATGCATGGTATTGGATACCTATTTTTTATGGTCTTCTTGTTTAGAGCCCTATAGTCTATACACATTCTCATTGTACCATCCTTTTTCTTGACAAGTACCACAAATGATGCAAATGGACTAGAGCTAGGCCTTATGAATCCCATGTCTAGGAGTTCCTTAATAGGTTTTTTTTCTATTTCTTACTTATAACCTCTTGGATGGTGGTATGGAGTTTTTATAATTGGTTTGACACATTTTTCTAACTCTATAACATGCTCAAAACCTCTATCTGGTGGTAATCCTGGAGGCAAATCATTGAAAACTATACTATGCTTATCAAGAATATTTTGAATTTTAAAATAGAAATTACCTTGATCCTTTGGAGAGCTTTTTGGATGGATTATGACTCCTATTGCCCATGCTACTTGTCCTCTTTGAAAAGTCATCTCCATCCTCTTTGCTGTGACCACCTTAGGTGCTCCATTAAATAAGCCTCTCAATAAGACTTCTTTCCCATTGGAATGAAATTTAAACTCCATAGTTTGATGTTTCATGTAATATCTCCAATAGAGTGCAACCATTGAACACCCAATACAAGATATGTCTCTCCAATGCCAACAATATAGAAGTCATCACATAACTCATAATCTCCTAAGGTCATCTTGAGTTGTTTCACCACCTATGTGCAAGGCATAGTGAATCCATCAGCTATAGTAACATTGAATCCCTCAAAATATTTTTCTTTAAACCCTCTTTTCATGACAAATCCCTTGTCAATAAAATTGTGAGTTTCCCCACTATCAAGAAGAACTATCAACCTTTGCCTTGCTAGTACCCCTCGAATTCAAAAGGTATAGTATCTTGGGAATCCTGATAATGTTGCTAAAGTGTCATCCTTGATGATTTATTTTTCCTTCTCTTCTTCTTCCTCCTCCTTAGTGTCATGAAATTCCTCATGCTCGTTTGAATTAGATTCTGAAGCAACTTCAATATAGTGCACTTGACCTTTCCCCAAACATTTGTGTCTTGGAACCCATGGTTCTCTACAAGTGAAACAAAGTTTTTTCCTTCATAATTCACTCCTAGTCTCTTCATCTACTTTTTTTTTGCTACATTTATCAAATTCTTTGGTGGTAGTACTAGAAAAGTCTTTTTCTGAAAATTCCCCTTATGTTGCCAAATATTTTGGGGTTTTTTATTAGTGACTAGTTTCATAGGCACACAAGTTTCAAGTTGCAAGCTTCTTTTGATAGCTTCCTATAAGGTTGAGGGTGAGAAAGCCTTAACCAGACCCTTAAAAAAATCTTTCAAACCATCAAGAAAAAGATAAACAATCCTCTTTTCACTCATATCAAGTACCATAATAGCCACTTTTTGAAACTCTTCTATAAACAAATTAACTGATTTGGTTTTCTTCAACTTTGACAATTTTTTAAAATACTCTTCATCATCCTTGAGGTCAAATATATCTATCACTCTTTGACTAAAATCATCAAATGTAGTTACCTGATCATGACCTTGAGTAGTCATTCCATGATACCACCAATTATAGGCTACATATTCCAAGTGTAGACTTGCAAATTGAATGGCATCACTCTCCTTCATGGGGTTAAGTGTGAAGAAGGTTTGTAATTTTTGTAGCCATACTCTCACTAAAATTTTATTTGTTCCATCAAAAGTAGGTGCCATAAACTTGCTTATTTTATTTTTGATTTCTCTTCCACTTATGTCATGCTCCTTCCTCTACTCTTTCTTGGGCGTCAAAGTGATCATCATATCCGCATATTCTCTAAAAGGAACCAAACTAAAAAAGTCATCATTTAAGCCATTGTAAGTAGCTCTTAATGAAATCAAGTTACCCGTAATCTCTTCCACAGGACTAAGGGCTGGATTTGGTACTAGTGGCTCATTTGTAGGTAGGAAAATAGTTTTTTTTGATTTAGAGGGTGTGGGTTTCATATTTTTTGGCTTCTCTAAAGTGCTCCCTTTCTCATTAGTAGATGTAACTCCTTCTAGTTTTTCTGACAATATCCGCAAAGCCTCTCTAGTTTCTGCCAAACTATCCACTATTTGCTTCTGAGTATACTAGATGTCCTGGAAGATTTTTTTTTCCATCTCATCTAGGTCAGCCATACTTTTTCCTTCCTTGAATTTTTTACTTTTACTTTTAACTAGAGGTTTGATCAAAATTTCTTTATTCTTTTCTTACTGCAAATATCTCTTTTCTCTTTCACTTCGTTGCATGCAAACTTCTACAAACCCTCACACTGGCAAGATCATAGCTTTGATAACACTATAATGTTCCCTTTTTTATTTTATATGATATTTAAAGCCTCTAATCATATTTTAAAATCAAACAACCAATATTTCAAAAGATCAACTAATCTCTCAATAAAACCCAAATTGGGTATACTCGAAATAGTGCCAAAAACTTCACAGCTTCACATATTATTAATAAATCTAAAAGTAGAAATTTTTACAAAAAAAATTATAGCATAATGGCCCACAAAATTACATTTTCATATCTATATATATTTTACACAACAAATCCCAAATGGAGGACAAAAACAATTCTCATCGGGCTCCCAAAAACAACACAAAATAGCCTGGAAACACCACAAAACACTAATAGTCTATCACGAAAGTATAACCAAAACCCAATACATGTATTTAGCTCTATTTTAACATCAAAATGTCTGCAATAAAAAAAAAAACCAAATTGATATGAAATACTCAACCGGAAACACCAAACTCTTACAAGAAACACACTAGAAAACTCACAAATTTGCACTGTTCAACACAAGGGAAAACTCTACATGAGCTTGCACATGGAATGGACTCAAACTCCCATCCTTAACCTCCCTATAAAACTAAATAATCTTGTCCTTGGGTCTCCTTCTCCACAAGTTTGGTCGCCTCTAAAGAACAACAAAGCAATGAGCAAAAATCAAATTCTAGAATGAGCCCAAAATGCCTCCAAATCCCTTTAAAAGAGGGCATAACCCTAACTCACAACCAAGATGGGTCAATAATACATATTTTAATAATAATTTTCATTTATAAATCACATTGGTTTCCAAATATTAGCCCCTTTTTTTGAAACTTCACTTTTTGAGCCTGCCTACCTTAGCAAAAGTTATTATTTTCAATTATTTGAAAAGGGGACATGACATCAATTCAAGGAATTTAAAACCATTTTAGAGAATCTAACTAGTAAGAAGATTAAGTGTGTGAGAACTGACAATGGTGGTGAGTTTTCTCAGTAGAGTTTGAATAGTTTTTTAAAGAATGAGGTATCAAGAGGCATAAGAAAACTAGTTATACCCCATAGTAAAATGGAGTTGTAGAAAGAATGAATAGGACACTGATGGAGAAGGCTAGGAGTATGCTTAGTGGAGCTTGTCTTGAAAAAAAATTTTGGGCTGAAGCTATGGCCATTGCTTGCTATCTGGTTAACAAATCTCCTACATCAACTCTTGTTGGTAAGACACCCATGGATGTTTGGTCTGGTAAGTGTTAGGATAAACCACAAATAGAAATAAAAACTACATGCAAATATAACCAATAATAGAAAATAATAGAACACATAGAAATGAACACAAGGCACCAAGATTTAATGTGGTTCACCCAATCCCTGGGCTACGTCCACCAAATAGCAAGTCTAATCTTATTACAATCTAGTGATCCCTTACAGCTCAATACCGCCGCAAGAACCAATTTTGTATCACAACATTATGAAAAATACCCAATCCTAAGCCCTTTTTATAAAAGTATTAAACCACTTTAGGGTTATAACATGTCGGCCATATGTCGACCATAATATGTACAGTACTTTCCTGATCAGTCACCACAATCTAACAATCTCCCACTTGGGGACTGATCAGGCTCCACACTAAACAACAATCTCCCACTTGGAGACTGATCCTGTAGCAATACGACTACCACATGGGGCTCCCACTAGATCAAACCATCCTGGACTCTACTGTTCTTTTATTCATGTTCAGTCTAAAAGACCAACTGAAGCTGAAGAGGAGTTTAGCTTCTCCCTTGTTACAACCTTTGTCAGCATATCTGCTAGATTGTCATTGGTATGTATCTTCTCCAGCTTTAACTGTCCATCCTCCAAAATTGACCGAATGAAATGGTACCGCAACTATATGTGTTTGGTCTTAGAATGCAGACCTGAATTCTTAGCAAGATGAATGGCACTCTGACTATCTGTGAACAAATAATTATCCTTCTGAGGATGTCCCAATTCTTCAAAGAAGAACTGAAGCCATATGATCTCTTTGGTTGCCTCTGTAGCAGTAACATACTTTGCCTCTGTAGTGGAGAGAGAATTAATCTTCTGTAACCTAGAAACCTAGCTCACGGCTGGCCCACCAACAATAAAGATATAACCTATAGTACTCCACCTGGTATCAATATCCCCAGCCAAATCTGAGTCAACATAGCCCTATAGATCAGTAGTAGAGGCCCCAAAGTGTAAACACTTATTGGATGTTCCTCTCAAATATCTGAGAATCCACTTGATAGCATTCCAATGCTCAAATCCTGGATGACTCATATACCTGCTAACAACTCCCACTGCATGTGCAATATCTGGCCTAGTGCATACCATAGCATACATCAAACTTCCTACAGCTGAAGCATAGGGTACCTTGGACATCTTATCCTCCTCTTCCTATGTCTTGGGACACATCTCCTTAGTCAATTTCAAATGATTAGGTAAAGGTGTGCTGACAGCTTTAGCATTCTCCATAGAGAAACTTTGCAACACCTTCTCAACATAATCAGCTTGAGATAGCATCAATGTTCTGTTCTTCCTATCTCTACAAATCTTCATACCAAAGATTTTTTTTTCTTCCCCCAAATCCTTCATAGCAAATGCATGTGCTAATTGGCGTTTCAGCCCCTTAATATGATCCATGTTAGACCTAGCTACAAGCATATCATCAACATACAAACATAAAATAATGTAGCTATCATCATCCAACCTCTTAAAATAAACACAATAATCTGAACAACACCTATTATATCCATGCTCATGCATAAAACTATCAAATTTCAGATACCATTGTTGAGGTGCTTGCTTCAAGCCATATAAACTTTTCTTCAATTTGCACACTAAGTTCTCCTTACCTTTGATCTCAAAACCCTGTGGCTGAGCCATATATATTTCTTCATCCAAATCACCATGAAGAAAGGTTGTTTTAACATCCATCTGCTCTAAATGAAAATCTTCAGTAGCCACAAGACTTAAAACAGTACGAATAGAAGTCATTTTAACAACAGGAGAAAATATCTCATCAAAATCAATTCTCTTTTTCTGTGCAAATCCTTTTACAACTAACCTGGCCTTAAATCTTTTCTTACCTCCTTCCTCTTCTTTCAACCTGTAAACCCATTTATTCTATAAAGCCTTTTTACTTGCAGGCAACTTGCACAAATCCCATGTCTTGTTTTTTAGCAAAGAGCCCATTTCATCTTTCATTGCAGACTCCCACTGAATCTTAGTATCCACCTGCATAGCTTCATCATAAATTTTAGGTTCACCAGCATCAGTAAGTAAAATAGAATACAAAGAGGGAGAAAACCTTTGTGGAGGTCTAATTTGCCTTGTTGACCATCTAACATTCACTGGTGTGTGTGGTATTTGTTGTTGCAGTTGTTGCACATCATGAGGAATGGCTGGAACATCAGCTTTTGGAGTATCATCTAGCACTACATAATCATCTTCTTTCTTCTCATGTTGCTGCAACAGATCTTTGTACAACACTTTCTCATTGAATATGACATCCCAACTTCTAATAATTTTAAGATTTTCAAAATCCCAAAGCCTATAACCAAATTCATTAATGCCATATCCAACAAAGACACATTTCTTTGATTTAGCTTCTAGCTTGGTTCTATTTTCAGAGTCTATATGAGCAAAAGCTTCACAACCGAAGGTCTTGAGAAAAGAATAACTCACCTTCTTACCAATCCATGCTTCCTTTGGAATACCACATCCCAAAGTAGAGGGACCTCTATTAATCAAATATACTACAGTATTGACAGCCTCCACCCACATGTGTAAGGGCAACCCAGCATGCAACCGCATGCTCCTTGTGCGCTCCATTATAGTCCTGTTCATGCATTCAGCCACTCCATTTTCCTGTGGAGTCCTTGGAACAATTTTTTGTCTACAAATACCATTAGTGGAGCAATAATCTTCAAATTCATGACTACAATACTCACCACCATTATCTTCAACCAAGCATTTCCATTTCTTAAAAGTTTGAAATACATCAAATTTTTGTCTAAGGAAATAAACCCATACATTTCTAGTTGCGTCATCAATAAATGTAACATAATAATGAGAGCCACCAAGGGAAGATACCTGGGCTGGTCCCCATACATCTATATGCACAAGCTCTAATTTCTCCTTTTTGTTTTCCTTCCTTGTCTTTACAAAACTCACTCTCTTTTGTTTTCCATACACACAACTTTCACAAAAATCCATATTCACACATTTTAGACCTGGTAAAACTTTCCTTGAATGAATTACTTTCATACCTTTCTCACTCATGTGCCCAAGTCTATTGTGCCACAGTGCTATATCAGAATCTACAGCAGCTATTTGTTCTCCCTGCTCAACTACAGTAATTGTTCCTGATTATTCATTTTTCTCTGAAACAATCAAAGTAGAAGGAACAATATGACCTATACAAAGATATAAGGTGCCTACTTTCACACCTTTTTCTACTACAACTGAACCTTTTGAAACCTTCCAATTTTTATCATTAAAAGTAACTACACAACCCTCATCACCGAGTTTCCCTACTGAAATTAAATTTCTACTTAGTTTTGGAACATGTCTTACCTCATGTAGTAGCCAATGATTACCATTTTACATCTTAATCTTAATTTTTTCCTTTCCAACAATCTGACAGGGTTCATTATCCCCCAAATAAACAAGCCCAAAATCCCATTGGACATAATCAATGAAATAACCTCTATGAGGTGTAGCATGAAATGAAGCACCAGAATCTAAAACCCATGAATCATCAACACTCTCTAAAGACAGAAGCAAAGCATCCTCTTCAGATTTGTTACTTACCATATTTGCCTCCTTGTCTCCATCTGATTTATCTCCTTCATTTTTCTTTCGATTCCAGCAATCTTTCTTTTTGTGCCCTGGTTTCCCACAGTACCAGCAATCATTTGGTCCTCTCGATTGAGACCTCCTCCCCTTTGATTTTCCTCTTAATTTCCCACGATTTCCAGAGTTACTTCCTCTTTCAGTCGTTCTACCCCTACTTTGTGCATTTAAAGCACTTCCTGATGTAGATCCACCTGAGGATTTTCTACGAGTTTCCTCACTTAAAATAACACCGATCACATCATCATATTTTAGGGTACTAGATCCAGGAAAAGAATTACTCACCACCATTACCAAGCCATTCCAGCTTTCAGGCAAAGAACACAAAATCAAGAGAGCCCTAATTTCTTCATCAAAATTGATACCCATAGAAGAGAATTGATTAGTAATAGTATTAAACTCATTTAAATGATCTGCAACAAATCCACCTTCTGCCATTTTCATATTAAATAAATGTTTCATGAGAAATACCTTATTTGAAGCGGAGGGCTTTTCATACAGTGTCGCTAGGGTTTTCATTAAATCTTCTATCGTCTTTGCTTTTGTAATATTAAATGCCACCGATGGTGCCAAGTATAATCGAATGCTTTCAAGTGCCTTTCTGTCCAAAAGATCCCATTCAACCTCTGACATAGTTCCCTAATTCTTGGCTTTTCCTAGTGAGGTGGAGGACATGAGTAGAGTACCTTATACTAGTGTAGTTGGTAGTCTTATGTATGCTATGGTTTGTACTAGACTAGACATTGCCTAAGAAGTAGAGTTCTGAGCTAGTTTATGGCTAATCTTGGATGGGTACATTGGGATGCAATTAAGCAAGTATTTAGATATTTGAAGGGAACATAAGATTACTCCATTTTTTTAATCATGGTAACCCTTCTAGAGCTCTGCATTTAGTTTGTATTTGTGGGTTTGTGGATTCAGATTGGGTAGGTGATATTGATAGTAGGAGATCCACAAGTGCTTATGTATTCACTATGTTTTGTGGTGCCATCAGTTGGATGAGTAAGCAACAACCTATGGTTGTTTTGTCCACTATAGAAGCTAAGTACATGACTACTACTCATGCTTGTAAAGAATCCATTTGGCTTAGGAGATTGTGTTCTGATATTGGTGTTGATGTAGGCTAGATTACTATTTGGTGTGACAGTTAGAGTGTTATTTTCCTTGCAAAGAATCCAACTTTCCATGCCAGAACAAAGCACATTGATGTGAAGTTTCACTTTGTGAGAGATATGGTGGAATATGGAAAGGTAAATTTGGAGAAGGTAGATAGTATAAATAATTTTATAGATACATTGACGAAACCAATAGGCACAAAAAAGTTTAGATGGTGTTCAGAGTCTATGGGCCTTTTGGCCTATAGTGGTTAGTTCCTGTTATGTTCCCATTGCTCTTGCAAGGTGTTCAACAAGTGGGAGAATATTAGGAATAAGGTTTCTCAACCTTGGATAATTCCTATTCTTATTATTTGTTTTGTAAATGTATTTTTTGAAAATAATTTAATTAATGTGAGTATACATGTCTAGTTGTCATATTGATTTGTCACTCCACTTGCATGTCTTGGCATCTTGAATTGTGTGTAAGGAGATAATGAATGAAGTAGTTATGATGGATTCCTATGACGTGTAAGTGCTATATTTGGAATATTTGATGATGGGTGAAGATGCAAAGACATGTGGCAATTGATCATCAAGTATTATACACTTGAGTCTCCATCTAGCATGTGAGATTCAGGGCATCACCGCAAAAAAAATTTGGGCTCCTACTTTTTAGGAGAATGGTAAAACCCTAATACGATTATTCTTTGGAAGTTGCCCTAAAAATGGAAAGTGCATGATATAAGCATTTTGAGGGTTGTAGATAGGAGAGTGTGAAAAGTGTATTGTTGGTTGCTAATGAATTAGTCTTCCCTCTCCTAAAAGAACTTGCATTGCAAGTGTGTTGTAACCTTTTGTCTTGAAGATAATACATTGTGTAGGTTTTGGAGGGGTGGGGTTGTTTTACCAAAAGGTTTTTCCCCACTGGCATATCTTTGTGTTTATGTATATTCTTTCTCTATCTATTTCGTATATTCATGGTTGACTGCAATATTATTGTTTACATAATATCAAATCTAAAATTGTAAAGATTTAATAGGAATTTACACAATACTATCCTTAAGGGATTAGTGTAGGAAGTTGTTTATGCACCTAAGTTTCCTCACAAAAATATACCATTGATTCATGTATGGTGAATCAAAATTAGTGGAACAATTTATCCATGCATCTATATCAATGTGAAATCAAAATTATGTTGTACATCACTATGTCGTATGTTGCATATTTTTGTACATGATGTAAGAGCATCTTGGGTCAGTTGGAAATCTTGCATCAACCAAAAAAAAATTGTTTTGTTTATGTATCAACTTGTTTCTTGTGGATTATTTTTTGTTTCTTCTAGTTATAGTTATAAATATTTGATTACTTAATGTGGCCCCATTGTTGATCCTTACATAAGCATGCATATTTTAATGTTCTTTGTGCTTGGAGTTTCTTTCCTTTGTTCTGATCATGGAGCATTTTTTTTTTCATGGTTTTAAGTTGTGCATAGTTGGTATCTTAATATGGACCTATTTCTGATCCTTACCTAGAGTTTATAGAATCTAATGTCCTTTGTGCTTAGAGTTATGCTCTACTTTCTTTCCTTTCTTTTCACTAGTTATTTCATATGGTGTAATGGAGTTTCTTTCAGTGTAGTTTCCTATAGTGATGTGACACCTTGAACATTTTTTGAATGCCTCTTGGATCATGTGTGTATCTATCCTTAAGATCTTGGATTCTCTTTTTGTCATTTGTTGGTTGTTTATTTCTCCTCCAAGGTAGGACCTATTTTGTAATTAAATGACCAAAGGGAAAACTTGTGGTCTTGCTACCTTTTTAAGGGCTTGGACTAGGTTTAGGAAATCAATCTTAAAGCTAATGAAAAGTAGTGTAGAAGGAAGTACCAATATAGAGAGATTTGATCTCTAAAATTATAATTCTTTGTATTGGCCACAACTATGAAGATGATATAGCATGGCACATATATTTTATCATGCAAGTTTTCTTATAATCAATACAGATTCATAAATAAATTTGGTCTCTCTTGTTAAATGTATGTGTTCTATTCTATGTGTACTCATGGTGAGGTGTTAGGAGATTTTAATTGGTCCTTTACCTTACCTACCTTACATAAGTACACCTTGAGAGAATTTATATACAACTAGTATCTCAATCTACCTTTTAGGTCTATTACCACTTAGAAATAATTTGAGGAAAAATTATTGAGACAATACAAGATTCACTTGGACTTGGATACCCTACATCACCAATTCATCATGGCTAAGGAGTTATAGGAACCTATCATAATATTAAGTCATTAGTTCCACAAGTTGCACTAGAGGCTTGATTTATGTGATGTGTGTAAGTACTAGTTATGGGCCTCTAAATCCACACACTTCAAAATTATCTTTACATGTCAGAAGCATCCTGAAATGAAGATGGGATTGTCCATTCGGTATGCCTACACAAGGCAATTTGCTGCCTTCTAACTAGACCAAGTTTTTCATTCACTCTTAGGATTAGGAGATTAGAAATAGACCAAACAAAAATGAAGGATTTTGAAGAATTCAAATGCAATCTAATCTATTCTTTTGATTTTTTTGAATGCAAAGATATAAAGATTAATCCAAATGAAATTGAAATTAATCTAAGAACACTGGAAAGTAATAACTAGATGAATGCATTTTAGTCTAAATGATGAGCATATGAAAGAAAGAGAAAATTTGAATGCAAGGCACTTGAGTAATCAAGTTAGCATTGATTTGATACTTTTCATGTGCATCCTCCTAAAATGAGAGATTCAAGGTTTCTTTTATAGAATCTTGGAATTTGATCAACAGTTAAGATCGAACCACATGTACAATCTTGATTGAAGATGAGATTGAGTCCTCCATTTTTTATGGATTTGAATGAAAGGAAATAGGAGATATCAATGATCCATTCAAATATGTGCTCATAATTAGATTTTCTAATTAATTAAATAATTAGCTTTAACAATTATGAAGACATATTTGAATTAATCAATATTATTAATTCCTTTTTCATGTGATATGAAATAGGAAATGATATTGATCCATTCAAACATGTCATCATAATAGAATATCATAATTAAATAAATAATTAGTTTCAATAATCATGGCATATATTTAATTAATCCAAAGTATTTTAATTCCTTCTTTATGTGTATCAGCTAAAGAGGTAGATTTAATTTAATTAAAGTACTTACAACTTATAATTTAATTAATTTAATTAATAGATTAATTTAGCTAATTCAATTAATATTTAGGAATTAAGTAAAGTAAATGATTAATATAAATTAATAATTTTTTGTATTTTCCGCTTAGGTCTAGTAGAGATTATCAAAATTAGAAATGCCTAGTACAATAGGACTTAAGTAATATTGATAAACCAAAATTGGTTCAGAATACCAATGTGCCAATTTAGGGGTATTAAATTTTCCCTCTTTGAATAAATGTGTGACCAACACATTGATTCAATGAAATCAAAAGTCTGAGAATATAGATCAAGAGCAAAGATTGGTTCCAATATTGATGACACAGAGACCAACTGATGATTTTTTTTAAGGTTATCTCTAGAACAAAGCATAGTCTTAGGGAATCCAAAATAGAACACCTAGATACCAATATGAAAGAACAAAGATTATTAGTCTTCACACAATTATTCCCAGAACAAGATTCAATTCTTAGGAGTCAAGGTTAGATCATCCCGATACCTATCCATTTGAAGATGAAAAGATTAATCAAGATTCACAGGATTATCTCCAAAATGAAGCTTAATCCTCAGAGTCAAGGATAGATTTCCCTAATACCTATCCATTAAATAGTAATTCAAAGTAAGAGTTTATAATTATCTCCAGAATGGAGTTTAATCCTCTAGAGTCTAGATAGAACACTTGAATATTGGTCCATAAAAAACTAACAAGACCTAATCATGAGTTGTAGAATTATCCTCAGAATGAGGCATAATCCTCAGGAGTTGAGGTTAGAATGCCCCAATACATTTCCATCAAACTATGACAAGGATTGTTATAAGATTAATTAGTTGAATATCATATATTGCTAGATAGGGGAAACAAATATGCCCCAATTGGTGAGATGCCCGTAGTGAATAGGACATCATATTTAGATTTGAAGCCATATATAAAAGATTCAAAGATGTTCAATGATGTAATCATCATCTTACCCCCTCAGGAGAAAAGTCAAAAGGTGACACATTAGAATAAAGTTGATTTGGAGAAATTTGAAGGTCTGTTGACCATAGTTGACTAGAATGGACTAGGGTTGACTAGAGTTGACTTCTTTTAAAAATTTTGATAATGTTGAAGTAATGTGTGAATTGAAGATATTCTCAAAGTCACAAAGTATCACTAAGTGGAACTACATAAGTGTTCAATTGAATTGGTCCCAAAAATTTAAAGGGTGATTTTGAGTTGTTTTAGTGTGTCAGATTTTGAATTTGATCCCAAAAATGGGTTCAAAGTAGCCAAATTAGCTAATGGGGTAATTTTCATGTCAAATGGAGCAATTTTGAAAATTTAGGTTAAACCTATATAAGAGCCCAAAAGGTCATTTTCAACTCTATTGTACATTTGTCTTTTTTAAGAAAAGAGCTCTAAGGTGGAAACATGGTATACAACTATATGGTGATATGCTCTAAGGAGTTTTCCTTAGTTTCTTTCTGATGCCTGATAGAGGCTAGTATGAATTGGAGTATGGTTGGGGTCAGATGTTACAAAGGATGTTAGAGAAGCTTGTACATTTTGGATGGGGTTAGTGTATGCTAGCCCACATACATCACAAGATGCATGTGATTGTGTGTCAAGAGAAGAAGAGTATGGCAGTAGGTGTCTATTTTCTACAAGCCAAGGCATGGGAGAACTTGCTGACTAGTAGACCCATTTGTGAGGATATGAGGCAGCCCCAAGAGCCTTACATTTGTAGGTATCAAGGCCAAATGACCTAGACTACTTTGGATAAGACTAAGATGTGGAGAACATAGCTAGATGACTTTGTGGCAGTGATATATTAGCCATGGAGAGAGACAAAGGCATGGGATGATGCATGGGTGGAACTTAGATATATGTTTGCCTCTCAGCCACTGATTTGTCACTCAATCTAGGTGATCAAGATATTTCCATTGACACATGTGTGCTGGTAGAATGGTAGGCCCTAGGATATATCCTAGGAGTATTGCACCTATACTCACTTTACCGAGGAGGTGAAGAAGGGGTGGTTAGTTAGATTATACATTGGGAGATCCATGATTGATGTATGGTCCATTACCATGGTGTTCTAGGATTATATGGATGTATTTGTAGATGGGGGGATGACTCTAATGTATAGAAAGCATTTTTTGAGGCATCCCTTTCCTCGGTTTATAGTTCTAGCGAGGATGGAAATGCTGATATAGCTAGTGTAGGCACCATAGTAGTAGATTCCTAGAAAGCATACATCATAGGTTTGGATCCCTCCATGTTAGATGAGAGTGGATCTAGGTGTTGGTGGGGGTGGGACTGCACATAGGAGATCACAAGGAGAGATGGGGACCTTGAGTGCCATTGGTGGTGATGCACAAATGCAGTGTATAGAAGACTAGCTTGCACACTAGGCAAAGAAGGATGTGGGCGATGAGGAGGTGCATGACCAATCTGCTCTAGAGCCACATAGTAGAGAGGTACAAGCACAGACCCAAGATGCTTTGAGGAGATCTAGAGAGAGATTGAGGATGGCATAATGATAACTATTTGAGCTACAGATTCATATTGATGTTCAAGACATGCAGTTAGTGGAGCTAGATCAAGAAATCTATGAGCTTTTAGATTAGTTGGAGAAGAAGAAATATGAGGCTTAGTTATAGGGTGCCAAGATAACTTATTACTATGCTAAGTATGTCACAATAGTGCCTAATGTTGTAGAGTAGATGCCTAGATTTTTGGAGTATGCTAGAGCATTAGAGGGTGTACATCTAGTAGTGAAAGAAGATTCTCCTCCTCCTTCTACTCTATACAAGGATGAGGGAGAAGGAAATAGTTATCATTCTCTCTCCTATCTTACTTTCTAAGGATGTGTTTTGGATGTATGAGCATCATTTTGTATCATTTTGAGATAGACAGTGCTCAATTAGCACACATTTTTGTATCGATGTACACTTGACTCCATTAGAAAGATTTATATATATGAGATCTTTTGATTTGAGTACCTTTACATGTGTCACTCTTTCTGTTATAGTTTTTCATACATGAGATGTTAGTGATATGATTGTGAGGAATGTAAATTGATAAAATGTATGAATATAGTGTAGATGAGATGAATATAAAGATATGTATATGAAATATAAAATGTGAATGAACTAACATCTCATACAGGTTTCAAGTTTGTTGTTAATGATAGGTACCTCATGAAAGTCAAAAGGACAAACTAAGGAGAAGAATACTTGTGTACTTAAGAAGATATATGATACTGTGAAGAAAACAATGAACTCCTATGTCAAAAGATACAATTAAAGTAGTAATCAAAATGTACTCTTATGCAGGTGGAGTATGAAATACAACCATATGGTAGATGTATCCCTAGTTGTAGTTACTAAACTCATAAAATTATCATCACCGAGTGTTTAGTTAGAGCCGCAAATGTCATATAATTCACATTAAAATTGCAATCATGAGAATATGAATATGACATGTTTCTTAGTTTTGTTGAGATTAAATGTAAGCATTAAGGTACAATGAACCAAAATGACCAGACGATTTGTCCCTTTTAATGTAGCATGTGAACATAAGCATCAGAGCATAAATGCTAGGATGACCTAAAAAATTCTTATGTAAAAACACACTAGACACATGAGAGATACTGATCATGCTAAGAATTTAGTAAAGATTATGTCTATAATGGCCCTTGCATTTCTAACTTATGACATAAATGTGTTAAGTATACTTGCAGTGACCCATATGTTCACTTAGTAGGAAAAGTATTAGTATTCTATTGTAGAACAGAGAATTCACTCAAATAGTCAAGGAGAAAAACCAACCTTAGTAAAGTATCCATATAAAATGTGTCGTGGTACATAGGACCATCCAATACTAGCTAGAGGCTCTTATAGTGGACACCCCTTTTATATGTATACTTCAAATCATTAGAACCAAACCAACAAGCAGAAAGAAAATAAAAGATCATACCCCTAGTGCTTGTTTCTCTAGTCAAAAGAGACATCCTCAAGAGCTACTCAAAGGGAAATGATAAGGCAAAAGCTAAACAAACAAATAAAATCTCAACGTAACTCAAATAGTGTCAATGTTTCCATTTTACTGTCAGTGTTATAGGATTGATGTCAAGTGTCGATGTTCAAAACATATGTGTAAGAAATCTCTTTAGTAGGAAGACAATAGTAAACAAACTTGGTTAGGAAAACTGGTGACTAATGTCAAAGAGAAATCATCATTAAGAAGGATCTCAGTACAAAACTAAGTGATAGTAGATAGATAGAAGTAGAACAACTAGTGACTAAAGTGAAAGAGATCTTCTTTATGAGGAATCTCAATAGTAATGTAAGAGACATTAGATAGATGCAGTTAGAACAAGTGGTAACTCACACAAAAAGAGATCTTATTTGATAGGAATCTCAATAGTAAAGTAAGCGGTAGTAGATAGATGTAATTAGAACAACTAGTGATTGACGTGAAAGAGATCTTCTCAATAGTAATGTAAGCGATACTAGATAGATGTAGTTGGAATAACTGATGACTGGTAAGAAAGAGATATTCATTGAGACCATAGGCTATTGTCTCTAAGACTATGACTAGATTCAATCCATGAATCCATGAGAAAAATTAGAAAACTAAAGCAGGATAAGAACTGTACAAGAGCCAAGATATGTGCTACAAGATGTAGCATTTGAAACAAGAGGTGCCTATTTACTAGGTTTTCACCTTCTTGTTAGAGATTCCATTTTTTCTACCATGATGCTTGTTTGTTAGGTTTTCATTACTGGCACTTTTTTTATTTTCCAATTTTTAAAATTTTTCACTTTTTCCAAAAAAAAATATTTTTTTAGTTTTTTCAATTTTTTAATTTTAATTTTAATTTTTTCAATTTTTTTGGTATTACCATGGCACCTGTTGCTAGGTTTTTGCCAAGATAATAGATTTTTTCAAGACATTTAAGTATGTACAAAGAGCTTTAAAAGCATTTCAACTATAGAATCACTTCAAATGAAGGGTTTTGATCAGCTCTTTGAGCGATTCTTCCTCAGTTGTTGAAAGTTGATAAGCACCAAATCCAAACACTATAGTAACTATGTATGGACTAGGCTAGTTAGGTTCAAACTTCACTTTCTATATCCATTGTTGTTAATTCTTAGGGTTTTCCCTTAGGATGAGGTCACCCACTTGAAAATCACATGGTTTGACTTTCTTGTTCTAGCTTTTAGACATTCTCTTTTGATAAGCTCAAAGATGATAATACGCCACTTATCATGTTCATCTAGAAATTTGAGCTCTTGAAGTCAAGATATTATGTAATCATAATCATTAATGAGGCCTATCAAAGAGATTCTCAAATTAGGACTCTCAACCTCAATAGGAAGCACAACATCCACTCCATATATCAAAGAAAAGGGTGTTGTTCCCATTGGAGTTTTGATTCTTGTTCTATAAGCTCATAAAGTTAGATTGATCTGAAGGTACCAATCACTTCTAGATTTTTTGACTGTGTGATGTAAGATCTTAAGGATATATTTTTTGGATGCTTCCACTTGTCCATTACCCTAGTGGTAATAAATAAAGGATCAATGCTACTTGATTTTAAATTTTGAGCACAACTTTATGAGATCCTTGTTTTCAAATTGTCCCCCATTATCAATAATGATGGAGGATGGTACACCATACCTGCATATGTTGTAGTTAAGAATGAATAGAGCTATGTATTTTTTATTAGCCTCATAAATTTAGACTTCTTCCACCCATTTGGCAAAGTAGTCTGTAGCTATGATAATGAACTTGTGTCCACTTGAAGAAGACAGATGAATCTAGCCTACTAGATCAAAAGCCTATTGTTGAAATGGCCAAAGCATGATAAATGGAAGTAACTCCCTAACTAGAGAATAAATCATATTTCCATAGATTTGGTAATTTTTTAGGACTTGGTATATTTAATTACCTCTTGCTCCATATCTAGCCAATAGTAACCAACTTTAATAAGTTTATGAGCTAGTGCCAAGCCATTAGAGTGAGATCCACAAATGCCTTAGTGTGCATTGATTAATGCACATTTTGACTCATCAGGTTCTAGAAACCTAAGGAGTATACCATTAAGACCTCTCCTAAACAAGTCATTGGCAATAATGACATACCATGATGCACTATAATTTAGGTTACATTTTTTTAATTTTAGGTTAAATTGTCTAGAATTATTTGATCACATAGATAAGAATAGATATGATGGTAGTAGGATGAATCGTGTCCTATGATATTATAGATCATCTAAGATTCAAATGAATTACAAGTAGGGTAAGGTAACTCTCCACTAGGAATTCATGTCAAAAATCATTCTTAGGCATTTTTAGCATAGAAGTAAGAGTAGCCATTGCATCAGCCACCTTTTCATCTACCCAAGGAGCTTGTTCAAAAGTGACATGTGCAAAGTCTTTTTTAAATCATTAACCATTCATTTATAAGGTGTCAACTTCTCATCCTTTGTCTAATAAACATCATTGACCTAATTGATTACTAGAAATGAATTTCCAGAGATATGCAATACATCTACTTTCCATTTGACTACAAAGTTCATGTCATTGATTAAGGCTTCATATTCTACAATATTATTTATACAAGGAAATAGAATCTTGTATGCCTTAGGCAATGAATATTTCTATAGTGTTATGAATAAGAGCCCAACATTGGATCCTTGTTGTGAGAAGGAACTATCAAAGAAAAAAATCCATGTTCTATTTGTTAGGATTAAAATAGATTCATCAGGGAACTCAATATTCAATGGTAGAAGACTTTTCAGTGGTGCTTCTACTAATTGATCAACAATTGCTTGTCCTTTGATAACCTTTCTTTCAACATATGCAATATCAAACTCACTCAGTATCATGAACCATTTAGCTAACCTTCTTGTTAGAGTTACCTCACCAAGTAAATACTTCAATGGATCAATTTTTTCAACTAGTCACATAGTGTGAGCAAGCATGTAGTGCCTCAACTTTTGAGAAGCAAAGACAACCACCAAGCAAGACTTTTAAATAATTCTATAGTTCATTTCATAAGAAATCAACATGCAACTAAGGTAATAGATAGTTCCTTCCTTGTTGTCATTATCCTCCTAAGCTAGCAATATACTAAGAGATGAATTTATCATAGAGATATACAAAATGAGAGAATACCCATAAATAGGAGGCATCAACATCAATGGATTGGAAATGTATTGTTTTATTTGTGTCAAACACTGATCACAATCTTTGTGAACTAGTCATATTTTTCACCTTTATGCAGAGTCTTAGTAAAAGGTTGTTACCTATCCACCAACTATAAAATGAACCTATGAATGGATTGAAGTCTTCCTTGTAGGCCCCTCATTTGACTAATGTTACAAGGCGGTGGCATTTCCATTATTTCTTGAACTTTTTTTGGGTCCACCTTGATTACCTTTTGCAGATACAATATAGCCAAGTAACTTCCCTAATGTGACATCAAATGCACATTTCTTATGATTTAAGTTGAGACTAAATTTTCCCATATGCTCTAGAATTGGTCCCAAATCTTGAAGATGAGTGTTGCAATGTGTACTCTTTACCAATGTGTCATTGACATAGTCCTCCATCATTTTATGCATCATGGAATGAAAGATTATTGTAACTACCCTTTTATACGTGGCATCGACATTTTTTAGACCAAATGGCATCACATTCCAATCGAAGGTACCCCATACACAAGTGAAAGCAATTTTCTCCTAGTCTTTTGGAGCAATTTTAATTTGATTATTACTAGAAAAATCATCCATGAGTAAGTACATTTCATATACTATTTTCATATCCACTATTATATCAATATTGGGTATGGAAAGTCATCCTTTGGACATGTTATATTTAGATCTTGAAAATTTGTACAAACTTGAATAAACTTATCATGTTTGGAGATTAGAACAATGTTTGAGATCCATTCAACATAATCAATAGCACAGATGAAATCAGCTTTTAAAAGCTTTTCTAGTTTAGCTTTAACAAGTAGTGCTACATGAGGATGCATCTTTCTAAGCTTTTGTTTTATAGGGTTTACTCCTAGTGCAATAGATAAATGATGCATTATGAGGCCAGGATCTAAGCCTGGCATATCTAAGTAAGTCCATGCAAAATTATTCTTTTTCCTTGAAAGAAGGCAACAAATTCCTCTTTTTCTTCTATAGATAAAGATTGTGGAAGGTTTATTATATGAGGATGTTTTGTTGTTCTCAAGTTGATTGGTTATGTTGGCTCTATCAACACTGATGATTTCCCCTAAAAATGACTTGAAATCACATTAAGTATCTCATCCATAGGTGCCTTAGAGAGATTTTAACCTATGGATGCATCTTTTGTTTTTTACTATTTTGGGTTCTAATACTGCCACAATGTGATTTTCACCATCAAATCATCTATTTCTTTTTATTTTAATTGTGTGACTAAGATATTTGATATCAGATTCAATCATATTGACACTTTTTTCACTGGTGGAGGACATTACTAGTTCAACAACATATAAATAGTAGGAAAGAGCAATATCATTATGGAATATAGGGACCTCACTAGATGTAGTATTGGAATTCTAGTCTATTAACTTAGGATAAGTGAGTGAGAGAGATATGGTAGGTTTGATTATGTTCATAGTATAGTCATCAAATTCTTGGACAAGTATTTCAAGACCTAAAGAAATTTCATCCAAAGGTATATTTGAATGCCTTTGAGTTCTAATGGCATTAATTGAAGAGTTGTCGACACTAGTAGGATGTGACTCATCTGACCAAACCCTAGATTGCTCACCTATTTCAAGATAATTTTCATATATATGAACTTGATCTACATCCTTGTCTAAAGTTTCCTCTGAGAGAGAGTCAAATTCATATTCTTGAGAATTTGTGCTACATGGAGTCAAATTGTAGAATTCCCCAACAGTTATGGGAACCCATTATCCACTTTCATTGTCATATTGATTTTTACAAATTCATGCAACAACTATAGCATGACTGGAATCTCCTTATTTCTATTGAATATAAAGAGTTTCAGTAGTGTTTTCAAAAGAATCATTGTCAGCATCAATAGTACTAACACATGGTACAAAGTCATCTAGTTCTACAAAGAACTTAGAAATATCTAAAGGAATTGGATAAGGAAAAGCATCCTCATCGTCAAAATTACTTTCTTGATTATTTAACTTAGCTTGTGACTCTCATTCAGATGAACTTTCAGATTCTAGTATGAATTTGTTGATCCCTAGATGAAAGGAAACCTTGTTGAAACCTAGGCCTATTATATCCCAGGGCCTTCTAGATATTTATTTGATAGGATCAATCAAGCCATTATTGTTACATCTGATTGGACCATTGCCTTTGTAACCAGATCATTTCATTAGCTTAAGACCTAGGCCATTCTTTTTGGGAGTGATCTCACAAGACTAATTTGTGAGATCACTTAGAATTTCCTCTTTATATAACCATGTCGCAATGGCTTTGTTTTCATCTTCCTCTTCTAGAGGTATAGTAGTTTTGACAAAGGCATTGTTAAATTTAGTTTGAGGTGATAGCACAAAAAGTCTCTTCATTTCAAATGGCCTCCCATAATTATGGGGAGACTTAAGAAGAGATGTCAAAGATAGAATAGGTTCAATGTGATACTTGCCCGTCCTAGTTTCTTTTAACTTGAGTGACTTCTCCATTTCTTTAAGCTTATTGATATCATGATAAATAGATTCTCTATTAGTAGGTACAAAGCTTTCAATAGATTTTGTCATGTTACAAGTGTAATTAGTATTATCACGTATAGTAACTTTAGAGCCTTGGAATGGAAACTTGACACATTTATGGCACTTTGAAGTCACTACTTACATTTCATGTATCTATGGTCTCCCTAATAATATTGTATGCTAATGGAATGTGAAGGAATTGAAAAGTAATATCCCTTTCTACTAGAACAACTTGAATTGGCAACACAACAAGATCTAAGGATTTAAATTTGACTTAATCATATGCCTCGATGGCTATTTTGTGACGAGGATCAATAGACTCTTCATAATAACCCATTTGTTTGAGAAAAGTAGAAAAATAGATGTTTAGACTAGCTCCATTGTCTATGACCACCCGATGAACACATTTTTGATGTATCATAACTTCAATATGCAACGGTTGGTTATGAGAATAACTCATTGAATTATCATTCTCTTTAGAAGATGACAAATAATGAGGTGAGGTCAAGTGACCTACCATAGATTAAAACTTGTCAAGATCAAGATCTTGAGGTACACTTGCCTCATTGAGGGCTTTGTCAAGAATCTTCCTCTGAGCAATTGAGATTTTAAGTAATTCAAAGATTATTATTTGAGAATTCATTCATTGCAATTGGTTAGGGATACTATATTTGGTAATTGTGGAGATGTTTCAATTTTTGTACTTTTTCTAGTTAGACCAGCAATAGGTTTCTCTTTATGTTGATCTACCTAGAGAGTAGAAGGCATAGGGCCTTTAAGTACTATCTTGCCAAGAGAATGTGTAACAATATTGGCACAAGATTATGACTATTCTTGATCAGATGTAAGAGATGTAGCACCTCTTAAGAAAAATGGAGCCTTAGGTTTTGTATTTTCATGTTTTCCTTTAATCATGATAACATCACAATGTTCAAAGTCCAAAGGTTTAACCATGTTTATCACGTTATCATCATTGGTGTATTTATAGTTGACCTTGTTATTGATTTTTTGTTTAGAGCTTTCTCCCTTGTTATAATGTTGAAATTGCTCCTTAAAATATTTGTGGTCTGAATTGTTATTATGTCCACCCACGGTGATTTTAACATCATCAACTAGGTCCTAAACTTTATGACATAGGTTGATACAATTGTGTATTTTGTGACCCTTGTTTTGATGGTATTCACAAAATTCATTCTCATTCCACCATATGGGTCATGATTGTGGATCATAAGGATGAGAATTATCTAGTGGAGTAATGGTCTAGTTTTGATGCAAGGTTTTATAGACCACATCTAGAAGTTCACCAAGAGGTGTATACTCATGTTTGGGTCGAGTAACCCAAGATGAGTTCTTTGTTTTTTTTTTTGGATGTCTTGTTATCTAGAGTAGATTTTTTAGTAGTTTTAAATGTATTGATATTGTTTGTGAGGTTGAAAGCTCTCTTAGAGGGTTTGGGAGTAATATTGTCTACTACTCCATCATGTACTACCTCTCAATTCTTGTTAACATACTTGGATTTTTCCTTACTAGAGGTAAACCCTTGATGTCTTTTTAAAGAGTTATTTTTCCCTTTTTGACCATGACTTCCTCTATTCAAATAACTTGTATAATCATATCTTCAAAGGTGTATAGGACCTTGAAGCTATATTCTATATCCATAATCAAGTAAAAGATTATACATGAAGATGTCAAATTTGTTTTTGTTTCAAGGATTTTTTGTGAGTATTTGGTATACAATTGTTGCCATCTTTGGGGAAAGGTTAGGAAAGGTTCTTCAATATTATGTTTAAGGTTACACAAATCTCATTTTTGACTAGATGTTGTATGTTGTGTGAGTATTGTTGAATAAACATATTTGCAATCTCATCAATGTTTTAATACTATTAGGTAATCTTGAAAACCATTACATGGCTTGACCACGTAGAATCTGTTGGAACAAAGGCATGACATATGTTTTATTGTGAATGAATTCCATAGAAAAAGCACCAAACTCCTTAAATGATCTTGGGGATTAGAAGTTCCCAAGTATTTTTTGTATTGGGTAACTCAACTCCTCTAGGAAAAGGAGGCATACACAAATCCTTGTTGAAAGAAAATGGACAAATGGTGTCTAACATGTATTGTTTGACTAGTTTATCCTTGTCTCTCATCATGGGCCAATTATTCTTCATTGCCTAAAGTTGTTTTTGTAACTTGGAGGTTTTTATTTCCTCTTCTTATGTGACATTTTTTTCAAAAATGAAATGTTGAGGTATTTTTTCTCCTTCTTGAATGAGTTTGAGAAAATATTTTTCTTTCTCATTTTGGAGAAAAATTGCAATCATTTTTAGAAATTTTTAATCCTTGCAACATTTCTCTATGTCTTCTAGGGGCATCTCTTCAGTGTCCCCGTACTCATTCATGTAAGGTTCTTTCAACCTTTCATTTCTTTGGTAGTCTTGTTGGTATTGTCTCCTAATATTGTCTCCTATTTCTTGATCTTGATCAATCATTATAGAAGTGTAGAAGGTTTCAGTATGTTTTAGCTATATACATTTTTGGAACAAAAGTTTAGTTGTTTTGTTCAAAGAGGTAGGTGTCTTGTAAATATCTAGATGTTCTTGATAAAATGGATTCCTAGTTTGTTTCAAGTTTATGGAAAATATTCTTTGAGCACTAGGTGGACCAACTAGTGAAAGAGATCGTGAGGACTCTTCATTGAAACCAAACTATATATAAAGCTAGGAGTGAGCTCTACCATGATTTATACCTCTATCTCTAATGTATCTTGATCTATGGGGAGGAAACATGTTTCCTCTCCTTGTTGGAATAGTCATAGACAATAACTTAAGAAAAATTTTGAACAAGGATCGCACTAGAATGTTGTCTCAAAGTGAGTAAGCATGTTGTATATCTAGGTACAAATAGCCTAAGAAATGGATAGAATAGCCAAGAATTTTGACTACCATGACACAAGGTATCTAAACACATGAGGGAAAAATAAGACAACTAAGTAAGGAGACTAGTTCGTGTGTGAATCACAAGTGATCAATTAAGCAAGAAATATCAATTTTATACTATTGCAAATAAAGGAATGACTAAATGTTTTCACATGAAAATTTTGATTGAGTTTTGATGAGGGAGCTTAGAATAGCTCACTATTTTTGTACAATTTTAGATAGACTCACACAAGGAAATGACTTTCATGTGAGGAAATACTAACAACAAGGTGAGGAAAATACCTTTGGCAAGGCAATTTCAACAAGTATATGACCAAATTTTGTGCAAGGATTCAAAAAATCATGTGCAAGGAAGTAAAATGAACAATGTGATGATTAAATATAGAAAATTTACAAGTTTTTTCTCATGTGAAGCTTGGGATAGAACTATGTGAGGAAATGACAATTTGACAATAAAGACAAGTTTTTCAACAAAATTTTAGTGTTTGGGTAAAATCTCACCCAACGATTTGTAGCTTCCTCTACAAAGAAGTATAGAGGACTATGTGAGGAAATGCTAATTGAAAATCCCAAAGGTTTTTTCTTACATAAAATTTTGTAGAACTATAGGTAAGGAAAGGACAAAACTGACAGGTTTGGACTGTACTTGAAGAGATTCTAATGATTTTGGTATTTTTTAAACAAAGCATTGATAGTATTGGAAGTTTTAGTTAGACATGGACATCATTTTCAGATTTTGGACATCATGTTGGTTTGTAAGTAAACAATTATTTTTCAAATGAGGGATGCAAACAATAGTCGTAAATAATTTTATTGAGGACAAAGAAACTCAAAAGGATGGGGGATTCTTTACCTTTATGTTGTTTGGATGATTTGGATAATTTGTAGACTCAAAAAAGACACTCTTTTATCCCATAACTAGATATGGTAGAGGCGTAAAAATATTTTTCTAACAACTTATGTGCATGCATTCACCTCACATAATTGTCTCACCCCACTAGAGAGTGCATGTATTTTCAGTGTATATCAATGACTCAATAACATATATTCTTAATGAGCACCCTTGTGAAAAGGGTCAAGGGTTTATACCACCTTCCATCATCCATGTGCATGCCTATGGTTAGGATCTATAGGAGAGATTCTTCCCCCTCCTTGCACAAAGATTATGCTCCCTTTCAGAGGTGAATAGGTAGCAACTATCTATAAAGTTTTTACTTGGCTTCTATTTATGTTAATCCTTGGTAGCTTTGCGAACTAAGTTGAGGCCAATAGCTCACACCAACATCTATAAGTGCACACACTTGACACCACCCAGTGCAACAAATAGAGCCTCTTCTTGATATGTGATATTAGAATCAAGAAGAAGAAATTAACCTAGCTTTGGAGTCTTTCTCTCTACAAATATTCCTTATTACAGTGAGTTGGAATCACCAGCATTAGGTGTGTGCTCACTTGGGCCATTCCCAAAGGTTGGATCACTCTGACAGGCCCTCTAAAGGTTGACTCATATTGTAGCTCAAATTTAAGGGTCAAAGTTTTTGATTTTCCCAAAGGGAAAAGAGCATACTTCTCTACCTCATCACCTTACCCAAACACAAAGAACATGTTCATAACTGAGTTAGCTTATCAATCCTAGTGTATCTTTTTCCAAGATTTTGATTTTCCTAAGAGGAAATCATCATCTCTTCATAAAAAGGTTTTCTTGGGAGAGCCCCTAACTTTCTTGCCTCCCTTGGGTACTATCTTCCAAATGCATCTAGGTTTTTTATTTACTCTTGGGCATCATTTCCAAGTAGCAAAGAGCATAGTCCCCTATTCCTTTATCTAGAGCCCTATGAAGTTCACAAGTTCTACTAACCTATGTGTGTAAGAAAGCATTAAAATAGACACATTATTGAAGTAGGTTTAAAAATTTTCTTTGACAAGAAAATCATTGACTAAACATCCTATTTAACATCCTATAACCAAACCATTAGTACTATTTATATATTTATATTAGGGGGTCTTTGACAATCAATCTACAAACCACCATTAAGGTACTTTTAAAAATCAATAAACAAAAATAGATGCTTTAGAAGCAAGTGTTAGTTCAAAGACATTATTGAAAAATAGGATCCAAAATTTCAATTATGCATTTAGTGGTGTCGAATCTCACATGAGACTTTGTGAGGTTCTGCATGAGGATATACTACGTGTTGTACAAGAAATTTCTTTCTTCGCATGAGCATACACTTTATTGCACGAGAAATTATAGAGATGAATGTGAAGATTTAATTTCTTTGTGAAAGGAATGATCTTATTGCATGAGAATTCATTCAATTGTATGGACAAAAATCTCAAAATGTCAAAAAATAACTAAAAATTGATGCCAAAAAGTTAATTTTTCGGCTCCATGATGGGTGCCAAAATTGTGAGTGCCAATTATGATCCTCTAAATCCACACACTTCAACATGATCTTTACATCTTAGAAACATCCCAAAATGAACATGGTATTGTCCATTCAATATGCCTACACAAGTCAGGCTGTTGCCTTCTAACTAGATGGGGTTCTACTATTCATTCTCAGGATTAAGAGATTAGCAACTAGACCAAACTAGTACGAAGGATTTGGAAGAATGAAAATGCAATATTATCTATTTTTTGAATTATTATTTAATGCAAAGATATAAAGATTAATCTGAATGAAATTGAAATTAATCTAAGAATAATGGAATGTAATAACTAGATGAATGCATTTTAGTCTAAATGATGAGCATATGAAAGTAAGAGAAAATTTGAATGCAAGTAACTTGAGTAATCAAATTAACAATAATTTGATACTTTTCATGTGCATCCTCCTAAAATGAGAGATTGAAGTTTTCTTTTATAGAATCCTAGAATTTAATCAACAGTCAATATCGAACCACATGTATAGTCTTGATTGAAGATGAGATTGAGTC
This sequence comes from Cupressus sempervirens, assembly GCA_028749045.1. Classification (NCBI taxonomy): domain Eukaryota; kingdom Viridiplantae; phylum Streptophyta; class Pinopsida; order Cupressales; family Cupressaceae; genus Cupressus; species Cupressus sempervirens. Next base: position 265,465,401 of record CM053787.1, on the reverse strand, counting down.
CTCCATTTTTTATGGAGTTGAATGAAAGGAAATAGGAGATAACAATGATCCATTCAAATATGTGCTCATGATTAGATTTTGTAATTAATTAAATAATTAGTTTCAATAATTATGAAGACATGTTTGAATTAATCAATATTATTAATTTTGTTTTCATGTGAGATGAAAGAGGAAAGGATATTGATCCATTCAAACATGTCATCACAATAGAATATCCTAATTAAATAAATAATTAGTTTCAATGATCATGATATATATTTAGTTAAACCAAAGTATTTTAATTCCTTCTTTGTATGTATTAGCTAAAGGGGTACATTTAATTAAATTAAAGTACTTAGGACTTATAATTAAATTAATAGATTAATTTAACTAATTCAATTAATATTTAGGAATTAAGTAAAGTAAGTGCTTAATATAGAGTGATGATTTTTTTCCATTGACACTTAGGTTGAGTAGAGATTATCAAAATTAGAAATGTCAAGTACAATAGGACTTAAGTAATATTCATAAACCAAAATTGGTTTAGAATACTAATGTGCCAATTTAGGGGTATTACAATGTGGAGCCTAATTAGACTTAGAGGTTAATTTATCTCACTTTATTCAATGTAGTTTCCTTCAAATTATTACTATCGGGGTTTAGAGGTAGTAGTCCCAAGATGGGATAAAGAAACAATGTCCCATTATGGTGTCATAGCACAGTTCCCTAGGTGTTCTCTCTATCATAGTACAAGGTGGGTTCAAGGGGCAATTCCCCCATGAGGATTTTTGGGGGTAGCACCCACAAAGCCAAAAATCAATTGACTATGGTAAAGGCTTTGATTTATATTTTTCTATTGGATGACTTATTCTAGCCATAATTTTGTAAGTAGAAAAAGCTTTTATAAAATGGCTTACGGTTAGGGATTTGATGATGTGTGATGATATTATAGCTTCTTATTGTATTGAGTTATACAAGATTATAGATTTTAATCATTGGATAATAATAGTATTGGACTTGCTATTGGTGGATGTAGCCCAAGGATTGGGTGAACCATGTTAAATCTTTATATCTTCTACAAAATTAGAGACCCAAGATTCCATCTTTGCAAAATGATTATGAGATCACATGTTATATGAATGTCAATGAGCTTGTATACTCTTCCACCAGCGAGCCAATAGTTAACATGGCTAATAAAAACATCAAGTACCTTATTCATAAACTAAAAGGAAGAGCTCAAATGGTGAAAACCACTTTGTGACGGTGTCTGAGCCAAAAAATAATAGAAAGAAAGATGTATCTAAGGGTAAAAACTTCTTTGAGGCACTAAAATATGAGATACTTGATAGTCTCTTGAATTATTTCTAGGAAAAATCATTAGTTTTGATAGTACTTACATATTCTATTAATCTTGGTACAAAAGAATCTCTCAAAATCATACACCTAGCTCAGTCATTATCAGTTGAAGAAAAGGAACAATACACATAGTTTTTCCATGAGAAATTGATTAACTTTGTTCAAACCTATGTCGATATGCCTGGACTTAATACACATCTCATTATGCATCATCTCTCTATAGCTCATGGTATCAAACTTGGAAAATAGAAACTAAGAAAGATGTATCCACATGTTACCTTGTTAAAAAAAAAAACTAAATTAGAAAAGCTCCTTAGGCAAAATTCATCAGAGCTGTAGACTGCACTGAGTGGATCTCCAATATTTTCCCTATTTCTAAACATGACAAATCCATTCAAGTTTGTACTAATCTATGAGACCTTAATAAAGATTTCCCAAAGGATGACTTTCTACTTCCAAATATTGATATGATAGTGGATATGACTATGGGTTATGAAATGTACTCCCTCATGGATGGTTTCTTGTATTATAATTAGATAAAGATAGCTCCTAAGAATCAAGAGAAAACATCTTTTACTTGCACATAGGATACCTTCAGCTAGAATGCCATGCATTTTAGTCTCAAAAATGTAGGTGCCACATATTAGAAAGATATCACCAAAATTTTCCATGACATGATGCATAAGAACATGGAAGATTATGTTGATGACACCCTTGCTGAATCAAAATAAAGAAACACTCACCTAGATGACCTAAGTTTGATATTAGACCACATGGAATAGTTTCAACTTAGGCTCAATTCCAAAAAATGTGATTTTGGTGTAACCTCTGGGAAACTTTTGGGTTCCATAATATCATATAAAGGTATAGAAATTGATTGTGATAAGGTACAAGCCATTATGGAAATGTCACCTCCTAAAACTATAATTCAACTAAGGATCTTACAAGGATGTTTATAGTCTATTAGGAGGTTCATATCTTAGCTACTTCATAGATCAAAACCACTCAAAAAAAGCTACATAAGAGATCTACATGCATATAGAATGAGGAATGTGAGAAGAGCCTTGCCCAAATCAAGGAATACCTAGCTAAGCCTCATATTCTCATGCCTCCTATTCTAGGAAAACCTCTAATGCTATATATTTTTTCTACAACTAATTCTCTAGGGGTCTTTTTAGCTCAACATGATTATAATGGGAAAGAATGAGCTATATATTACATCATTTTTAGATTATTTTCTTACAATATTAACTACAAAAACATTGAGAAAGGTTTTCTTGTCCTAGTCTTTATGTCACAAAATATCTGACACTACATGTTGGTGCATATTACACAACTAGTTGCTAAGATTGATCCTCTAAACTACCTTTTAAGTAAAGCTCCACTTACAAGTATATTAGCTAAATGGATGATGATTCTATCTAAATTTGGCATTTAGTACATCGAACATAAATCTATTATGGGGCAAGCCATTCTTGACCAGTTTGCTAACTTCCTTATTTAGGAAAATGCCCCTATGCAAATAGACTTTGCATACTCTTCCATCATGTATATTATAGAGAGAACTTGGAAGATTTTCTTTGACAACTCTCACACTCAAAATGGTGTTGGTGCAAGTATCTTATTCATTACACCTCATGGATACACAATCCCTATGTCATACAAGTTACTATTTCCATGGACAAACAAAATATATAAATATGAGGCACTCACTAATGGTATGAAATTGGCTATCAAGTGGAGGATAACATAATTACATATTTATGGTGATTCTCAACTTCTTGTAAACCATGTTACCAATGATTATTTGACTAAGGATGAAAAGTTTGTACTGTATAAGAACTTGGTTGATGTCCTGAGGAATGACTTCATCTTTGTCACATTCTATAAAATTCGTAAGGGTGAGAATAAAGTTGTGGATGTTATGGCTACCTTGGAATCTATCTAACAACTACAAGAACATGAATCATGCATTTAGTCCCTGGTGGAAGAGCTATTCTATCCCTCTTATGATTCACCCAACAACTGAGTCATTTGCATGGTTGTTGGTCATGACTCCTCTAATTACTCTACCACCTACTCCTACCATCAAGATCATATCATCCCTATAAACCTTACCCACAATGAAAAATGTCATCTTATCCTTAATCTTCCCACGACACCCCCATCTGTAGTAACCTGTATAGGAAGGGTCTAGATGGAGAGCTTCTTAGGTCTTTAGAGGTTGATGAGTCTAAAAAAAATTAGCTAAAGTCCACAATGACATTTGTTCGTCCCACTCTAATACATCACACTTGCTTGTAAACTACTTAGGGCTAGCTACTATTGTCCAACATGCAAGTAGATGTCATACACTATGCCAAGTCTTGTAAGAGTATCATCTCTATGGTAACTTGATTCATTCTCTTGGGTATGAATTGATTCCATCTATTACACATTGGCCTTTCCAGTAATGGGCCTTTGATTTGGTTGGAAAGATACACCCTAGTTCATCAAGTGGCCATAAGTCTATCATTATGGCTACAGAGTGTTTTACAAAATGGGTTGAAGTTGTGCCACTTTTTACTACTATAGGAAAGCATGTTTCTTTGTTTATCCTAAACCATATCATCTATTGCTACAACATTTCCTCTTCCATATTCATTGACAATGGGATAAATTTTAGAACAATGACCTTTGATAGTTGTACAAGAGGTTTAAGATAAAACAACATTGGCTCTCCATATACTATCCCCAAGGTAATGACGAAGATGAAGCTTCAAATAAGGCACTACTAAATATTTTGCATAGAATCATACACAAGTATGTTATAGATTGGCACTTATATATCAATCATGTATTATGGGCCTATAAGACTAGCATACACATTCTCATTGGACATATGCCCTTTGCACTAGTCAATGGGTTTGAAGTTGTTCTCCCATTATAATTTAAGATTCCTTCTTTGTGAGTCTCTTTAAAAGAGTTAATTACTAATGAATGCTATATGGATATAAGTATACATGAACTTAAAATGATGGATGAGTGTTGTAAATTTTATTTGTGTCACATGAGAGCCTATCAAATGAGAATGTCTACTAGCTAGAATAAGAAGGTGTATCCTGGGAATTTTAGGCTAGTGATTTGGTCCTTAGTGAGAATCCAAAAAATCAACAAAATTGAGATAAAAAGGGGAAGTTAAAACCTAATTCATTGGGTCCTTATATTGTTATAGCCATTTTTGGATCTGGTGCCTATTAGCTCTCCACACTTGAGGGAGAATAGCTCCTTGAAGCCTATCAATATGCTTCATCTAAAAAAGTTCTATGCCTAAAGCTCTTATTGTTGAGCTATTTGTACATATCCTATGATCTTGAAAAAATCCTAAGAATTGAAAATATCATTAAAAATGATCATCTTAGTGAAAACCTAGTGATACACACCTTGATGTATGACCAAAAAATTCAAATATCTCCAAAAAACAAAAAAATCATTAAAAAAGTCCTTAAAAAATGGCCAAGTGGTGAAAACTTGGAAACAAACTCTAATTGAAACCCTTGCGCCTATGGTTGTCTATATCTTTGTTTGCACTCATGAACTGGTTTTTTTTTTTTCCACTTTGCCTTTCCTAGCTTCGAGCTCAATCTCACATTTAGGTCTAGGGGGAACAACTTGTTTATATTGTCTAGGTTCTCTTTATTGCATAGGTATTTCTTTGGCACCTCTCAAACATTATTTTTCAACACTTCCCCTTGACATTGAGTATTTCTCAACACTTATTAGATACTTTGTTAAAGTCTAGGATGTCACAATATTTCTCACTAGTAGATTTGAGTCCTAAAGAAATGGTTATGTGACTTATACACATGCACTTGAATATTAAACTTGTTGAGAATTGTTGGCTTTATTTTGCTTTGTGTGTTGTCTATGATGGTTTCTTTTTTGAGTGATCCCTCTCTAATAGTCTATTGAGGATGTCATGAAGTAGATGACTATGGCATGGATCATATTTTCTCTTATTTTCTTCCTATGGGTATATTTTATTGGGCTTAAATTTTATGAGCATTCATGCTTGTCCTACTTGACATTTGGGATCTTCAACATATTATCCTTGTACACTTTTTTCAAGACCACACTCATGGGTTATCTTGGTACTTGTACCTTGATATAGGTGTAATCTTGTTATATTAAACTTAGGGAATCTAACTAGACTACTTGTCTTGACCTTTATGCCTTTGATGCATAGGTTGGGTTCCCACATTCCAATATGATATATATCATATTCATATCCTCATGGTTATACTAGCAATGATTGTATGATCTTGTAATGTCCCTAATAAGGCTCAGTGATGAAAATGTAGGGCTTACATATGTGTCCCTTGCAATTGTACCATTTCATACTTGTTTGCATCTTAGGGCTCATTCTAGTGTGGCTTTTACATTTTGTAATATTGAGAGGGCTCTCTTTATCTTTTGTGGATGTTTTAACTAACTACATTCATCTTCTTTCTTTGTTCTTGATCATATCATTCACTCCTTAATTGATATTTTCTTCTCAAAAAATCATTTTTCCTATCATCAAAAGGGGTTAGTCTCATAAACATATCTAATCTATCCAAGTTCTCATTTTTCAAATCAAAAATCTACATCATAACATGAGAGCTAAGCATATGAGAGAGATATACCTATACATCTATGAGCATAAACAAAAACATGAGAATAAATCACATGGAAACATAAGTATGAGTGTTAAATAGAAATATCCATCACATGAGCATAGGAAGAGACAAGTACACAATGAATAATCAAATCTAGTATCTCATATATATCATGATGAATAAGTACATATACAATGTAAGATCAAAATATGGACCATGTCTCTCAAAAAATACATCAAAATGTCACAAAGACATCAAAAACTAGACATAAACCTAGACATAGGACTAGCTCCCTCCCTCCTATGTAGAATGACATTACAAAGGGTGCCTACATTGTGTCTAGTGATTAAACCTCTCCCTCTAACCTCGCGTCTCTCTTGAAGTAGTCAAGCAATCTTTCCTAGAGGCACAATGCCTCTATAGGATACATAATAATAGGTTTCTCTAGCCCCATGATGCTCTACCTCTTACCTCATTGCATCTCTCTCTCACCTCAACCCCTCACACTAAGTACGCTCATCTATGAGCTACTAGTCCAACATGGGGATAGTTGTTTGTTCCCATTGTAGCTCTAGCTCCAGGGTCCTATTCTACTAATCCCTAGTATCCTCTCCCCTTCTAGCTGGTGTAACTAACTTTGGCCTCTTATCTTATCTTTGTTGTTTCCTTGCCACTCGAGGTTGTTTGGCCAGCCTCTCCTCCTCCACTGACTACCTCATCCTCTTCCTCCTCTACCCTATGATCCCTACTACACAATATCTTCCAACTATTGGATGGACTCCAAAGCCACTAGTTCTATCTCCCCCTCTCCCACCTCTCTCTTCATCTATGTCTCCTCCATATCCTTCATCATCACCTCCTTAAACATCATTCCTTGGGAGTGTATTTGGCACTATAAACTGAGGAAATATTCATCTCCTCATATCTCATACATAATATGGAGAAACTATGGCACATGTCTCTATTAGGAGATAGTCCTAGACTTTCCTCTACAATCCCTATGTCTCCTAGAGACACACCATATAGTCCAACATGGGAAGCCAACCCATGTCCTTCTCCTTGATGAAAGCTATTTATGGCCCATTTTATGCCATATTTTAATCCATTTCATGTACTTTCATACTTAATTCCCTATTCCATTTCCATCCCATTCCATCCTATTTTACTATTTTACATTACATATGGTTTAATATATATAAGTATTATTTAATATGGTTTTGGGGTTAAAATATGAAAAATCCATTATTGATTTCTTTTTACTAATCTTTATTATTACAACATGTTGATTTTTTGAATAGATCTTCTTGTCACCTACTTTATGGAAACCTCTTGTCATATTTGAGATATAAATTATTGTGTATAATGTTGGTATAACGTATGCATATCATCATTTGGTTACCTCTTCAAAATAAGGGAAAGAGTTTGGACTAAATATTTCATACACTATTGAATGGAGATGGAGCTATCTTTGTTAGAAACTAAAAAATATCCTATTTTCACCATTTTCTACACTAAGCCAAGACTAGTGTAATACACTACCAACCAAAGATTCATGTATATTATTTGTATGATGATCAATACAAAACAATCTCATGCTAGAGATTCTAAGGAAACCCAAGATGCAAATATTTGAAATGGAGGAGACCAAAATATATCTATGTTGAAAGATTTCATATGTAAATAGGAGATCAAGGAGGTATATTTTCCAAAATATGGAAATAGAATTGGCTCAAAATCAACCATTTCTATAACTAAGAATTTTTGTATAATAGGAAAAGATTGGGTAGTTGGGATGAATTTACAAATATCATGTGGACAAGAAATGCAATAATTAGATTCTTCCTATATTTGTCTTTTGTTCCAACAAAATCATTTTAGAATTTTTGCTCAATGAATATGGATGAAGAAAACACTATTCTATTAGAATGATAACAAAAAATGAGCTATTCTTTGCACATAGAAGATTTATGTTACATATTTGTTATCTAATTCTTTGTATGGAGTACATATCAAAGTAGTTTTATAATTTTTAAAGATACATCCATATAAGAAGTATGAGATAGATTATTATGGGATATAACATTTTCATAGAGTATTGAGAAGAAGATTTTCTAAACAAGAGTATAGTATCAACATGCATTATTTTTTATGAATAAAATGATATTTTACAGGATACAATAGTTTAGAAAAGTCATCCTACCCACTATGCAAGCCAAGCAGTAAGGGCTAGCTCTTTGGTAAAACATGGTGATGTGCATTTATTAAATAGTTACTTTATTTATGTAATCTTCTACTTCTTGCTTTCATCAAATTAGATGTTTATATTTATATTGTTTACTGAGTTTTAGATCAATTTATTTAGATACTTTAGAGTAGAATATAATCTTTCCATCAATATTTATGTTACAATTATTTCGTGCATAAATTATTTTTGATAATTTTTTATGTATTGACATTTTTCTTTTCTTATATTTATGTCACTAGGAAGTAATAGTCTATGTTGCCAAAATCACTTTGATTTCTTGTAGGTTTGTTTTCATCTATTCTAGTTACGTCCATAAATTTTCAGCTCACAACCTGCACCCCTTGATGGTATATTAGTTGGATTCCTTTCACAAGATTATGCACCTAGATTGACATGAGTAGACCAAGCTGAAAATTATTTTGAACTATTAATCCTTATAATTATTTGCCCTAGTGTTGGCCTATCATATTGGCACCATTTTTGGAGAAAGGTGTCAAAGGCATGTTAGTGCATGAGTTGAGATAGGAATAGTACACCTTAAGGAGTGTCTAATCAAGTGTCAACCTTTCTCACTTTGGTACCTAAGGTTTACATTGTAGTAAATCATATAAGTGCATTATTTTAGAGTTTGCAAAGTCTTAAAATTAAAATTCAATTTTACATTATCACTTGTTGTTGCAAGTAATTTGTAGAAAAATAAGAAAAAAATGTTAAAAATAATGCACTTTCAAGGTAGTTCCAACACATCATTTTTTGGAGGAAAAAAGCTCCAAAAATGCAAAATTTGAAGAGAACACAAGAAGAAAAATATGCTTGGTGGTAGAAGTGTTTCCTCTTAACCCTAACCTATACCACAATAGGGATCACATCCAAGGTGCTATCTTAGGACCTAGTAAGGGGCATTGCCCCTTGACCCCACTAGGGGTTGCCACCCCTAAACAAAAGAAGAAACTAGTGGGAAAATTACACTGACCAAAGGTGATATTTGTATACCCTATCTACCTAATGAATGCAACTTAAACAATATTGATCTTCCATTGTCATAGGTATGTCCAACTATTATTTATGTGTCTAAACAAGAGAAAATAATTGGTGAAGTTTTAGAATAAATTGATTTTGAGAATGAAAATTTAACCATGTATTTTTCTATTTGTTATAGGAAGGATGATAAGTGTAAATTCTCCAACAACCAAGAGAACATGGTGAATGAGGTACAAGCTATTTGTAAGTCTCACCATGATAAGGGTGGAAGTGGACAAGCTTTTCATGTAATAGATAAACAATTTCAAACTCCAAATCGAGAAGATCATGGTATGGATTACCCTATTGCATTGGAAATACAAAATATTTCTTCAAAATATAATTTTCCACCTAGTATGCACAATTATTGTTATCATGCATTCTTACAACAACCTCTATATCCCTCTTATATTCTACCATATCATCCTTACCATATCTAATCTACCCATCCTACTTAATTCCATAAACTTTATATCTTGAAAAATTATTTCCATTGTCTCATTCAAATTGCACTCCACCATATCCACTAAGGGAAACTATTATGCTTCCTAATTCATTTGATAATTGAGTGGTTGAAACTGCTTCTAATATTGAACTGTCAAGGATCCCTTTACCATTGAATCATCTACTTGAAATTGGTGAATCAATGTTGGAATGTAGTGGTGCACATAAGGGTTTTGGTTTAATTGACTTGGAAGAACAATATAATTTATTGAACTATAATAAACTTTGTTCTTCTTTTCTACTTAGTCAATAACAAATACACACAAATGAGGCCATACTTCAAATTGAGTCAATTCTAATTATTGGTCTCATAAATGTGTGTGTTTGCATTAATCATACACTAACAAATATTAAACAATATACATTACTCATTCTACACACAAGTTTTCACATTCTCCAAGATCTATCTTTTATTATTTTTATGCTTATCCATTATAATTTTTGGAGGCCTATGGTTAAAATGTCTATTCCTCACACACTTATTGATTTGGGTCTAATTGAATAGAAAATGGAACTTGAAGGATTTCAATGCATCAATGACCAAATAAAATGTGTTTCAAATGGATTATCATTATTCATCATTGTTGATTCTTTGCATTATCCTAAGATGACCAAATAAACTATGGATGATTCATTTATTTAACAAGGATCAAGGTATTAATATCTCTATATTTTTCCAATCTTGGTTCTTGTATCTTAAGATTATCATTTATTGATAACAAGTACTAAATCAATTTCTTGATTCCTTGTATGATTTGAATTATCTATGCTTTTATAACATGAAGTTAATTTGGAAGTGCATCCATTGAATTATTGGAATATTTGATTTATCACTCATCCAATAAGTCTCACAAAATTTTAAGAATGTATTGTTATTTTTATTTCATTCTTTGGGTTATCTTAATGTTCTCATGACCTTGTAGCATAAAATTAAGTTGGGGGGAAATCCCTCCAATTTTGTGGTTCTTGGATGATTTACAGTCAAACTTAATTGATTATTTCATTGGTTCTTTTAGGAAACCTCCACATGTGACATCTCAACAATTCAAGGTATGTGTTCTAGTGTTGAATAACATTGCTATTATATTATCACAAGAGTTTATTTTTATATATCCATTTTATCAAGTATCTATTCATATTAATAACTCTACCTATATTTTGTAAAAATAAATTACCTACTTAATGATAGAGTAATCAAATGGATGATATTTCTTTAGTATAATTGATATGCTTGGTTTTGAGAATATGGTTGTAGGTATTTTTTGAGATGAAATGATCTTATTTGCACCAATAGTAGTTCACAATGCTTATCTACACAAGTATTTAATAACACACTATTTTGGCTTTGTTAACATTTTGTGAGCTTGCTAGCTATCTGGCACATTTTAGTTTCACTTGTGCTTCACTATTTGAGATCTTGGGAAGATTTTGGCATAAGGCCTTCACCACCTTGAGATAAGATTTTTGATTTCTCTAGTACTTGTTGTGGTGTGGAGCCTAATCAGACTCAATGGTTTATTTAGCATGGTTTCCCTCCAAATTATTTCTATGGGGGTTTGGGGGTAGATCCCCCTAGGACAAGGTCAAGGGGTAGTGCCCCAGGTGCACTCCATGCTTGTATAAAAATGCTTAGGGTTAGGGATTTTCATAATGTGTGATGCAAAAATTGGTTCTTATAGTAGTATTGAGCCATAAGGGATTACTGATTGTAATCACTGGATCATAATAATATTGGACTTGATGTTGGTGCACATAGCCCAAGGATTGGGTGAACCACGTTAAATCTTGGTGTCTTGTGTTCTCTTATGTGCAATCCATTATTTTCTAATATTGGCTATAATTGCATGTAACTATTATTTATGCCTAAGGTTAATCCTAACAAGTGGTATTAGAGCTAGATGATTGTCATTTTCTTTTTATCCAAATTTTCATCATTTTTTTTAGTGATTCTCCGTAGGAAGATCTCACAACTGAGTGGGAGTCTCATGGCTATGTGGGAGTGATTGAAAATTAGGGTAAGTTGAGGGTTGGCAAGTTTAATGGGTAGAACTTTTAGTAATAGAAGATGCAAATGGGGGACTATCTCTATCAAAAGGATTTATGGAAGCCATTAGAAGGAAAAAACAAAAACCAAGGAACTATGACAAATAAGGAATGAAATAATTTAGATAGAAAGGAACTTGGAAGCATTCAATTATCCTTGGCACCATCAATGACATTTAACATTACAAAAGTGAAGATGACAAAAGAGTTGATCGAAACCCTAGTGAAATTGTATGAAAAGCCCTCCGCTTCAAAAAAGTTATTTCTCATGAAGCATTTATTTAATATGAAAATGGTAGAAGGTGGATCTATTGTAGATAATTTAAATGAGTTCAATATTGTTACTAGTTAGTTATCTTCTATGGGTATTAATTTTGATGAGGAAATTAAGGCTCTCTTGATTTTGTGTTCTTTTCCTAAAAGCTAGAATGGCTGTGAGTAATTATGTTCTTGGAACTAATACCCTAAAATATTGTGATATTTTGAGTGAAAAAACCCTTAGGAAAACCTTAGGTAGATCTACATTAGGAAGTTCTTTGAACACACAAAGTAGAGGCAGAACAACTGAGAGAGGAAATAATTCCAAAGATTGTGAGAAATCAAGAGGATAATCAAAGGGGAGGAGGTCTCAATCCAAAGGATCAAGAGATTGTTGGTACTATGGTAAAATAGGGCATAAGAAGAAAGATTGTTAGAATTTAAAGAACAATGAAGGAGATACACCAGAAGGGAACAAGGAGGCAAATGTGGTAAGTAAGAATTCCAAAGAGGATTCTTTGCTTCTTTCTTTAGAAAGTATTGATGATTCATGGGTTTTAGATTCTAGTGCTTCATTTCATGCTACACCTCATAGAGGTTATTTTATTGATTATGTCCAAGGGGATTTTGGGCTTGTTTATTTGGGGGATAATGAACCCTGTCAAATTTTTGGAAAGGGAAAAGTTAAGATTAAGTTGTAGAATGGGAATCATTGGCTACTAAATAAGGTAAGACATGTTTCAAGGCTGAGTAGGAATTTAATTTTAGTATGGCAACTCAATGATGAGGGTTGTGTAGTTACTTTTAATGATAAAAATTGGAAGGTTTCAAAATATTCCCTTGTAGTAGTAAAAGGTGTGAAGGGGCACCTTATATCTTTGTATAGGTTATATCATTCCTTCTACTTTGATTGTTTCAAATAAAAATGAATGTTCAAGAATAGTTGCTACAGTTGAGTAGGAAGAACAAATATCTACTATAGATTTTGATATAGCATTGTGGAACAATAGACTTGGGCACATGAGTGAGAAAAGTATGAAATTAATTCAATCAAAGAAAGTTTTACTAGGTCTAAAATGTGTCAATATGGATTTCTATGAAAGTTGTGTATGGAAAACAAAAGAGAGTGAGTTTTGTGAAGACTAGGAAGGAAAAGAAAAGTGAGATATTAGAGCTTGTGCATATAGATGTATGGGGACCAACTCAGGTATCTTCCCTTGGTGGCTCTCATTTTTATATTACATTTATTGATGATGCAACTAGAAAAGTATAGGTTAATTTCCTTAGACATAAATTTGATGTATTTCAAACTTTTAAGAAATGAAAATGCTTGGTTGAGAATGAGACTAGAAAAGAAACTAAAATGTCTTAGATCTCATAATGGTGGTGAGTATTGTAGTCATGAATTTGAAGATTATTTCTCCATGGTATTCATAGATATAAAATTATTCCAAGGACTCCATAGGGAAATGGAGTGGTTGAATGTATGAATAGAACTATAATGGAGTGTGCAAGAAGCATGAGGATGAATGCTAGGTTGCCCTGGAACATGTGGGTGGAGTATCTTAATAATATTTTATATTTGACTAATAGAGGTCCCTCTACTACTTTGGGTTGTGGTATTCTAGAGGAATCATGGACTGGTAAGAAGGTGAGTTATTGTTTTCTCAAAACTTTTGGTTGTGAAGCATTTCCTCATATAGATTCTGAAAATAGAACCAACCTGGAAGCTAAGTCAAATAAATGTGTATTTTTTGGATATGGCATTAATGAATTTTTTTATAGGCTTTGGGATTTTGAAAATCATAAAATTTTAAGAAGCATGGATGTCATATTCACTGAGAAAGTGTTGTACAAAGATCTGTTGTAGCAACAAGAGAAGAAAGAAAATGATTATGCAGTGTTGGATGATACTCCAAAAGCTAATGTTCTAGCAGTTCCTTATGATATGCAACAACCTATTAGTGAACAGATTGTCTTCCAAGAAAATAAATGCAAATTAACTCTAAATGCCCAAATAAGAAGACTAAATCAGCACTAACAGTAGGGTCTCTTCACTATTGAAAGACTATAAGCACCCTCTAAATTCATCTAGATACAGCTCCCCATATATGATTTATAATGAATTTAAATATGAATGCTTTAACTAGAAAGCATAAAATGTTTACAAACATCTATTTATAAACATGAATTAGATGTGGAAATATTAACTAACTGAAAGGAAATGAACAACAAATAACTCAAAGTTCATTTTCCCAAATGTTGCATTACAAAATGAATGAAAACAAAGGATAAATCTTCCGTCCCCCTGAGAAAATGAAGAATTAGAGTTTTTAAAGATATCTTGAAGTGATAGCATAATTAGAAAATAGTGACATTAGAATGCATTTTAGAGAAAACTGAAAACAATACAAAGATCGTGATCAGTGGAAAGAAACTCCCCCAAAATCAAAGTTTTGATGTGATTATCCTCCAGTCTCCCTTCTCTAAAGTGTAAAAGACAACAAAGATCCTCTTACACATTTATAGTCAAAGTCACTATCTAAAGAAAACTAAAACTCTTCCCTTGCATTATGTAAAATAAATCAAAATTTATCACCTTTCCCTATCACACAGTTCAGAAAACACAAGCTCTACCCTCTCTTCCTCACAAGAACTAGAATAAATCTAGAAAAACTCTTTCCCCTCCTATTGTAGCACACATTCTATAGTCTTGTGAAGAAAAAAAGTGGAACCCTATGGTAATGTGAAAATCCCCAATAAATAAGCCTTCCTTTCTTTTCTCGATTTTCCCTACATCTGAATTGTTAAATAGGTATCACAAATTCTGGAGAACCCAAAACTGATTTCTCTTTGCCCTACCTGTTTACGTCATTATAAGCATTTATTTGTATCTCTATGGAAAAAAAGTCACTAAATATGCTGACATATGACATCTTTAGATATTGGATATGGAAATAAATTTCCTTTAAAGATAGGTGCAATCATATTATCCTTTTACCCATAATCTTTTAGCCATGTCACCCTATATTAGTAGCATACTTTAAGCCCACACTCAAATGGTCCCAATTTTGATGTTTTTAACTACATCATGTGTCAAGAATTAGATTTTCACATTCCAAATTACTAATGTATATGGGGGTGAAGGTCTTTCAAAATAATCAGTATGCTTCTTTACTGCCACCTAGCATACATCTATGCATCTATTTATTTTGCACATGAAAACTCAACCGACCAAGTCATTATGAATTGCACCATTCTCTTCTCTCTCCCAATGATCGGTGTACTTTAATTTTCTTTTCTTTATTCAAGAAAATTCAATTAGTTTGGTCCCAACGAGCTCCTTGATCCTTCATGTATTATAATGAATCAACATATTGTGCCACTAGCACTTATGATAGAAGATGGATGAGAAGTTATTAGTATTGGAGATATGTTTAGCATTGAGGAATTTGATGCAAAGTAATGATTCTATCATATTGATTCAATGAGATGAATCATTTCCTCCTGGGATATCAATAAATGTCAAATTTGAAGATCTTTTCTTTACTGTCATTAGTGACTGCATATGTTTGTGCTTCACAAGGATGTGACCCTTTCAACTCACGGTGCTTGAACTCTATTATTATATGTATTCCTATCTACACAAATCAATCTCCTTCGAACTTTGAGGTTTATGCACCCTCTTAATGGTCCTCCTTTATGTTTTGTTGGGAAATTGAATTATCATCAATTAAAAATTGGTTGTCTCCACCGATATCGACCTCTATATTTGGGCCCTTGTTTACACTCCCTCATTCGGGCACATACTTATTTTCCAAGCATGGTGATTACTCAAACTTAGTTCTTTTATTCAAATTCTCCAATAAAATTCTTCATGAAATCACCCAAAGATGGAGAGATTGAGCATCAAAATATTTGTAGATGTTGGCAACCCAATGTAAACTATAATTATAATTCTAATCCAAACATGGCTCACTATTGCAAAAAGTTCCATGTTGGAATGAGTCCGTGATCGTATGTGTGGAGGATGGTTGTATGCATGATATATGACTTCATTATTCATGACCATCTACAAGTGCATTTGGTATATTATGTGCATGACTCAAAGTGCACAAAGCACTGGTAATCTTCCTACCATCTTGTTCAATTTTCTAACCTTTGAGTATTTTTCCAAACAATTCTCTTACATCTTTTGCAACATGTCACTTTCACATCTTAGGTTTTCTTTAACTTTCCATTGAAAAATGTTGATGCCATGTTGGTCATCATCTAGGTAGCTCAAACTGAAGTCAATCCTTGGCTAGGTCTTTGGAAATTGTAGGTTCCTCCATTAGACATGATCTAAGCATGATTTCATAAGATGCATATGGATGTTACTATCAAGGAAGATTCAAACACATCACACTAAGTCACCTAGTCAATCTTATGCCCTATATGTGTGCCCATAAAATTAAAACCGAGCATGCCCGTG
The DNA here is from genome assembly GCA_028749045.1 of Cupressus sempervirens. Classification (NCBI taxonomy): domain Eukaryota; kingdom Viridiplantae; phylum Streptophyta; class Pinopsida; order Cupressales; family Cupressaceae; genus Cupressus; species Cupressus sempervirens. Next base: position 265,448,885 of record CM053787.1, on the reverse strand, counting down.
AGACAAAAATTTCACCTTTTTGAACCTAAGTCATTATTGTGTTGATTGAAAATTTAATTGCACTTATAGCCCCAATCCTCAAGACCTCACTTGTGTTTTCAGTTAATTTACAAATGCGATATATCAACTTCAAATTTTTAATGCATTCAAAAGGTCTAGGTGGTTGATATATCAGAAAATTATATAATTCTAAGTATCATTTCACACCATTGATTCAAATAATACTAGTTCATTGAGATGAGATAGTTATTCTATTACAACATCAGTTGTTTCTCTAGATGAAAATGTTGATTTATATAGAAAATGGATATCCATCAAATGATGATTCTCTTTGGGGCGAGCCATGGTGAAATTTCCTTCTAGGAAATCCCCTCTACTTACTCATGTAGGAGGATTGAAGAAAAAAACCTATTGACCCCAATGAGTTGGATTGTCTATACTAGGAGTAGTTGTTAATTCAACTACACAAGTTTCTAGACTAGAAGTACTTCCTTGCAAATGAACATCAAACCATCCACCAAGTCCACTGAATCTCCCCTATTCAAAAGTAAAGGGAATTGTATATTCCAATTATACATAATAAATTTCATCTACAATTGCAATCAAACAATCAATTTCATTCACAATGGTAGGGGTGCCAATTATTTGGTGTGGATGAAGGTTGTTCCAAAGAGAGGTATGTAGATAATACTTCTTTTTTTCTTCACAATAGAGTTGTGCTTGGATATTCATATCAACACCATAAAAATCATTTGATCCTTTATAAAATTGTTCTAATTTGTCACAACATTTTCATAACCAAGAAAATTTTGTTCCCCTTGACTAGATTTGATTGATGTTTACCACATTCATGTATAGTTGGGATACATAACTCCATCAAGTTTTAACCATCGATCATGGGCACAAATCATAGAATTGATCATAGACTTGTGTAAGAAGAGATATCCCATCTACTTAGAGATAATAACATCAACTTTCTATGGTAAGATGATATCCTCCATTGATCCTACAATTACATCAATGATATCAGTCATGTCATTTCCTATCATAAATTGACAAGCATGATTTTCCATTTTGGTTACCTCAACAACATATACTTTCCTGGCACCAGCTTGTGCACACCAAATTGCTAAGATACTGCTACCGATGCCTACATGCAAAACAATCTTAAATGAACTCAATAAACCTAGTGAGATCTCTTGTGAAATCATCTGAACTTGAATATAATGATCTTTGCACTAGATCATTGGGATTCAAACTTGGACTATGTAATTGAACCTTTGAAACATCAAACTCATTGAACCTGCATAAAGAAGTTGAGCCAAAATAAACCACCTCGAACCAACTTAAACTAATTTGAACCTTAGTTCAAAGAGGTTCAACATCTGACATTGAAAATTTTGAATATTGAGTCCATATGGCTACCAACACAACCACAAAAAAAAATACCACACACCCTGATGAATGTTAGATGGTAAACAAGGCTAAGTAGATCTCTAGAAAGATTATCTCCTTCTTTGTACTCTATTTTATTAATAGATGTTGGTGAACCTGAATGTTATGATGAAGTTGTGTAGGTGGATACTAAGATTTAATTGGAATCTACAATGAAATAGAAATAAACTCTTTGCTGAAAAATAAGACATGGGATTTATGCAAATTGCCTGCAAGTAAAAAGGCTTTACAAAATAAATGGGTTTACATGGTAAAAGAAGAGGATGGAGATTTTAAAAAATTTAAAGCCAAGCTAGTGGTAAAAGGATTTACATAGAAAAAGGGCATTTATTTTGATGAGATATTTTCTCTTGTTGTTAAAATGAATTCTATTTACACTATTTTAAGTATTGTGGCTACTGAAGATTTGCATTTGGAGCATCTTAATTTTAAAATAGTCTTCCTTCACGGTGATTTGGATGAAGAGAGATATATATGGCATAGTCATAGGGATTTAAGGTCAAAGGTAAGGAGAACTTAGAGTGCATATTGAAAAAAAGTTAATGTGGCTTGAAGTAAGCACCTTGGCAATGGTATCTAAAATTTGATAGGTTTATGCATGAGCATGGACATAGTAGGTGTCATTCATATCATTATGTTTATTTTAAGAGGTTGGATGATGATAGATACATTATTTTATGTTTATATGTTGATGATATACTTGTAGCTGGGTCTACATGGATCATATTAAGGAGCTGAAATGCCAGTTAGCACATGCATTTGCTATAAAGGATTTGGGGGCAGCAAAAAAAATCCTTGGTATGAATATTTGCAGAGATAGAAAGAATAGAAAATTGACATTATCTCAGGCTAATTATGTTGAGAAGGTGTTGCAAAATTTCTCTATGGTGAATGCTAAAGTTGTCAGCGTACCTTTACCTAGTCATTTGAAGTTGACTAAGGAGATGTGTCACAAGACACAAGAAGAGGAGGACAAGATGTCCAAGGTACCCTATGCTTCAGTTGTAGGAAGTTTAATGTATGCTATGGTATGTATAAGGCTAGATATTATACATGTAGTGGGAGTTCTTAGTAGGTATATGAGTCATCTAGGAATTGACCATTGGAATGCAGTCAAATGGATTCTTAGATATTTGAGCAGAACATCAAGTAAGTGTTTACACTTTGGAAGCTTTACTACTACTTTATAGGGTTATGTTGACTCAGATTTTCCAGGCAATATTGATACTAGGTGGAGTACTACAGGTTATGTATTTACTATTGGTGGGATAGTAGTGAGTTGGGTTTCTAGGTTATTGAAAGTTAATGCTATATCCACTATTGAGGCAAAGTATGTTGCTGCTACAAAGGTAGCCAAGGAGATGATATGGCTTTAGTTCTCTTGGAAGAATTGGGACACCCTTAGAAAGATAATCATTTGTTTATAGATAGTTAGAGTGTGATTCATCTTGAAAGAATTTAGCTCTACATTCCAAGACAAAACACATTTAGCTGTGGTACCATTTTATTCAATCAGTTTTCGATGATGGATAGTTAAAGCTAGACAAGATACCTATATATGATAATCCAATAGATATGTTTACCAAGGTAGTCACAAGGGAGAAGCTTAATTCCTCTTCAGATTTAGTTGGTCTTCAATATTGAATAGAATAAAAGAATAGTAAAGTCCAAGGTGGTTTGATATTCTAGTGGGAGCTACATGTTTAGTAGTACTATGGTCAATCTCTAAGTGGGAGGTTATTATTGTAGAGTCTAATTAGTCTCCAAGTGGGAGATTATTGTGATGTGGAGCTTAATCAAACTCAGAGGTTTATTCAACATGATTTCCCTTCAAATTATTTCTATGAGGTTTTAAGCCCTAGGTGCACTCCATGTCACAATATAGGGTGGGATCGAGGGGCAATGCCCCCACAGAGTTTTTCAAGGATAGCACTGCTGAAGCCAAAAATAACATTATATTGTAAAAGGTATTAGCTACTATTTTTCTATTATTCTAGCCCTAATTTTTTAAGTGACAAAAATCTTGTATAAAAAGGCTTAGGGTTAGGGATTTTCATAAGGTGTGATGCAAAAATTGGTTCTTGTATCAATATTGAGTTGTAAGGGATTATGGATTGTAATCAGGTTCTAATCATTGGATCATTATAATATTGGACTTGATATTGGTGGATGTAGCTATTGTGGTTCCACAACACATGCTCCATTCCCTAGTAGAAATGGGGACCCCCTACTTTATTATTATGGATATTAGGCTCCTAATCTAGGACCCCTGAATACCTAGTGTCCTAATTCTTATCTAGGTTCTAACTCAAAAAATTCAGCTGATGAAAGTCAAAGATTTCTAATAAAGGAAAAATTGCAAAAAAATAAAAGGGTGCACTAGTGCACCACATTGGGTGTGCTAATGCACCAAGTAAGAGAGTAGATCTCTGTGCAGCTATGCAAGTGTGCATCTTGGGTAAAAGCACAAACCTGTGTCACCTTTTATAAAGAAACATGATATCAGAATGTGACAGTTCAACATTAATGACAAAAAAATGGTATTTGTGTTTAAAATATGAAGATGATATAAACTAATGAAATGTGTAGAATTTGATGAATTTTATGCCTATAATTTTTATAATTTTTTTAAGTAAGAAATTATTCATTTTATTTTATATTGAAGTCCCTTTTTTAACTATAAAAAAATAGGGTGTAGTTCCCGTCAAACAAGTATATGCAAATCATTTTTTTTGTTCTAGTTTGAAAATATATTATAGATGACATGTATAGCTAGTGAAAAATAATAATAATAATAATTATTTTTGATGTATATTTTCTTTGTTATAAGTACTCAAGTTTGACCTTATCAGAATCCAATAGTTTTTTCCTCCTGTAAAAACTTCCCTATCAAATCTATACCTTCTTGAAAAAAAATTACATATTCGTGAAAAGGTTTCTCTCCTCTAGAGATAAATATAATTTTTTAATTTTTTAGATATGATTTACAATTTTTTTTCTTTTTTGAGGGAGCATCTTTTGAAATGTTGAAATATTGACTTATAATATTTTGAGATTATAACATATTATAACTAATCAAAACACTCAAAAATTTATATAATGATGATATTGCATCTGAGATCTACAAAACAGTATTTTTAGTTTTTGAAAAAAATTGAGTTTTGATAGAGAAATGAGATTTGACCAAAACAAGTTTTGGTATCATAAATGGTGACACAAATATGTGCTTTTACCCTCTTCCCACCTGCACAACACCCCAAGGGTGAAGTCTATAAATACCCCCCTATCACTTTCTTTCTTCACTTGGTTTTTCTCACCCTCGCCAAAATCTCTCGCATCAACTAGAGTTTTGCATCTACTTTTTGACTGCACCTCTACACTTGTTGAGGTGCAACTCCATATGCTTAGACCGGTGCTAAATAAAAAATAAAACCCATAAGGGGTATGTAGTTTCGTACCTAGTCAAGTGCATTATTACACACCTCCCCTTTGCATGTATAAAATGCAAAACTCAAAGTGAAACATCAAGAAATAAAACCTTTGAGGTTGCACAATTGCACACCTAATTTGGTGTGCTACTATGCACCCTAAAAAGCCCAATTTAAAATAAAAGGTTTTTAAAAATAATAATAATAAAGTAGGTGCACACTAGCACACCTAATTTGGTGCGCTTGTGCGCACCCTATGCAAGCTAAATTTTAACTCAAAAAAAACAAATCAAAAATAGCACTATGCACTTGCACACCTAATTTGGTGCACTAGTGCACACCCATGATCATAACAAGATGCCAAACAAGGTGTGCACTTGTGCACCTAATCTAGTGTGCAAGTGCACACCTTACTCTTAAAATTTTTGTTTTAAGAAAAAAGAGGATAATAATGGAGTTTTGTGCATTTAAATTTTTAGATTTTATTGTAATCTCGTAATTTTGATATTGAACTAATGGAAATCTTCCTTTTGTCATGAAAATATAATGGCATCTTCATCCAGTGAGAAAATGGCACTAAAACCCATTTTGTTCAAGTTCTAAGGTGTGTCATCAAAATCAAGATTCCAAGGTGACTATGCTACAATTAAGGATACAGACTTGGGACACATTGATTTGGGAGAGTTCTTAAGGATTTGCAACAAGCCCAAGGAGAGATCATCTATGGTATCTACATTGATCCGATCAGGGTTGGTAAATGTAGCTTCACACTTGACATCAATATAATCCTTGGAACTCATAATGACACTAGAAAAACACTTTGTTCCTAAGGAAAGGGTGGTAAAGAGCATAACTGGAGAATTTTTCCTTGATCTCTAACCCAACAACATTGAGAGGTTATTTCATCTCCCTAGGGAAAATCAATTCATCAAAATTACCTATGAGGTAGTAGAGAGATGTTATAGGGAACACCTAAATGAGGCTACTAAGATCATCCAATCTTCTTATCTTATTGAGAAGACTCCTCTAGGGAAGGTAACAAGAAAGGTGGATATGAAAAGGGGGTACATGAAAGAAGATATAGGATACTCTATCATTATTTTTAGTAGAGTAATGGGTCTTCCAATCGCTAGACACTTGAATGTTTTCATGATAAATTTTATTGAGACTATCAAGATGACAAGGATGCCACTTGACTGGGCCACCACATTGAGTGAAAACTTATGTGAACAACTGGAGGCAGTTAAGGACAAGATAAAGTTCTATATTATGTCATATTTGGTGTATCTTTTAGCTATAAGGGTAATAAACTATCCCAAGTTGTATAGGAAGGGCAACATGTAGGATCCCAGTGCTTGGTCATATATTGTCTAACCCAATTGATGAAGAAGAAGCTCTCGAGATAGAGCAAAGAATATAGAATTATGAATGATGCATTCATAAATGTTGCTATCCAATTTATAGAGGGAGACTATGCAAAAAGATTATCTCATGATGCAATAGCTTAGATAATGACACTTGGGGCCTATTTGATTCAGTTTAAAACATTCACATATCTAAAGGTAGCTGGTGCCACTGTTAATCCAAAGAAGCTCCCTAGATATCCTAGTGATATACTTGTTATGTTGGAGATTACATGGTAGATTAAATTTTTATATAATAGGGTTAGGAGACAATGAAGACCATGTTGGACATGGCCCTTGGTCATAGGACCATATCAAGTTAAGCAGAAACAAGATATTCTATCTTTTGAATGGGAGTGGAAGCAATATCCCCTTAAGGAGTACAATTCTCCTAGGTTGTGTTTTGACAATATTGGGAAAGTTTAGAGTCTGGTGGGTAAGGAATTTCAGCACAAAGAAGCTATTCAAGATCATTGGATGAATGCGACAAATGATAATGATGTTTGTATTAGGGAATATTGTAGGATGACTTTGTATTTGGTTGAGAAGGCTCTAAATAAAAGCATTCTCAAGAAGATATTGCAGCAAGATTCTGGGGAGCTACTCGACCCTCTATTCAACATGGATAAAATCAAGAAAAGGCCCATAATGAACACTGAGGTTAACAGAGAAGAAAATGATGAAATTAATCATTGGGCAAGTCATATCATCAAGATGACACAAGATTAGATCAGTAAACCATTTCAACTTGATCCAACACCTGAGACTATAATTTTTCATGCGCAAGCTCCCCCAGTCAAAGGAAGAGGGAAGAAGATCACCATCCCTATCTTTGTAGCCCAATCACAAATAAGGCCAGAAATAGTATACCAACTTGATTGACTAGTTGTATACTATTACCCTCTCAAGAAGAAAGGAAAGGGCAAAAGAAAGAGGAGTTCTCCTCAAGGAGCTGAAACTAAAGAGGGTAAAGTCTAGGAACCTCCTCAACAATAGGAAGTAAATGTGCAAGGGCCAAAAGATACTAGAACTTCTCAAGACTAGCCAGACCCTAAATTGCTACTAGTTGCACCCAGCCAAGTAGTAATAGAAGGTGAAACCCAACAAATCTCTCCTCCTTCATAGGTAGAACTAGTATCCCTTTCTACCTCTAAGAAATTGAAAAAGATCAAGATCCCCATGAAGAAGAGGCAAAGGCTGATTAGAAGGATGGTTCCTTTCCCATTTATCCTAGAACCTATTCTTGAGAAAGAAGAAGAAGAGGAAGATGAGTTGGAAGATGTGCCTTTACGAAGAAGAGCATAGCTAGCTAGAGCCATTGAATAAGAAAGGAGGAGAAGTTCCATAGTCACACTACCATCCATCCTAGAAGAACCTTTGGAAATAAGTACTTTAGAGGATGAAGTAAAACAATGGGTGGATGAGCAAAATCAAGAGGGTGATGACATATTCAAGATGTCAGATTTTGATTTTATGCCCATAGGGATGGAGCTGATTGGGGATAAGATCAAGGATACCCTGATAAGTGAGCCCTAATAGGAGGACTAGACATAGATGCCTCCAAAATCAAAAGGTTTTGATCTTACTCCTTCATCCCTAGTATAGGTTATAGTGGTGGATAAAGGTTATTTTACTCCTCTGCCTCCAAGTTTAGAGGAAGAACAGGTTCAAAGGGAGCCTTTACAAGAGTAAGAACCACAAAAAATGGCAATTGATGAAGTGTCTAAAGAGGGACAACTAGTCAATTATTCTTAGCAAGCCTCCCAAGGCATTGAGGTTCAAACTATAGGCTTCATAGAAATTGAGACTACTAAGGGGGAGCCATCGTAGAGAGAAAGAACTCCTAAGAGGAGTGATAAGGGGAAAGTAGTGGTTGAGCATGCCCCTTCATCCTTGAGAGGTAGGCCTATAGTTGAATGAGTTCCAAGGTGGCTGAGGAAGGAAATGATGATAAATAGGAAGCCACAATTTCATACAGATGAAGAGGATATGATTGAGTTGGCTGAAGTTTTGAGCAAACCTGAGTCCCCATCAAAGGAGGTAAGACCAATGACATTCATCAACAGTACTTGGGATCAAGATTTTTTTGGACAAGTGGTTGTCCCTCCTTAGGATGGAGATGTAGAAGACTTAAGCCCATAGGATTATCAAATCAAAGAGGTCATGCTTGGGAAGCCCACACTAGATACTACTAGATTAATGGTGACAATGGGAGTAAAGGAAGTTTTTAGAAGCCTAGAGGAAGAATGTGCTAAACTCAAGATACTTTGTAGGAAAAATGAAATCCTATGAGGATATTTAGCTGAAGTTGTTGGTCCTTTAGATCTTGATCACCCTGAAGAGACTCTAAATGTTGTACTTGGAGAAGGGGGAGGTGTGCATCTAAATCCATTTTTAAAAGCCTATCAATAATGGCTGGAAAGTTTTGAAGAAAAAGGTGTTTTAATCATCTAAGGAAATATAAAGTTATTGCATGCTATGTAGGAAAATGTAGATAAGATGATAGCAATTTTGAAATAGGATTTTAGTATAATGGATGAAGTATGGGCATGGAGTAAGGATTTACAGGTTTTGCAAGCCATAAAAGGGCAGAGATATAGGATTTTGGTAGATGTGTATACAACAAAAAAGTTAGATTTGATTAATGATTGGATTGAGAAGATATCAAACTCTAATAAAGTAATGGAATCATTACATGTGGAGATCCACTAGCTCAAGGACCAAGGCCAAGAGTGAATTTTGGAAGCAGAGAAGCACTATAGTGATGCATGTTTTGATATTTTTGAAGATGACGAATGGGAGAAACTAATACCTGTAGAGCTAGTAGTAGAGAAATTTTAGAAGATTTTTGAGGAAGCTTCTAATGAGGATGACATCAGGCAGGCATTTAGGACAAAGGAAGCCTTACTAGAGTTGGATGCGAAACTCGAGGATTTTTCTGATACCTAAATTGAAGTAGACAACTATAGACAAAATGTTAAAGACAAGTATGAGGCTTTAGATTTACTAGATGCGATTAAGATCACTGAGATTATAGAGAAATTCAAGGGCAAACATCCTGACATAGCTTTGGTATGAAGAAGAAAAAAACCTAGAAGATAGAATTCCAATTTTGACACTCAGTGAAATTTTTCATTTTTGGATCTTTGAGGTACACAGGTGCACAGGTATGCAGGTGAGTAGGTGCACTTTTCTAAAGGTGTGTCAACAGTTAACTGCCAATTCCAAAAATAGAGCTTTTCATGCATTAGAAATGCATTCTAAGATCAGTTTAACTTCAATAGACACCCATTAAAGGATTAGCTTCTAATTTTGACACTTCCAGACACTTCTAATTTCACTAAAGGCTTTCTTTTTCTTTTTCTCTCATGAATTCTTTGTCCTATGTCATGTAAAGGCTCATGCATCCAATTAATGAATAAAAATGGATGGAGTCCTACTAAGCACCAGTTAGATTGTTAGTTTGTAGGTAATTAGCTTATTTTATTAAACTAAAAGCATTTTATTGCATGAAGATATCTCTCACTCTCAACACAAATTGAGGAGACAGTTTATTATCAATACTCCATTGTAATATGTAATTGGGGCTACCATTATTTTGCAATAATATATGCTTTTGGTGCCCGCATTTGAAGTGTAGTGATTCTTGCCTAAATGTGTCATATTTTTGTGAATTTATGTTATAAAATTGTGATTGAGCCAAAAGCTTATTGCTTTATTTCTGGTTGTACGATCTTTTAATTCTAGTGTTTGCTATGGTTTTAATGAATTTTACTGACATATCTAGCTTGAAAAGAAATCATTGAATTATGTCTACATAACTCCTTGTCTCACATGAAGGCACTTTATGTAGCCTTGCAATTTGATGTAGCCTTGCAATTTGATGAAGAGTAAAATATCATATGATTATTAAAGTTTCCTATCGCCAATTGCATCAGTAGAATTGAGGAAGCCTTGCTCCTATTTTCATCAGTTACGTACTGATTTCTTTGAAAGCTTAACTAACAGATGTGTTGTTTTCATAGCTTATGTCCATTATCAATTTATTTTCACTTTATTTTCTTTAAAGTTTTTGTTATTTTCTTTACTAACCCCTTGTTAGATTGCATTCATTGGAAAATAAATAAAAATAAAAAAATAAATTTCTTTTGCATGTTTATTTCGAAGTAGCGTGCAGATTCTATATCTCATCCAAAATCAAACAAACCAACAAAAGCCTCCTTGTGAACAATCACATTTATCTTCAACTAAACAGATTCTAGTAGGTTGCAAGATCACTTGAAACCTTGGAGTTGATCCTTGGATTAGCTTTTCAAGAGAGTCCTATTATTTAGCATTGTGCATAATGATAGCTCAACAATAGCCTATGGATTCGGTGAACCATGTTAAATCTTGGTGTCTTGTGTTCTCTTATGTGCAATCTATTATTTTCTAATATTGGTTATATGTGCATGTAACTATTATTTTCTTCTAAGGCTAATCCTAACAATACTAGATCACATGAGGATGCTATGCAACTGGTTCTATAAGATCCATGTGTACTATGGTACCATTTTATTAAATTGTACATCCAGAAATGCTATGAAGATATGTACAAGGATCTTGTGCATATTGCAAATTATCACATTTCCTTTGGAGATGTGTCTCCTCCTCTCTATAATTTTTTGGACACATTAGAGACTTTCATTGGTATTTTATTCTATGACCTTGTACTTAATAATGAAGGTGTGTTTATTTCATGTAATGGATATCTCTCATTATTTACAAGGATTGGATATATGGCACAACTTCATGCTAGGTGATCCAATTTTATCCTAATAAGAGCGCTATGTCTAATGAAGATCATCATCCTTGTGAGTAATTATTTCACCCAATAGTATTAATGTGCATTCCAAATCTCTACAACAAGCTTCTAGATTCAATACTGTGAGATACATGGATCAAGGTTGTTTTTAGCAATGTTTCAATATTCTCAATTTTGTAAAGCTTATTCTTGGTTGTCATTTCAAGTTCATTATGTCATTAAGTCTCAACAATGCCTTATGTGAGGTCATGGACAAGAACTCAAGTTTTAGATGGTATCATATTTCATCATCCATGTTAGGATTTCTTTTCTTTGGTCATTTTATGCAGTTAGTGAAAATTTGAAAAAAAAAAAAAAAAAAAGGAGAAAAAAGGAAAGAAATAAAGGATCCAACAATGAAAACATTCAAGTGTTGTTGGCCAATTAATATCTAAAAATTAGTTTCCAATGGATGTTAACTACAAAATAAATTCTTAGTGGTGAAAATTATTTTTATAATTCCTTTAAGTGGTGAGTGATTGAAAACTACCTTACCATTAGTCACTTGTTGTTATCAAAAGATGAAAATAAAAAATGAAAAAATGAAAAGAAAAAAATAAAAAGAAAAAGAAATAAAAAAATGAAAATATTGGTGTTCTTGGTTTTTCTACTAATCATTATTTTCAAGAACACTCTATGGATTTTGTTGTTCTTTCACTGTTGCCACCTCCTATTGCTCACTCTTGAAGCTCTTATTTAGAAAAGTGATCAATACTTTGATCAGCCATAGTATGTGTTATGTGTTCAATTGAGGTGCTTCAGTGGAATATTCCTACCACTATTTGTTCTACAATGCTTCAGTTTGATGATGGTGGCTCCTCACATTATAGTCTCTATAATTATTTTTTGGTTCCTTCAAGGGGTATTTTCTTTGGCAATTTTAGTTAGATTGAGGTCTTTTGTGGTGTTGTAGTTTTAGATGCCTTTCTTAGTTACTTATTGTTGAATCATCCATTTTGAAGGTGTCAATTGTTGATTTTCTCCGTGTTCCAACCTTGGTCTCTCTAAACATGCATGTGGTAAAACAATTAGTTTTATTTTTCTTTATTTTTTCTCTAAACTTTATTTATATTTCTTATTATATTGACCATTATGAAACACCCCTACCTATCCTCTCCTTTTTTCCCATGGTTGGTCAACCTTTTCTAGTTATAACAAAAGAGCCTTTAATCATAATGATTATAAAAGGATGTGCAATATTCTAAGTTCAAAGGGAAAGATGAGAGCTATTTATGACCCATTTTATGCATATTTTAATCCATTTCACATGCCTTCATACTTACTTCCCTATTCGATTTTGTCCCATTTTACTATTTTATGTTGCATATGGTTTAATATATATATAAGTACTATTTAATATGATTTTGAGGTTAAAATATGGAAATTTCATTATCAATTGCTTTTTACTAATATTTATTATCACAACATGCTGATTTGTGGAAAAAACCTTCTTGTCATGTCACCTACTTTATGGAAACCTCTTGTTGCATTTGAGATAGAAATTATTGTGTATGATGTCGGTACAACTTATTCATATCATCATAGATCACCTCTTCAGAATAAGGGAAAGAGTTTGAAGTAAATATTTGATACACTAGTGGATGGAGATCGAGATGTCTTTGTGAGAAACTAAAAAATATTCTATTTTCACCATTTTCTATACTAAGCCAAGACTAGCGTAATACATTATCAACCAACGATTCATGTGTATTATTTTTATGATGATCAAAACAAAACAATCCCATGTTGGAGATTATAATGAAACCTTTGCTACAAATATTTGAAATAGAGGAGAGCACAACATATCTATGTTGAAATATTCCATATACAGAGAGGACATCAAGGAGGTTTACTTGTTAGAATTTAGAAATATAATTGCCCAAAATCAACCATTTTTTGGGATGTATTTCCAAATATCATGTGGACAAGAAACCAAGTGATCAGATTCTTCCTATATTTGTCTTTTGTTACAACAAAACCATTTTAAAATCGTGGCTCAATGAATATGGATGAAGACAAAACTATTCTATTGGAATGATAACAAAAAATGGCCTATTTTTTCTATGTAGTAGATTTATGTTACATATTTTGTATGAAATTCTTTGTATGGAGTACATATCAAAGTAGTTATATAGTTTTTAAAACTATGTATATATAAGAAGAAAGAGATAGACTATTATGGGATATAACATTTTTGTAGAGTATTGTGAAGAAGATTTTGTGTATGAGATTATTAAATTAGTATGCATAATTTTTTATAAATAAAATGATATTTTGCATGATTACAAGAGTTTACAAAAGTCATTCTACCCACAGTGCAAGCCAAGGAGTAAGGGCCCACTCTTTGGTAAAACACGGTGATGCATGTTTATTAAGTGGTCACTTTATTTGCGTAATCTTCTACTTCTTTGTTTCATCAAATTAGATGATTATATTTATCTTAGTTAGTGATTTTTAGATCAATTTATTTAGATACTTTAGAGTAGAATATAATGTTTCCATCAATAATTATGTTACTATTATTTCTTCTATAAATTATTGTTGTTATTATTTTTTTATGGATTAATGGGCTTTTTAAAAATGTTTCTATCACCAGAAAGTGATAGTTTGTGTCACTAGAATTGCTTTGATTTATTGTTTCTTTGATTTATTGTATTTTTTTTTCATGTGTTCTAGTTGCATCCATAATTGTTTAGCTCACAGCCTGCATCCCTTGATGTATATTACCTAGACACATTTCACAAGATTATGCACTTGGATTGACATGAATAGACCAAGCTGAAATTATTTTAAAAATATTAAATCTTGTAAGGAAACTTACAAGAAAGAATATAATAATTTTCACATAACCAATAATAGATCTAAAATAAAAATGCAATTAAAATTCACATGCAAGAGAATAGACAACATGCCCACAAAATGTGATGCAAGATATACCCTGAGAAACTCTCATTGAGAGGAAAACCTAGCCTCCAAAAGCATCCATCACCATGTATTATTCAGCAAAAATACCATTGGAATATAACCATGGAAGCCTTCAAATCCATAGCCATAACCGAGCAATCCATGTGAACAAGCATGAATCCACACATCCCATGCCATTCTTCCAACCTTCACAAATGCTCCCTTGGCTAACCTATCAAGCCTTGTCCCACTTGACTCTTACCTTTTTCTCTTCTATCTTATCTCTACAAAACCACCAAGTGGCATTACATAAACCATGTGCTAAAACTATGTGCTACTTAACCCATTGACCCCACATTTAATATTGAAAATTTATTTATTTTCTCCAATATCAAATAATTACATGACACATTATCAAAATGGTGCAATACAACTCATCAATTATATCCCATGGGAATCTTTACATGTTGCACATCCATCTAGGTGAAACATTACAAAATAAATATAAAACAATGCAATATTAAAAATTTTGCAATGTGTGCAATACCCATTATCTCAGCAATCTCCCACTTGTTGTATACATTCCATAGGGTCAATCTATAGCCACCTAAATCAAGAAGGGAACAATCCCTCCTAGCACATCCACCACCATGGATCAAAGTACATGAAGTGCTTCATCCTAGTACCCACAAAAAAATTAAAGTATCCTGCATCTCAAACATGAATGATCTCACCTCTTATTATTTCATGCCACCGAACATACATAGAAGTCATCCAAAGAGAAAGCCACCCAACTTGTCACATTAGAAGAATCATAAAATCTTGTACTAGTACCAACTGAAATGCCAAGTGCAAAACCGAATCCAAAGGTAATCACATATAACCCTAGTTGTTAAAATATCCATAGTTGAAATAGCACTCACAACAAGTTCCAAACCCATCCAACTATCCATACCTCCAAAGGTATACCAAGTGAATCTCACATGATCAACATATCCAATATGTAACTTGCAATCACAAGCATTAAGAGAAATACCTACCAAATATATACTAAGAAGCTCCCACTGTAAAAGATAATGTCAAATTTATAACCTATCGACTCACAACATCTCAAAAAAGCGAATCAATGTAGTCTCAAAGACATCCACAACACATAAACCAATATCTTGTAAGGACAACTCTCATAAATAAATATCCAATAGTCTTCCAAGATCTCCACAACCAATAGAGGAAAGAGATAAAGGAATAACCATGTCATCTCTCACATCACATACATGAGAACAAACTAGTGATCACAATCTCTAACCAATCTCAAATCCAATGTAAGTGAAAAATTGAACATTCGGGAAGATAGCCAAGACCAAAGAGAAACCATGAAAATCATAACATCTATCATGTCCTTCTACACACACCTCTAGATATAAATTATGCAAGTATGATATCCTCTATAAAACCCCAGCCAAGAAGCCTCAACAACACCCAAACCATACCATATAACTAATCATGGATGTAAGCCTCTCACAAGAAGATCAAACTCATAAAACATTCCTAATAAAAGGAATATGCACAATATAAAACCATCTCCTAAACTCAACCAGCATAACAACATATAAAAATGGAGATAACCAATACTAAACCATCTCTCAAATGAACCCTCCAGAACTAACTCATGTACCATAGCTCAAGATCCATATCCATGAAAGACAAGCATAAATAGAATGCACTTGAGAGAAAGAATGGACTATACCTCTCAAGTAACAAACCACTAAGTAGACCAAGAGTGGGGAATAAGAATTCTCATCAAGATATCAAAGTCTCCAACCAAGATTCATCTAAGAATAATTTCCTCTCAAATTCATATCAGGTGAATGCCCCGAGGACTTCCTACTAAAACCAAACAACTGTCCCAAAAAATACTTCTCTAATATGAGAGAAATTAGCATCACCACCATCTCTAAGTATCCATGAGCACCTATAACCAATCAATCCATGCCAACACCAAATGCAACATAGAAGTATCATGAAATATATATAGATTATGATTAATGTACTTAATACCAAGAAACTAAACCAAAATCATTGTCAAAGTTCCAACCATGGCCTAAGGAACATAAACATGACAACATGATCTAACCATCTCAACTAAAGAGATAACATGGTCGATATGAACACACTATGCCATGTCAAAACTCTAAACATGTATCAAGAGTATATCATGACATAAAAAGGAAACCATTCTAACACCAAGGATAACATGTCAAATGAAAGCATAAACCTCACCTTTACTAAGAACCCCATTAATCCTCAACATGCAATCATCTCCATACACCATGAAAAAAACCATCTCCACATACCATGAAGAACCATCTCCACACACTATGAAGATAACCAAGAACCCTATGAGTCCTTAAGATCTAACCATCTTCACACACCATGAAGATAAAAAGTGCACAACACAAATGTAAATGATGCTTTTGCAGCAACAGGATCTAAGACAAACCTCCAACATCTACAAACACTAAATAAATGTATCAATGGAAAAAAAATCCCACTCAACCATGATACCAAGTCACCTATGAAATCATAAAATCTATCTCCTACGTGAAGATCCTGCAAGTCTATACACACAACTAAAGTGTCAATACCAAGTGAAACCAAGATCTCCAAACCAAGAAGATACACACCAAACTAGGAACTAATCCTATACTATCACAAGCTCCCACTAAATTGTGTATCAAGGGTGTACCTATATATCCAATCATGTCATGCCAAAATCTATGGCACCATGATCACATCCATGAACTGAGCATTTAGCTCTCAAAGTGTCCATCTTATCAACATAAAATAGTCAACCATAATCCTCCACCATGACTATACCTGGTAACAACATCTCATACCTTCTACATGAAGAAAAATAAACAAATCATGTGACTTAGGGCATAGACAACCCAAATCCAAGCTACCAATCTAAATATGCATAAATAATGAAAGATCAATGGGCAATGACAACCCATAACCAAGCTATAAATGAAACCTATAAGTATAAACCATTTACAACACTGCACAACTTGTAGACCCAATAAGTCATCATATATATCCAAACCAAACACTAATAACCATATCATCATGAGACCAATCTAAAATATGAAGTGAGTATAAAATGACATCAAAATTCTCCAAACTTACAATATCATGAACTCACAATGCTACCATAGTCAATATATACCATAAACTATTTGAATTAATATATCACCAAATAAACCATGCCAAACCTACACCAAATCTAAACCTATGTGTAGAGCTCTCCAAGAGATTTTTGTTGACTATTCAAAGTCTAAAATTTGACTCTATATGCCTGAGTTATGCCCTAATCTATGCTCAAAATAAACATCTAACTTTTAGGATCTTAAAAGTTGACAAAATGTTTAAAACATAGAACCAAAATTGCACAAAGTTGTAATGCTTTGAATTATCTTTCCAACACCAATAAGAATTCTAAAATATAATATCTTTAGAGGACATTATGGTCATCTTACCAAGACTATCCTTTTACCATTTTCACTACAATTTTTTCATTTTATTTTTGTGGCAAAAATTTTAATGGGATTAAGTTTGATGACCATCATGGACTAAAACTAAAATTACTCGTTTATTTCCTTTAAGCATGGGCAAACTAGGGCATATTACATATCAAAATTTATGAAAACATCAACCCAAATCCAATGGTGAGGTTTTTTTTTCCCAGGAGATCATTTTTGCAAGCTAACCCCTAAAACCTCATTTAAATGAAACATCCAAAAAATCTATTTGACAAATAATTTCACACCCAAAATATTTCAATATCCCATCATAATAACAAACTCAAAACCCTTAGATCTACAATAAAGAACCCATATATCTTGCCCTTTCTTTTATCCTCTCATGCATTCCCATGGATTTAATCTAAGGTTACAACAACACAACCATAGCTCTAATAACACTTATAAGGAAACTTGCAAAAAAGAATATAATAATTTCCACATAACCCATAATAGATCTAAAATAAATATATAATTAAAATCCACATGCAAGAGAATAGACAATATACCAACAAAATGTGACACAAGATATACCTTGAGAAATCCTCATTGAGGGAAAAATGTAGCCTCCAAAAGCATCCATCACCATGTATTATTCAGAAAAAATACCATCACAATACAACTATGGAAGCCTTCAAATCCATAGCCACAACTGAGCAATCCATGTGAACAAGCATGAATCCACACATCCCATGTCATGCTTCCAACCTTCACAAATGATCCATTAGCTAACCAATCAAGTCTTGTGCTATTCGACTCTTACCTTTTTCCCTTCTTTCTTATCTCTACAACTACCTTGGTAGCTACTTATATAGTAGCAAGTCCCACAACACCACTAAGTGGTATTACATAAACCCTGTGCTACTTAATCCATTAACCCCACATTTAATATTGGAAATTTAATTCTTTTCCCCATATTAAATAATTACTTATCACAATGTTGCAATACAAATCATCAGGTATATCCCATGGGAATCTTTACATGTTGCACATCCATCTAAGTGCAACATTACATAATAAAATAATATAATATAATATAAAAATATTATACAATGTGTGCAACACCTATTATCTCAATAAATCTTCCTCATTATTTTCCCCAATATTGGCCTATCAGTCCTTCTAGAACTAAGCATAGGTAGTAATCTCGCTAGGCACCCATTATCAATGACTAGACTACCTCCACATGCAGCTGATGAAAAACCACTCTACTATCCCAACATGTTTTCCTACTAGTGGTCATATTTGAAATATGTACTTGAGCTCATCTTGAGACTCCTACTACCCCTAATAGCCTAGATAGGGTCTCCACACAAACCTAGATAGCTCATCAAAAAAAATTTGTAGTATGTCACATCTCCATTGTACAAATATGCTATGAATCCTAAGTATCTATAGATATAGGGATATCTCTAATCCCTTGATTGTACTTGCGATCAGATCTCTATTATGTGATCCTAGGTCCACACCTATAACAAAATTGCTCTGTATACCCATGTCTTCCCATCACTGTATACCACCTCATGCAACTCATGATACATGTCTTCTAGGATGGTTGGTCCCTACACCATCCATCTTGACCTCCCAATAAACTCATCAATAGTATCCCAAGCATGCTTGGGAATCCCTTTTGGCTTCTATTTGTGATGAATGCCCACATTGTCAAGGAGCACAATATACACTACACTAGATACTGGTCTTTGTAATATGTGATCAATCACCTCCATCCAATCTATCTATCCAAAATGGTTAGATCATGGAATAACTCCTATAGTCAGGTTCTTCCCTCTCCAAGGGTCATATCCTAATAAACCTATGACACATAATCTCCTATCAACACTCTTTATTTAAAGAGACTAAGTAAAGTATAAGTAATATACATGCTCATCACACTCACTAGGTCACCATGAAATGGCACTCAAAGGATGCAATACACATCCTCTAGTGTGATAGTGGCCTCTATAGTGGGAAAGTAAAGGTGTTATGCTCACTATGCCACCACTCCACTAATGTTGTCAAAAATCTATGGTTTTCCCAAATATGAGGCATCCATAGCAACCATACAAATCCCATGGACTCTAGTCTCCCTCTATTAACATCATAAAGCTATCATATAAGTCTCAAACCAATCACCATAGGCACCCTAATATTAAATATCAAGAACACATCCTACATAGTCAAAAACTATGTAAATTTTTTAGTATCTATCAAATACAAATTAAAGTGACACTAAACACATAATGACTCAACCGATCAAGAAGAAGGTAGCATGAAAAAATGTAGAACAAAACAAAAATGGCATAAAACTCATAAAGTGACTAAACAAGTATTGTGCAATCCTTTCCCATACCCACATGATAAAATCTTTCTTTCTGATACTTCACATGCTATGGCGGGATAAATGGGTGGGGTCAATACGATACTTCCTATACTATGCATATGATATTTTTTCCATGCCTAAAGTATTGCACAATAATTTGCATAACTATGGTGTGATACTTTACAAAGTATAACAAAACATATTTTGGAAAACCTATTTAGCCCTAGGAAAATATGATAAAATGTTCATAACAACACTTAAAATGCTCAAAATGACAAAAAATTATAAGTGGTCCATATTATGAAGATTGGTTGTGCAATGGGTTGCACTCATATTGGTGTCTATGGGTCGAAATGCCTTGTTGGGTCATCATATTCTCTCTCTAAAGCTCTAAACTTTCAAAAATCAAATAAGACCAATGATTTTAAAATGACCACTTGGACCCCTTTTATACCTTTTTGACTTAATTTTGACCTAACTTTTAAACTCCTTATATTTGCATAAAAATTGCACCCCTAGATAATATGATGTCCTAGATCCATTTTTGGATCAAAATCAAAATCCATGTTCATCTTGATGGTCAAAGTCACATTTTGAAATTCTTTCTTCTTTTTTGCAATTGGCTAACCTTTTGAGGCTCAATCTTTGAATCTTGTTGGGGCATCATCATTTCTTTATTCCTTCATCATTTCTACCCTCTTCAACTCTTCTTATTCATCTCAGTTCATTTCATTTCACCTTTCTTCTTGCGTTGACCTAATTCTAATACTTTATCTTTCTTGGTCAGACTTAGTCAAACTCTAGCATATATTTATTGTATGATGGTCTCTCTTTGGTATTATTCACTTATATGCCATCATGGACTTTTCTCTATCTCAATTTGATCAAATCTAGTTCATTTTTGCATCTCCTCTATCTCATTTTGATTTTGATCCTGAGGAGCTAGGAATACTCTATAATTGTTACAAATTACTTTTTCGCTATGTCTATCTATTTTCTAGGAGCATATACTTGACCTTTCCATTTTCTCTTGATCTATATATTTTCTTTTCTCATCATATTAGTAATTATCTTGGGTTTCGATGCTCTCTGTCTCACAAATTGTGTAGTACTATTATTAATAGACTATACATTCAAGATCTGATATCTCTTTGCACTTTGTTCTTTAGGGTTAGATCTCTCTACCACTTGCTTGGTTTCTTCATTCTTTGACATAATATGTTCCCAAACTGATTAAACATTAAAGTTAAACACCTAAAAATGGTCATCTAGACTATTAGCCCCTTTCTAACTATTTTTAATATAATTTATTAACCATTAATTATTATCAAATCTTCAAAAAATAATATATTTAATTTTATCCTATTGTTTGAACACTATATCCTAATTTCTTATTTAATCAAAAGGAAATTTCCCCCCTTTAACTAAATAAAAAATCCCACTTCCTATTTGAAATGTAGAATAGAGTAGGTGACTGAGAGGGGAGGGGTGAATTAGGAACCAATAAATTTTTTATTTCAATTCACCAATTTATCTTTCAAAATCTAATCTAATCTAATTGCATGCATGAAGTACTAAAAGCAATAAAATTAATATTCATAACACTTGACACAATAATATGTAACCCGAAAACCTTACAAATAGAAAGTAAAACTAGGGTGGGGCTGATACCTACAATTTATACAATACAATGAAGTATATACTTGATTAGGAGATTTTTCATTAGACTGTTAAGTCCACCTTGTTAGAGGACTTGATTGATGCAGCTATTAGGATGAACCAGTAGTTGATCTCTACTCTACAACTTAGTTTTTTGAATGAGATTCCTTTGATGTAGAATGATCACCTTAATGTTATGGATGAGACTCTACTTTTCCTTATACTTTTTGTAGAATTTTGTCTTCTAATTTGAACTCATACTTATGCTTTTGCTTGTTACCAAAACACTTTAATATGACAAGATATCTTACATATATTCCAATCCAAATTACTACCTTTTGGGGTTAGCTACAATACCATATTCAACAATCTTCACCAAGTTGTCTCACTATTGATACTCAGGTTCTGAAGACCACTTGGGTGATATACTAACACTCAAAAACACAGTGAACTTGGCAAGCTCTAGCACTCATTTGGCACTGGTGCTTGGTCCACATTCATTAGTTAGGAGTAGGCATGAACTCAATTAACACTGATGACTTAGCAAACACTATGGAAGTCAATTGCCACTGTAGAGCTCAGTTGACACTGGAGCTTGGTCAACACTAATTTAATTTACTCGGTTAACATGGCTAGCTTGATTTACACTATCTTTCTTCTCTTCTTGGTTAAAACTTACTTTCTACTTGGTTGACACTATAATAGCTCAATTTATAGTGTAAAGCTTGGTTGACACTATAATAGCTTGGTTTACACTATAAACCTTGGTAACAATGTAACCAACCAAATGACTAAGTGTTTTGGAACTAGTGACAATTGATTTTGACCATAAGGTAAAAAATATCCCCCTTTTTCATTAGTGGCAAAAACACTTATCATACCAAAAATTTGGAATGCTCAAAAATGATAAGTTAAAACCCCCTATCAATGTACTTGGGTCTATAACTCAGTTTTGACTTATGTGCTAATACTTGGCTAACACTAACACTATTTTTTATTTTTCAAAATTGTTTTGTAGTTTTGCTGCTTTGTTGTATATATAGATTCTTTCTTTATAACTATATTTCCTCCTTATATCTATATTCCTCCCTTTTATATGATATAACTATATTTCCCCATTTTTAACACAATTGACAAAAAGCAAATTATAGTTACAAGGTAATACCAAAATGTGAGAGGGAATCATTATGTACCTTCAAAGTTACATACATGGTTTTGTCCCAATTTTCTTGAAAAACTTTTGAAATATGCAAAGCTATTTGAACTTTAGTTGATAACTCCATCATATGATCAACAATAGAAAAGTTGTTGTCATGGATTAATGTCTTTGCATGAACAATGTGTTTCTACATTATATCCATGTTAGGAATTATCATACTCTAAATTTTGTTCTAGTGTAGTCCTAGTTCTTGCTTCTTCTCTTAGTAGCTCTTCCTACAAGTTTGTTAGATATCTGATCTTGATGAAATTTTTTGAGCTAGTGCTAGGGTCAAGTGATAGCTAGTTTGCACTTGCCTTCATATCATTATAAATCATTCACAACTTGTCCTTGATTTTCTTGGTAAATCTTATAGTATCACTTAGTTTTATAAATAAGGAAACAACATTAGTTACAGTGCTCTCAAAAGAAATAAGAATAGCAGATAGTTCCACTTGATCAATGGCAATCTTTTGTGCCACCTTTTCCAAAAATTTGGTATCAAATTTTTTCTCTTCCCTTTGCAGTAGTTTTTCTTGACCATTTAGATATTCATTGAACTTGTGAACTATGCCAACAAGTTTATCCAAAATAGATTTCTTATCATCAATTTCAATACTAAGTGCATCAACAAATATACCTTTGATGTCTTCCAGCACTTAATTTCTTTTCTTCTTTTCTACTCTTAGCTTCTATTGTTTGGCCCTTTTCTTCCAAAGTTCTCCAAGAGTGTTTATCTAATCAGGAAAGAGATTGGAGAGATCCCAATCTAGAATTATTGAGCCTTCATCTAGATCAACTTTATCAATGGAAACTTTTATCTCTTTAACTTTAACCTTTAGAACAAGTGAAGGAATGATTTCCTTACCTTTTCTCAAATCCTTACTGCTTGATTAAGGCTTGACCTCAACTTTCATTACACTTACTATAGAATCACTTGTAATAGAAACAATATTACTTATTTGAGAAATAGAAACAATAGTAAGAGTACTTTCAATGCCTTATTGTGACTTGGTCTAGCTTGGTGCTGAGAAGAGTAGAGCATGTTGCTCAATAGATGTAGTGAAAATAGTACTCATCTCTGAACTTGATAAGATAGCTCCAAAAACCAATTGAGTGATTAATTGGACAATGTTTAACCCAATGGCCTATGACTCAATTGTAGTCTCCAATACACTTGATGTAACTATTGCTTTGCTTAGACAATTAAGGAGGGAGGCCATTACCTTTGTTGCAATCTTTTTAGGATCTAGATCTTAGATATTCTAAATCTTAGGTAGATCCTTGCTAATTGTTTGATCATCCTAATCCTCTTCATAATCATCCACATCATCAACTTCCAAAACTTCCTCAGTGGGCTTTATAACATGCAATTCATAAATATCCTTTCATGCATTTGTATTGGATTGTACAACTGATTCAATATCATTTGACAAAATCAAGAATGCGTTGAACTTCAGAGTTAGCTTTTGTTCATACTTTGGAAATGCTTCCTTCACTTCCTTATTTTAAATATTTGGCATTACATTCCTCAAGGTTTGTTCCTAAATTATCCTTGGCAACCTCTACAACATTATCCCAATGAGGTGCTACTCCCTTGAGTATAATATCTAGAACTTGACTTTTTAATTCACTCAGAGAGTATTTCCATTTTTTCATATTTTCCACTAAGGCTTCTTCAATCTTATTTTTCTCTTCCTTATTTCTTGTTTCATACTTAAGATATTTGAAATATGTCATACTTCCACTTTTTGTGAGTCTTCTTAATCTTTCTTCAAAGGTAGAACTAGATTTTGGAAAAGATACATGTTTCTCTCCTTCTTCACCTTCTTCATCTTGAAGTTTGAGATTCTTCTTCTTCCTCTTCAATTTCATCCCCCTTACCTTCTATGAGTAGAAGAGGGGTAACTAGATTTCACATTCTCCTTCTGAATCTTTTCTACCTTCTTCCTTCCTCTCTTCAGAATCTGAGGAATCTTGATTTCAAGAGAAATCATGGTTTTTGCCTCTTCATATGTTCCAAAATAAAGTGCTTTAGGGTCTACAGTCTCATTGAAAAGAGCTTCAATGATGTCCTTAGTATCATCAATATTTACCTCATATCCAAGAGGTTTCACCCATGAAAGTCTAGGTCTAACTACTTGAATATGTACCTTTTCATAGTATACAAGGAAACAAATGTTTATTTATAATCCTCCACTAGTTTCTTAGGTATTATGAACCTACTCTACATCCTTTCCTTAAAGGTTTCAAAATATGCATCCATGATGCTATCAAAATTGTCTCCCATTTCAGCTTTAAATTCATCGATTTGATATACAATAGGTTTTTCCTTCTTCCATACTAAATTTCCCTTGGAAGGAAAAAAATTTTGAACATAAAAGAAAAATCATGCCAAAATTGAACCAAACTTACATGGATTTGTCTTGGATGCTTGGATTCTCACCATGTTCTTGCTCAACTAGCTTAGGTACAACTCAAGGAGGTCAAATGATAGGTTGTTCTTGACTACCTTGAAAGCCAAGTCCATAGCTTCACATGGGACATTATTTAGTTGGATAGAACTCTATATCTTGTGTGCAGTTACTTGAATTCTGAAATTAATCTACATGTTTGTAATACCACTTGGCTTCATTCCTCTACCTTCCCATTTTGCAAGAGTCTTCTTTGCCATCTCAACCCAACCTAGCATTTTTGTCATTTTAGGTCTATCAAGCATAGGAAACTTGGTAACACTATGAATCATTTTTTTGTGATTTGGATGGGTTGGTCGAGCCAAAAATACATGTCATGAACATGACTTAGGATAAACCTAATCCACTTAATTTGGAAATCCCTTAGCATATCTAAAATGTGGTTTAAACCCTTCACTTCCAAGTGTTTATGCTTAGGTTTAAGGTTTCCATATGTACATAATGCATCATACACTTGATTCATCTCTAGAGTTCCCAATTCCTAAATTGAAAAGTGATAAAAGGATCTAATATCATGTATCAATAGTACCTTTTGTGGAATTTTACAATGTGCATTGAATGGTTCCAATTCCTCTACAATCATAGGACAAAGCTTGAATGTAAAGACCTCATGCTCAACATTCCTTACCAACATCACAGAGCCCTTCTTGACCTTACTGTTGGATGAGGATACCATAGTTCTTGATGATGGAGGAATAAACTTCTATAAACTTTCTCTATATTTCTTTGGGGCTTAGGATTTCTCTACTTTATTTTTTGTAAATTCATGATGAAAAAAGAAACCTTTGATTCTTCCTTTTAATCAAAATCTTGTCTTTAAGTCACCATAAATGCATTTTACTATGGAGATCTTGATGATAGCCTATTTAACTCAATAGGTATGAAATGATTGACTAAGTCTTCAACTTGGTAGATACCTTCAATTTTCAACTTAGTAACCATAAGCTTGGTTATGTCTCAAGCTCAGTGTATGTCATCAAAACTTAGTAGGAAATCCAAACTTGGTGATCCCAATGCATCTAAAATGTTGATTTGGATCTTTTTTCTTACAAACTAGAACTAATATAGGATATTTCTTAATCATAGTTCTAGTGATCTCCATTGCTAATTAGTCTAAAATAGTTGAATCACCCAACTCATTGACTTGGGTGTCAACATTTTCAAAAATTTGACTTGTATTCTCTACAGATTTCTTTATCCATTACTACTTCATTTGACTTCTAATATTGTTGGCCTTTTCATTTTTTTCATCTTCAACTTTGGCTTTCTCTAGTCTATACACTTCCATTACCTCTATTTTTTTCTCCAGCTACTAAAATATTAATGTGAGAACCAAATGCTCTGATACCAATTGTTGGAAATGTAGAATATACTAGGTGACTAAGGTGTGTGTGTGTGTGTGTGGGGGGGGGGGGGGGGGTGGTGAATCAAACACCAATAAAACTTTTACTTCAATTAACCAATTTATCTTTCACAATCTAATCTGATCTAATTATATGTCATGAAATACTGAAAGTAGTAAAACATTCATAACACTTGACACAATAATTGGTAACCCATAAACCTTCCAAATAGAAAGTAATACAGGGGTGGGGATGATACCCACAAGATTTATACAATACAATGAAGTATGTACTCAGTTATTAGATTTTGCATAAGACTGTTAAGTCCACCTTTTTAGAGGATTTGATTGATGCACCTATTAGGATGGACTAGTAGTTGATCTCTACTTTGCAATTCAATTTGTTGAATGAGATTCATTTAATGTAGAATTATCACCTTAGTATGATGGATGAGACTCTTCTTTTCCTTATACTTCTTGTAGCCTTTTGTCTTCTAATTTTCACTCATGCTCATGTTTCTTCTTGTTACACTCATAGTTGTATATGACAAGATATCTTATATATATGCCAATCCAAATAATTACCTTCTAGGGTTGGCTACAATACCCTATTCAACAATCTTCACCAAGTCATCTCACTATTGATACTTAGGTTCTAAAGACCACTCGGGTTATATACTAACACTTAGCAACATAGTAAACTTAGGACGCTTTGGAATCCAATTAATGTTGGTGCTCTATCCACATTCATCACTTGGGAGTAGGCATGAACTTGGTTAACACTAATGACTCAACAAACACTGTGGAATGTAGTTGACATTGTAGAGCTCGATTGACACTTTAGTTTGGTCAACACTAATTTAGCTCTACTTGGTTAACATGGCTAGCTCATTTTACATTATCATTCTTCTCTTCTTAGTTAACACTTACTTTCTACTTGGTTGATCCTACAATAGCTCAATTTACATTATGAAGCTCGATTGACACTACAATAGCTCAGTTTACACTGTAAAGCTTAGTAACAATGTAACTATTGGAATGTCTTAATGGAAAGAATGCTTCAGAGAGGGGGGGGGGGGGGGGGGGGTGTGAATCAGAAGTACCAGCTTTTATCCTATTTTAAACCCTTAATTACATATAATTGAAATGAACATGGATGCATATAAACATTAAGCAATCATGAGAAACAAATATGCATCACCACATAACACTTGAGATTTTGGTAACCCAAAAACCCTCCAGGAATAAGAAGGTAAAACTGGGGTGGGGATGATACCCACAAAATCACTGCAGCAATAATGTTTGACCACTTCTGATGGTCTGCCCTATTAAAAGCCTACCCTGTTAAAGGCTTTACACTGTGTCAATAGTCACCTAGTTAAAGGATTTACAAACACTTTACATCAAGTGTTACCCTGTTAAAGGATTTAATCACCTTTTCAAAGGATCTAAAAAATAGTTGTTAAGCTAACCTATCAACATAGGGTTTCCTTTCTAATACAATGGCTAAAGAGTATTAGGTATAATAAACCTAATATCTTACAATCCTTTGATTGTTGAATTCAGGCACTTTATTTGCTTTCTCCAATCTTGATCCTCTAAGATCTAATATTCATTTGTATCACTTGCTTTGTTCTGATCAACTAAATATCTAATTGCTGCTCTTTTCCTCTAAGTCTTTTTACTCTTTACTCTAAAATCCACTAGAGTTTTCTCATGCACTCCATCCATTTTGTTTCCAATGAGATTCCATCTTCCTTATAAAGACATTCAAAGACTTAGGGTTAGGTGTGGATCTATGATCCATATTGAATCTCTATTTCTCACTTATTCCTTGCACTTTTGTTATTGGTTGCATGCCTTCTCTATTTTTCTTATTAGTTGCATGTAGATTGCATAGGAAATATAAAAGATTCAATCTTATCACTTAGATCCTTCGAGATTCATCATATGTCAACCATAAAAATGGTTTACATCTGAATTCGTGCCTTTTCAAATTCATATGTGCATTCTGTGTTACTCGGCACTTACTATTTCCTAATCCTCAACACATATAAGAGACTAGCTCACTCGGCTACTGTAGAGATTCTATCCTACTCGACATCATCTATGACTCGGCACCTAAATATTACTCGGCACTTGTATCATGCTCAGCACCTAAAGTCACTCAGCACTTGATCTTCGCTCAGCACCTGAAGGCTGCTCTGCACCTAAAGATCACTTAGCACCTGTTGGATTTTCTGACTCGGCACATGTTGTGGCTCGAAATACATAGTGTGCTTGGCTCCAATGTAGAAAGTGGTTAAGTGTGTTGGCAATCAAATGTCAAAACCATTCTAAGACTAACAATCTCCCCCTTTGACATGAGTGACAAAAACACTTAACTAAGCATTATTTATCTAACCTTATGATTATATTCACTAATCTACTCGATATATATACAGAAGTTTTAAAAAAATGTGATCAAAATTATTGTAAGAAACAATATATACCGCAAAATGGTTGTAACTCCCCCTGAGTTGATTGTGCCATTATCTGTGTGTTAAATATGTCTCATGCTGATATAACATTATATCTCCCCTTTATCTCATCTCCCCCATTCTCTTTATCTCCCCATTTTTGACACTTATGTCAAAGGGTACTAAGGGTTAAGACTATATTTTTCCAAAAATGTACTATTTACCTCCATAATCATCTTGAGAGAAGCATCCCAATCACTCAAAGAAATTTCAAGAGATTTGTGTTGGATGGCAGTCTCTACGGCAAGATGAACAAGTCCATCTAGAGTAGAAAGATTAGGGTCTTTCTTTAGAACATTTTCTGCATAGGCTTGTTCCTTATGAAGGATTTCCAAGTGTGGGGTGATGGAAGATTGAAGGTATAGCAATTTGGCTTTGACGGTGCTCTCTTCTATTGTTAATTCAGCCAATTCCTTCTGAGTACGAAGCATTTGAGCAAAATGCTTCTCACTCTGAGCTGGATCCTTAAGTAGTTGCATGCTTGTAATATTTAGATTCCTCTCCAAGCTCATTATCTTCCGGCTTGTCTCTTGTGTGAAATATGAGAAGTCACACAACTTTTTGTACAATGAGAATATATTCTCAAGTACCTATTTGACCTTTTCAATTTTCTTTGCCAGTTCAACTTGTGATAGGGCTATTTCATTTGCAATTTTCTTGTTTACTTTCCCTTGGAACCTCTTTTCAGACCATTCCATGAGTTTTGCATTGGTCTCTTGGTCTTCACTCTATACCTGTTCCACTATATTGGCTAGTTGCTCCATTATGGGCTTTGTTTCATTAGGTACCTGTAAATTGAAAGCATCTAGAAATATATCCTTAATTTCTACTAATTCTTGCCTCTATTTGTACTCATACCTAAGTACTTCTTGTTTCTTTTTCTTTTCAAGTGCCTCTTGCACTTCAGTCATTTGGGTAATGGTCATGGTATCATAGTCATACCTGGGAATGACTATCTCTTCATCAAGAGTAGGGTCTCCATAGTGAAGTACCTTGCAACCTTGGTAGAACTCGATCTTGGTATAGATATCTGCAATGGTATTGTAGAGCTTGGCTGCTGTGAAGTTTCAGTGGGAGTCCCTGTTCTAGGAAAGTTGGCCAATGTTTGAATTTCCTACTACTCCTTCTCCTTAGGGCTCTCCCCTTCCTTGTCCTATTCTTTTCTACCTTGATCAATGATAGTTACTTTAGGTAATGCACCTTGTGTTTGTGCTATAGATATAGAGGTATCTTTCTATCTAGTTTTCTCTTTTTCTATCTCCCCTATAGTTGTACTTACTAAAGTGTCAACCTTAGCAGTTGTATCTTTGACTTCATGCTCTTTAGGTTGAGTACCAGTAGCTGTAGGACTTTGTGAAGGTGGTTCTTGTGGATTCACCTTTGCCTTGGTAATTTTAGCCACTACCTTCTGCAATTCATCTACACTCACCAAAACAAGGCTAGTGCACAATTATGATTGCAATGTTGTTTGGTGAAGAATCTTCTTGAGATCCTCTATAGTGAGTGGATTGATGTTCTAACAAGAGGTGTCAGGAACATCCTTTATTTTTACAGATTTTGCAGGTGTAGTGGCAATATGTAGAGGACTAGGTGGTGGCAATTGGGTGTCTTGGACACTCTATTCTTGTTGTTGCTCCTCAGTTGTTTCTTGTTCACCTTCTTGGGCATCTTTCTCCACATCTTCCTCTTTTTCACTTTCATCAATATCTTCTTCTTCATTTCTCCCTTCAAAAGGGTCCTCTTCTCCCTCCTTTCTTGTAGTCAATCCATAGAGTACCTTACATATTTGTGTTGACTTTTTGACAACATCTTCAATTTGTTTATGCAAGATACTGAAGGCTCGGTATTTAGGTACAACTTTTCTTGTATATTTCTTGCTTTCCTTACTGATTTGACCTTTTGAAAGATCTGGCATTACATGAGCCAAAGTTGACTCTCTTATTTCCTTTTCCATTTTGAGGCAGTAATGCCAGTTATTCTCAATTAATGTGCTTAGTTCCTTGGGTATTGAGTCATCAAGTTCAAGTGGAGTAGTCTTGAACCTTGCCAGCATAGTGTAGATGGACTCCTCAACTATATTTTGTTGTTCTATAAACAACTTATTGAACTTTATGGTCTTAAGACCAGACAAATCTGCATTATCTCTAATATCATTACAAATGCTTTCTAATCTGGATGAAGTAGAGCATCTTACCACTTTAAGTTGTTCTTCATCAGATTCTATTTCTTCTTCCTTTGACTCCTGTGGTGCAACAAAATTTCTTGTCTTCTACTCTATAGGCCCACCTTTCTCTATCGCCTTCTTCTTTTCTTATTTTTTTTTGCTTGGGTTGTTCCCCTTGTATCTACCCTTGTAGTTGGCTTAGTTGGGCTAGGTTTTGTCACATTTTTTTGTGCCTTAGGCTGTGCAACTGGTTGCTTCTTTGCTTTCCTTTTCTTGGGCTCGGCCTTGGGTGCATCCTTCTCTGCACTTTCCTCTTCTTTGGAATCTTCACCCATGCCTTGGGTTAATGCAAGTTGTCCTTGCTCTTGCTCTTCTTCATCTCCTTTTGCTTCCTCATCTTCTTCATCCCCTTCTGTTGTGCCTTCACCAAATTTTGCCTTCAGCTTTTTAAACAATTTATCTTTTTTCTTGAGTGTGGATGCAGTCTTTAACTCCATATTCACCTTTGACCTTACCACATCATAAGTGCCAAAGTGTGGGGCACTCTTGTCTGTCTCTTCTACCAATAATGCAGTTATTGCTGCAGATGCTTCATCTATGTTGATCTCATAAGGCCTCAACCATCTCACCCTTGGTATGACCACTTGTACATAGGTATAGTCAATATCTACAAGAAAAAAAACATCATTTACATGTTTCTCCACTAAAGAAACTAGAATCCTAAGTCTTTGCTTCATTGATTTCTTAAAATCTTCAAAATAACTCATCATCCGTGTGTCAAAATTGTCTCCCATTTGTTCCATATATTTGTTAATTTGGGCTATGATAGTTCTATCATTTCTCCATGCAACTTTTCCAAAAGAAGGAAATTCATTCTAAACAAAGAAGAATATACAAACCAAAATTGCACCAAATTTGCATTGGGCACCCTTTGTCCTTCTTATAGCTACTAGGTTTTCATTAATCTGTTGTAGTTGCATTTCTGCAAGATCATAAGTATGATCCTTTTTCACCAATTTGTAGCCTACATCTACTACAATACATGGCACACTATTAAGTCTATTGGATTAATAAAATTTATGGGCAATAACTCTAACAGCAATTTCAACAAGAGGTTCTTAAATTGTGTGAATTTCCATTCCTCTTTTATTCCACTAGGCACCTATGGTTTTCTCAATAACCTCCTTGGACTCACTTCTCAAGGTCTTGTACCAATCTAGGGTAGGATATATAGTAACCCTATGAATGATTCTTTTCATGATCTTAATGGGAACATCTTCTAGCCACAGGCTACCATCATGAATTCTACTAACACAAGTCTAATCCATTCTATCTTAAATATAGTGGGAAAGCTCAAAGCTCATGTTAAACCCTTCCTCTCAGCAATTTTTTATTCATCCTTCAAAACTCCATCGACACATAACTTCTCATAGGCTTCCCTTATTTCCATATCTCCTATGGCTCCTATCTTATAGTTATAGCATCTCCTTACATCCTGAACTATTACAACTTTTCGGGATATGTAGGAAAGGGCTCCAACGGGATTGTTCTTATATGCAACTTCAGGGATGGGATGAAAATCAGGCTCCTTAACCTCAGTAGATACTAGCTAGAGCTCGAATGACTCTTTGTCATGGGTTTTCTTAGAACTCGAAGCCATTTGTGCAAACTAGGGTTTCCTTTACAAAGAAATATGAGATTGCGTAGCTTTGCACAAATGAAAATACCTCAAGATCGATGAAAACACATTGTAAGAGGTTGGAATCTTCTTGGAACACTAGATTCTCTGCTATAAAGTCACTTCACTCTCTTTCTCTTCTTTGCTTCTCGATCGCAATGAGAAAAAAATGATTAAAATCACAATAATATACCCTATTACCATCACATTAAATGCTCAAATGCCCACTCGACTTTTGAAGGATTTTTAACACTACTTGGCTTGCACTACATTTCCACTTCACTCAACTTCCATTGGATTTTTTCAACTCGGCATCAGTTATCAACTCAGTCGCTGTTAGGAACTCAGTACCCACTAGAGTTTTACTTGGCTTCTGAGGAAAACTCGATAGTTTTGTGAGAATCTTCATATTATGACTTGGAATCTTTGCTTATGCTGATTTCTTCTTTTTAGTACTTCTTTATCTTGGGACTAGTGTATGATATAACTTTGTATATCAGTCCCATGCATCTATTCATGTTTAGTTTGATGAAGTGTGACCACTTGATCCATTGGGTGAAGTGATCCCTTCACTTGATGTGTTGCACTCATCTTTCTTCTTCTAAGTCTTATTCATTTTCCCTCTTATCTCTTCAACATCAATCTTTTCTTTTCCTTTGTTAGCTTCAGTTTTTGGTACTTTTGACCTTGTAGGATAGTTTTTGCTGATATGACCAGTTTTCAAGCAGCTGAAACAAGTGGTTTGACTCAACCATCTTTTATAGTTCCCCTTGAAATGTGTTCTTATGCAGTTCTAGGGTATATGTCCATATTCCTAACAATAATGACAGCTATACCTGGTGTTGTAATCCCAATGGTAGTGATTTTCATTTCCTTTTGTTTTTGCTGGTTGATTTGATGTCCATATAGGCTTTGATCTGCATTCAAATGCTCTATGTCCATACTTCTTACAATTATGGCAATGTCCATCAAATCTTTGTGTCCTTGTGACTTTGGACCTACAATCTTGTGTCATATGTCCTTGCATGTTGCACTTGTGACAGTAACCCTTGCTTTTGGGTATGTTTGGCTAATTGATTCTTTTACTCCTACAAAAATTAGCAGTATGCCCCTTTTTATTATAGTAATGACAAGTAGGTTTTCTGTTCTTACCTATGTTGCTTCTTTCTTTTGCAGTCTTGGATGACTCTCCTTCTTCAGTGTTGGTGTATCCAAGTCCTGATGTATCATGGGTTGATCTTGAGAATTTCATCGACTGTTCAAAGTACTTGATGGCTTCACTTAACTTGTTGAGATTCTTCGCTATCTCTTTTTCTCTATTCAATTCATTCTACAGTTGTTCATTCTACATCCTCAAAGTAGAGATCTCAATATCTTTCTTAGTGAGTTCATGATGAAGGTTCATCATTTGGGCAAGTGTATCCATCTGCATGTTTGAGATCCTTGTTAATTCAGTACATTTTTCTTCCAATCTGTTTGCAAGATTCCTTTTGTCATCTTCTATCATGACTCTATCCTCAATTGCTCTTTTCTTTTGTTCATTGATTTCACATAACATTATGGCCTATGATTCATGTTCCATCTTGAGAGATCTTATCTCTTCTGCTTGAACTTTATTTTTCTCCATCAGTTCTGCTATTGCTACATCAAACTCTTTAGTGTCTCCATTGGCAAACACTTGTGTGGTATCAATCTCCCTATAGTTTATATCATTTTCAACTATGGCTATTTCTTTCCTTCTTTTCAAGGATTTTCTTAATTCCACTCTAGCTTCTTCCACCTTGTGTAGAGCAAGATGCAAATCTATCACCTGGTTCTCAATGATCTTTCCAAGTTTGAAAACTTCCATCTTTAGATCTTTTCCTCCAAGCTATTAGGCTTTTTCTTGAGAGAACCAAGCTCTGATACTAATTGTTGGAATGTCTTAATGGAAAGAATGCTTCTGAAAGGTGGGGGTGAATCAAAAGTACTAGCTTTTATCCTATTTTAAACCCTTAATTACATATAATTGAAATGAACGTGCATGCATATAAACATTAAGCAATCATGAGAAAAAATATGCATCACCACATAACACTTGAGATTTTGGTAACCTAGAAACTCTCCAAG
This sequence comes from Cupressus sempervirens, assembly GCA_028749045.1. NCBI lineage: Eukaryota > Viridiplantae > Streptophyta > Pinopsida > Cupressales > Cupressaceae > Cupressus > Cupressus sempervirens. The sequence continues at coordinate 265,413,811 of CM053787.1, read as the reverse complement.
AATAAGAAGGTAAAACTGGGGTGGGGATGATACCCATAAAATCACTGCAACAATAATGTTTGACCACTTCTGATGGTCTGCCCTATTAAAGGCTTTACGCTATGTCAATAGTGACCTGGTTAAAGGATTCACAAACACTTTACATCAAGTGTTACCCTATTAAAGGATTTAATCACCTTTTGAAAGGATCTACAAAATAGTTGTTAAGCTAACCTATCAACATAGGGTTTCCTTTCTAATACAATGGCTAAAGAGTATTAGGTATAATAAACCTGATAGCTTACAATCCTTTGACTGCTGAATTCAAGCACTTGATCTACTTTCTCTAATCTTGATCCTTTGAGATCTGATATTCATTTGTATCCCTTGCTTTGTTCTGATCAACTGAATATCTAATTGTTGCTCTTTAACTCTAAGACTTTTTACTCTTTACTTTGAACTCCACTAGAGTTTTCTCATGCACTCCTTCATCCATTTTGTTTGCAATGAGATTTCACCTTCCTTATAAAGACATTCAAAGACTTAGGGTTAGGTGTGGATCTATGATCCATATTGAATCTCTATTTCTCACTTATTCCTTGCACTTTTGTTATTGGTTACGTGCCTTCTCTATTTTTCTTATTGGCTGCATGTAGATTGCATAGGAAATATAAAAGATTTGATCTTATCACTTAGATCCTTCTTGATTCATCATATGTCAGCCATAAAAATGGTTTACATATGAATTTGTGCCTTTTCAAATTCATATGTGCATTTTGTGTTACTCAGCATTTATTATTTCCTGATGCTCAGCACATATAAGAGACTAGCTGACTCAACTACTGTAGAGATTCTATCCTGCTTGGCATCATCTATGACTCAGCACCTAAATATTACTCAGCACTTGTATCATGCTCGGAACCTAAAGTCACTCGGTACTTGATCTTCACTTGACACCTGAAGGCTACTCGGCACCTATTGGGTTTTCTGACTTAGCACATGTTGTGGCTCGGCATACATAGTGTGCTTGGCTCCAATGTAGAAATTGGTTAAGTGTGTTGGCAGTCAAATGTCAAAACCATTCTGAGACTAATAGTAACCAACTAGATGGCTAAGTGTTTTCACACTAATGAAAAATTGTTTTGACCATAAGGTCAATGCTTCCCACTTGATAGGGGGTGTGATAAAAAATAAAAATAAAAATAAAATGAAGGAGAGAGAAAGTGACAAAAATTAGAGGGAAAATATATTTTTTAATAAAAAATGGAAAAATGGAGAAAAAAGGGTTTTTCATTTTTCAAGGTGTGTAGATGGAACCTTAAAATTTTATGGAAAGTTACTTAAATCATGAATTTAATATTTCTTATGATCCACAAAGCCAATGTGATTTTCTAATTGGCCAAATGGTGGTGCTTAGTTGTATTAGGGTGGGAATTAAATATTTGTTGTAAAGTAGTTACATTTACCTTTTTATCCCACATTGGTTGTGTTTGTAACATCTTCGATGGTAAGTTCCTATTTAGGAAAGGAATATGAGCATGTGTAATCAAGATCTCAAAGTGTGATTTCTTCTTGTATAGAAGCTTTGAGAGAAGGATGAAGCAAAGAAGAGAAGTTTGAGAAGAGTAAGTAGTTGTGACTTGGGAAACAAGGAGATTTCTTTGTGGCTTGCAAGCACAAGTTTAGATTTTCCTTCGAGTTTTCTATGAGAGTGTGGACCTAGAATAGCTAGGGTCTGGGTTGGATCTTGAGGATCTTGTAGAACTATTACCTTCTTTATATTTGGTCATAACTGGGAAGGCCTTAAAGCTTGACACATTGCATGCAATCAATTAATTTATGAATAGAGAGTTGTGTTTGGTATCAAATCTTATTTCTTGTGTTGTATTTCCCTTATGTATTTATTTGTTGACAACTAATACATCTCCTTCTGGTATTATCTTACCTTGCACTATGTCAGGTGGTATCAGAGAAAAGGTTTTCCTGAGTGTGTAGATAGATCATTGAAGTTGAAGTAATTTGCACCAGGACCTGGGATGAAGAATATATTATTGTGATTGGATCTGATCAATCTTGTGGTGGATTCTTCCTTGTGAAATACTAGATATCTTTTATAGGAGGTGGAAGATCATGGGAACTTACAATTATAGAGGACTTGGAAATGGATTGTTGGTTGCGGAGATGAAAATTTGATCTTGTTGACTTAAAGTTTGATCTAGTTGGTGATTGTTAAGAGTGTAAATTTATTGCAGAGGGTTTGCAAAGATCTTAGAAGATGTCTCTGAGAAGTTTGGACCTGAGGATGATCATAGGTCTCTGTAATGTGGTGGAGAAGAATATTTTAGAGATGTCTACTTGGTTGGAAGCTAGTTTGAATGATTGAGTTAAGGAAGGGATATTTGAGTTTTGTAGAGATTTCTAGAGTTGGAGCTCACCAATCTAGAAGAGAGTTTTTTGGCCAATTAAGAAGATTGTATAATGAAGAAGATATTTTTTGTTGAGGAAGAGGTAAAGGATGACTTCATTGAAGCTGAAGATATATGAATGGGTGGTTTCATTGATCAATTTATGGAATCTAATATGAAACCTGTAGAGCAAATTATATTTGTTGTTGAGATACCTAATCTTATAGAAGATATTTCTAACCTTGTTGAGATTGGAAAGGAGATTTATTTTCATGATTACTAGGTTGGATTTGACATGAGCTTTGTAGAGCATCTTATTTTGGATGATGAGATTGTTGATTATGGGGATTTACATATGGATGGGGATTTGTATATGGTTGGTAATATGGATCTACATTCATATGTTGTTATTGAGATGATTGAGGATGTACCAGTTACTATTGATATGGATGTTGCTACTGATGTGAAGTTGGACGTTGTTGATGTGGTTGAGGATCTATATGATACTTTGGATCTGTGTGTTCCTGATTTGACTAAGTTACATATATTATTGTTGAAGTATTATGTTCAATTTGTTCCTAGCATGTCAATTGTTATGAAGATTCATTTGATTTAGATGTTTGTATGGATGAAGATGAGATGGTTAGTGTACGAATTTTTTATTTTGTCTAGGACAAATTGGAAACCTTTGGTGAAGATGAAGTTGGTGGGAGAATTTTTTTTTGAAATCAAAGTATGGGACATACTTTTCTATCTATTTGGGGAGTTTGATGTAGGAGACATACTTTTCTATCTACCCAGGGAATCTGATGCAGGAGTATCTTGCATCATGAAAAGAAAGGGGGTATGATTTAAAAAAATGGAGGAGAGAGAAAGTGAAAAAAATTAGAGGAAATTTTATTTTAAAAATAGAAACAAGGAAAAAAATAGAGAAAAGGATTTTTCATTTGTTGAGGTGTGTAGTTGGCATCTTAGAATTTTGTGGAAAGCCCCTTAAATCATGTATTTAATATTTGTTGTGATCCACAAAGGAAATGTAATTTTCTAATTGGTCACATGGTGGTGCTTAGTTATATTTGGGTGGGAATTAAATATTTGTTGTAAGGTAGTTACATTTACCTTTTATCCCAAATTTGTTGTGTTTGTAACATCTTGTGTGGTAAGTTCCTATTTAAAAAAGGTATATGAACATTTGTAATCAAGATCTCAATGTATGATATCTTATTGTATATAAGCTTGAAGAGAAGGAGGAAATAGATGAGAGAAGCTTGAGAAGAGATAGTAGTTGTGGCTTGGGAAACAAGGAGATTGCTTGGTGGCTTGTGATCACAAGTTTAGATTTTTCTTGGATGTTTCCAGCAAAGTAAGGATTTGGACTAGCTAGGGTTTGGGTTGGATCTTGAGGATCTTGCAAAAGTATTATTTTCTTTGTATTTGGTCATAACTAGGAAGGCCTTAAAACCTAGCACATTGCTTGTAATCAGTTAATTTATGAATAAAGTGAAGTCTTTGGTATCAGATCTTATTTCTTGTGTTGTATTACCATTGTGTGGTTATTTTCTAGGGGCTAGGCCATCTCCTTTAGGGATTCTCTTGCCTTGCATTGAGTCACCACTTATCCTAAGTTATGCACACATAAAGTATTATTCCTACATTAAAAATAAAAGAAAAAGCCTTATTGTTTCATATGGTGCACAAAATTAAACTCACTTGTGATTGGTGGAAATGCTTGTACACATGGATCACTCAAAATTCATTCTCCATCCTTGATTAGACCTCTCTTGACCTATGATCTCTATCATTCATTCTTCTTTAAAAGGAAAATCTCTCTCCCCATTTCATATCAATCACTTTTGTTAGAAATATAAGAGTAACTAGGAGGGGAGGGGTGAATCAATTACCACAAAAGTAAATCCCAAATCCCTTAGATTTCAATACAAATCAAAACTAAACTCTATTGTAACTCGTTAAACACACAAAAGAATGTTGTAACTCAGTAAACATTGAAATAACTTGGAAAATGCTTATCATGAAAATCTTAAGATATAATATGTGATTTATCTTAAATTAACTTAGTTGCAAAAACATAAAAGAAATATTATGAACACAATTGACACCAAGATTTAATGTGGAAACCTAATTTGGGGAAAACCACCAATTGCAACTAGTTACTAATTTTCACTCTTTTAAAGTGAGCCCTATTAGGAGCCAACCCTATTAAAGGTTACAAAACACATTGTTAGGCATGACCCTATTAGAGGATTTGATCACCCTATTAGGAGTAGCCTTGTTAGAGGTCTTTAGAAAACTCAATAGAAATGCTACCTTGTTAGAGGATTTACAAATAGTTGTTACGCCAACTCTGTTAATTGATTTAGATCACTCCTACAAAGGTTAGAGAGTCACAATGAGATGAAATAATTTTTAATGCAACTAAATTGTTGATTATGAATCTAAATTCTAGCTTAAATACTTGATCCTTCTTGATCGAATGTATCTTTTCATCTCAACAAGGATATTCTACTTATCCTTCTAATTTGCTTCCTCTAAGCATCATCAAATCTTCAATTATGTTCTATTTATGCTTCTTCTTCTAATCCTCAACTTGACCATATATTTATATCTTACATATTATCAAGTTATCTTGAATACAACTTAGAATAATTAATATTCATCTTCTCATTTAGCTAGAACCAACAAACTATTCAATTGAACTCAATATTCCAAAATAAGAAAATCCTTCATTATCTGACCCTGCTAAATAGATACTAACTCAAAGTGATTTTTCTATATTAACCAAGTGCACTCAGTTAACACTACATATCCACAAAGTTCCATTGGTAACTAAGTGATCTCGATTGACACTAGTTCCATCTAACATTTTCTTCATTAATCGAGTGAGTTTGGTTAACACTCAACTTCTACAAACTTTCCTTTATCACCCAAGTGAACTCAATAGACACTATCTTCTGAACTAAGAAAACTTTAGAATGCTTGGTAGATGGAGGAAACTATCTTCAATGCATGAGTGATCTCAATAGACACTAATTGGCAATAATATGACATTTTATGTAACATAAAAGATAATACACAGCTAATAATTTTTTTCCTGAAATCTTCCTCTTTAGTATTGATGGTAACACAAAATGTCATAATACAATGAAATTTTAGAGCAAGAATAAAATAAGGAGCATATCCTTAGTATCATTCTAGTTCTCATCCATGAGAACTCACTCTACCTTTAGTTTCTTTCTCTATCAGAAAAACTCTGCATTCAACATTTTCTTTAGCTAGAAAACTCTACCTCTTTTGTATTAAACCAAGTTCTTCCTCATTGACATCTCCACACAAAATTTCTTTTGATATGATAGCCAAACTCTCCCTCTTTGACATCTCATTCCAAAGACAATATTCATTGAATATTAATGTACCTCATGTACTGATTCATTTGCAATATGTCTTTATTAATACCACATTAACTAACTGATCTTCAACATGCTCTTGTTAATGCATCACTAAACTTCATTTAGTGAGCTTTAAATAGGGGAACAACCCCTAACTTTCCTCTTAGATATAGAAATGCATCCTTAGGTAATGGCTTAGTGAATGTGTCTACAATTTGTTCTTTAGTATTCACATATTTCGATCTTACCTCTTTATCTTGTACCATTTCTCCGAAAAAATGATATTTTATAGCAATGTGTTTTGTTTTGGTATACATAATTGGATTCTTTGATATATTAATTACACTAGTGTTATTACAATATATAACTACTGGATCCTTGATCTCTATCTTTATACCTGCCAACAACTATTTGAACCAAACAATATTAGAACAATTAACTGTTGTTACCATATATTCTGTCTCTACTATGGACTAAGAAATACAATTATGTTTCTTGCTTGTCCAAGACACTAGTCTTTTATCAAGAAAGAATGCTCCTCCATTAGTGTTATTTTTGTCATCAACACTTCCTACCCAATTAGTATTTGTAAATACTTTCAAATCCAAATTGCCTCCTTTTTTATACCATAAGCCATAGCCTTCAGTACCTTTTAGATATCTCCTAATTCTTTTTATTTCCATCATGTGATTTTCTTTTGGATTTGCTAAGAATATTTCCACCATACCAATTGCTAATTCAATATCAGGCCTTGTATGCACTACATACTGCAATTTTTTGATCATTGATCTATATGTAGTCTAATCTACTTCCTTGGAATCATCATTTTTGAAAATCTTATGTCCAGTAGACATAGGAGTTTCAAATGGTCTTAAATCTTCCATTCCATACTTCTTTAGTATCTCCTTGATATATTTAGATTGAGTAATGTAGACACGATCTTTCTTGTATTGGATCTGCAATCTAACAAAGAATTTTATCTCTCCAAACATAGACATCTCAAATTCTTTACTCATTTCTTCTAAAAATTCCTTGCACAAGTCATCATTTCTTGTAAATAAAGTATCATCCATAAATATTTCTACCAACACAATCTTCTTTTCTAGTCCTTCTTTGATATAAAGATAGTTGTCATTTGTTCTTTGAAAACCAATCTCTATCAAGTAGTTATAAAGTCTTTCATACCAAGTTTTGGGAGATTGCTTGAGACCATACAATGCTTTGTGTAATTTTCAAACCATATCCCTTTTTCTAGGATCTACAAAACCTTCAAGTTTTTCTATGTAGACTTCCTCATCAAGATTTTCATTCAAGAATGCAGATTTTACATCCATTTGATAAACTTTAAATCCTCTATGAGTTGCATATTCTAGTAAAGTTATAACACCTTCTAATCTTGCAATAGGAGAAAAATTTTCATCATAATCAATACCTTCTTCTTGAGAATAACCTTTACATAATAACTTTTCTTTGTTTTTGGAAACTTCTCCATCTTCATTTAGCTTATTTTTGAATACCCACTTTGTGCCAATTACACTTTTATCCTTGGGTCTAGGAAAAAGAGTACAAGTTTTGCTCTTCTCAATCTATTCTATTTCCTCATCCTTTACTTCAATGTAATGTTCATTATCTAAAGCATCTTTAACATTTCTATGTTCAAATTTAGCAAGAAAACATGTACTTTTCAATTTTTTTCTTGTCTTTGTTACATTTGAATTGTTTCCAATGATCTGATCAGGTGCATGATGCTTTCTGACATATCTAGCCAACATAGGTATTTTGGAATTGGAGTTTGTTTCATTGACCTCTTCATAATCTTCTATTTTAATATTTGATCCCACTATTTGTGACTTGGGTCCATTGGATTTGGTTTTCTCTAGCAATAGCTTGGTACCTTCTGATTATGGCTTGGGTCCTTTAGATTGTGACTCAAGTTGCACTGGATGCAACTTGGAAACTTCTAGAGATTTTGGGGACTTGGGAGGTGAGGCCTCCAAACTTCCAAATAGATTTGGCACTATATCAGGTTTAAAGAAAAATATATATTTTTATCCTTAGGTTCTTTGTTACTCTCTTCTTCACTCTTTTCTACAAACTCATCAATTATCACATGTGCACATTTTATGATTTTATAAGTAGACAAATTCAAGAATTTGTATGATTTACTTCTGTAAGAGTATCCTAGGAATATGCCTCCATCATCTTTGACATCAAATTTACCTTTCCTAGATTCTTTCAAGATATAACATTTTCTAACAAATATTTTTAAGTAACTTACATTAGGTTTGTAGCCATACTATAGTTCATAAGGAGTTTGATTTGAGTCTTTCTTCAATTGTACTCTATTCAAGGTATGCACTGTAGTACTAATTACTTCCTTCCAGTATTTGATTACAACATTCTTTTCTATCATCAATATTCTTACACAATCCATGATGGATATGTTCCTTCTTTCAACTACACCATTTTTTTGAGGTGTACTAGGGGTTGATACCTGTCTCTTCATTCCTTTTTCAATGCAAAATTCATTGAACTCATTGGAAATGAATTCCCACCTCTGTCTGATCTCAAACATTCTTGCTTATTTTCAATTTCTTTCTCTACTCTTTCCAGATACCACTTAAATTTTTGAAAAGTTTTAGATTTTTCTTTTAGATACATTATTGTCATCATTCTAGAGTAATCATCAACAAAAAGAATGAAAAACTTATCTCAACTATAACTCTCTATTCCAATAGGTCCACATAATTTTGTATGTACAAGCTCTAAGACTTCTTCAGAATGATAGTTCTTACTTTTGAAACTAGTTTTTCCCATCTTATCAACTTGACAATTTTTGCATAGACCAATATCAAGTTTCCTCAAGCTAGGAATAACTCTTACTCTTACGTTGCTTATTTTTACCATATTATCAAATTTTACATGACATAATCTTTTGTGCCATAACCAATTTTCTTCTACTTGAGCAATTAAACATGAACTTTCACTAAGATCTAGATAGAATAGTTTACCTTTTGTTTGTTTGCTAGATCCAACCAGATTTCCTTTTCCATCTCGTAGTTTTGCCTTCCCATTCATAAATTCTACCTTGAATCCAATGTTATTCAACTGTGCCACACTCAATAGATTATACTTTAGTCCTTCAACCCAATAAGCATTCTCACATCTAAGTTCATTGGTCAATGAGATACAACATTTTCCCTTTATGCAACAAGGTTCACTATTTCCAAATCTCACACTACCACCATCATAATGTTGCATTTGTTCAAGCTTTGTTTCATCACCAGTCATATGATGTGAGTATCCATTATCAATAATCCATGTATCATTTTTGCTAATATGAGAGATAAGTGTCATTTTATCTCCTTCATCATCGAATTCATCTTTTATAGCAATACATACCATTTCATCTTCACTATTATCAGAATCTTTAGCCATAAAACAAGATTTCTTACCTTTGTCCTTGTAATCTTTTTAGTTTTTGAATTCCTTCTTTCCTTTGAACTTATCATTTTATTTTCATCTTTTTTCTCTCTATTTACACACCTTGCAGCAATGTGACCAACTTCTTCACAAGAAAATAAGATTAGAGGAATCTTACCTTTGTACTTTCCTCTGCCTTTGGAATATTTCCTTACAAGTAGGGCTTCAAGATCACTATCTAAAATTTCTTCCTCTTCTTCACTTTCTGAATGATTGGCTTTTTATTTCTTACTATTATTCTTGAGTGAAAGCTTGGCTTCAAATGTAGACTCAATACCTTTGGAACTAAGGACATAGTTATCATAGTTATCCAACTCAAAAGTTGTCAATCTTCTAACTAGAGCATCCAAAGTTATATTGCTATTTGGATCACATCTCATTTCTTGAATATCAAACACCCTAATTACATAGATAGGAAGAAGGGCTTTGAGTGCCTTGCTTGCAACTATTTTGTCATCAATGTCTCCTCCAGATGCTTTGATTGCCCTCACACTTGCTTTAATTTGCTCAACATATTTTGCAATGTTTTCATTTTCTCTCATCTTCATTTGATCAAATTATCCTATGAGACTTTCAATTTTAGCTCTTCTTACATTATCATCTCCTACATAGATGACTTTTATTTTGATCCACATATCATAAGCTATAGTGCAACTTTTGACTTCATCAAATTCAACATAATTAAGAGCAGAAGCAATGTCAATCATCATGATGTTATTATTTTTCTTTTTAGTATTTTCTTCAACTGATAATGTTCCAATAGGAGTCTTGTATTCACTATCAAGATATTTACAACTTGAATCACTGATAGTTACCAAATGTAACCTCATAAGTCCTTGCCATGCTGCAAAGTTGTCTTAGTTCAACTTGGGAATCTCTCTTCTCTAAGACATCATGATCTTTAGCTTTGGTCCTTAAAACCTTCTCTGCAAGCACCTAAATCTCTAATACCAATTGTTAGAAATATAAGAGGAGTAACTAAGAGGGGAGGGGTGAATTATTTACCACAAAAATAAATCCTAGATCCCGTATATGTCAATGCAAATCAAAACTAAACTATATTATAACACAGTAAACACACAGGAAAATGTCGTAACTTGGTAAACACTAAAATAACTCAGCAAATGCTTATCATGAAAATATTAAGATATTATTTGTGATTGAACTTACTTTAACTTAGTTGCAAACACATAAAATAAATAACATGAAAATAATTGACACCAAGATTTAACGTGGAAACCCAATTTGGGAAAACCCACCAATTGTAACTAGTTACTAATTTTTGCTCTTCTGAAGTGAGCCTTGTTAGGAGCCATCCCTATTAAAGGTTACAAAATACACTATTAGGTGTGATCCTATTAGAGGGTTTAATTACCCTTTTAAGAGTGGGCTTGGTAGAGGTCTTTAGACAATTCAATAGAAATGCCACCTTGTTAAAGGATTTACAAATAGTTGTTAAGCCAACTTTGTTAAGAGATTTAGATCACTGGTACAATGGTTAGAGAGTAACAATGAGATGATTTTATTTCTGATGTAGTTGAATTAATGATTGTAAATATCAATTCTATATTGAATACTTGATCCTTCCTAATCGAATGTATCTTTTCATATCAACAAGGATATTTTTCTTATCCTTCTAATTCGCTTCCTCTAGGCATCATCAAATCCTCAATTATGTTCCACTTATACTTATTCTTCTAATCCTCAACTTGACCTTATATTTATATCTTACACATTATCAATTCAACTTGAATACAACTTAGACTAATTAATATTCATCTTCTCAGTCAGCTAGAACCAATGAACATTTCAATTGAACTCAATATGCCAAAATAAGAAAATCCTTTGTTAACTGACCCTACTCAGTAGATACTAATTTAAAGTTATTTTCCTATGTTAACTAAGTGAACTTAGTTAATATTTCATATCCACAAAGTTCCTTTGGTAACCAATTGAGCTCAGTTAACACTGGTTTCATCCAACATTTTCTTCATTAACTGAGTGAGCTTGGTTAACACTCAACTTTTGCAAACTTTTCTTTGTTCTTGAGTGAACTCGGTAGAAACTGTCTTCTTAACTAGGAAAACTCTAAAATGCTTAGCAAACACAAGAAACCATCTTCAATGCCAAAGTGGTCTTTGCATACACTGACTAGCAATGATATGACATTTTGTGTAACATCAAAGACAATACACAATTAATCAATTGTTTCCAACAATTTTGTGTACTAACATTATGTTATAAGAATTCTAGGTACTCTTTGGAGCTTCTTTGAGATCTTATGGCCTCATTCCTTCATTTTCATACCACATTAGTTTAATATAATGTTTTTATTAGTATAGCTTTTCCGTTATGCTTTAGATTTAGCTTATCTATCTTAATAAGAGGATTGTAATACTTTCATTCATATTAGCTCATTTACATTTTACATTCCTTTTAGCTTTGCTTCATTTTGATAGCATTGCATAAATTCTTGGACACTAGAATCATTTCTCTTGTCTTTGAATCTCTCATTTCATGGTGCACCTTGCAAAGGGTTGTGTATCTAAGCTCATATGAGAGCCACAATAATTCCTTTTGCACCCTTTGCATGTCATACCCAAGGAGTTCTAAGTTGCCATTCAAGGTTCTCAATCCATGAGATCCCTAGGATAAAAGGTCTTATATAAGTGTAAATTTTTGTGTATATAATTACCACTATTAAAGAATATTATTCATTAGATGGACTTGATTCTAGGATATAGTTTTTCGAATAAGACAATACACCAAATGACACTAGTAGAAAGTGAACAGTTGAATAGGTAAGTATAGGATTTATTTTAGAAGGGGTTATCTCAAGAGAGTTGGATTCCATGTGTTGTACCAACACTATTAGCACCAAAGATTAATGGATAGTAGAGGATGTGTATATAATCTAGCATTGGTACATTTGGGTTCCATTTTTTACCTAAATTTTTTATGATAGGCCATTTTGGCATGTCAAATTCAAATTTTTTTTTAATATGATCATGAAAACATCAAATTTTCTATGATACTTAAGTATCTTGTCAAAATTTTAATGCAGCTTAATTTTCTTCTCAAAATTGTGATGACACTTAAGTACTTTTATTGAAATTTTGATGTTGTTAGGATATAAAGAAAAAAAAGAAAAGTGAAACTTCATTTATTTTTATGCAGCAAAGTGTGGGCATGCAGGAGGGTTGAATGGGGAGGAATCAAGATAGACTTAGTGTGGTGTGTAAATAGCTATCATGCAAGTGCATGGAAATCATAAGAAATCATTTCATTTCCTTAGGAGTAGCAAGAGGCTAGGTTAGTATAGGTGTGTTGCTTACATATATTAAAGCTCTAGGGATTTCTTTCAAATAGTGTTTCTTGTTTCTTATTTCATGTCTCTTTTTTCTTATTTGTTTGTTTCTTGTTTCTTAATTGCCATGTCATTCATACTCCAATGAACCTAAGTTCACTCTATCAATTACCATTGGTTTTTCCACATCCAATAGAGGGTGTTCTCTACAAATATTGCATTCCATGCGACTTCATCATATCAACATGATTACCACACATGTCAACAAAGGAATTTTGTAGATCAATCCATCCACAGGGTTTATTTATTTATTTTTTGTCCACAACCCACAATCACTGAATTCCATGAGGCAGCATCTAGCTATGACATTGTGTATGCATGGCTCACCAGATGGTGCAACATCCTTATCATCATGAATGGATAAAAATGAAGATATACCATATAAGCCTCATCCACTAATGTTCCCCACCTTTTTCTTTTGGCTTCAATATGCTGGTTCGCTACAAGGAATATGCTATGACTTTTTCTTCTTGTATTTCTGGGATGTAAAAATTCAATGCATATTTTTGTGAATTGTATTTCTATGCTTGCTAAAAGAGCCTCTCAATTAATCAAATTGAAAATCTACAAACATTAAACAAAATTCTAATTTAGTGTCACTTATGCCACCTCATAGTGATAAAGAGGCAAATTTATTTTAGTTCTTCCTTCTTGCACTCTATGATACAGAGATCCAAGCCTTGGTAGTTTTGATTCAGCAACTCTTCTGTATACACTTTAAATGTCCATACAAATAGCCTTTGCATGAGCCAAAGAGGCATAGAAAATTCCAAAGAGAAATATAGATAGATAGATATTAGATAGATAGATGAATTCATAAATCTATCCACAAGAAAAAAATAGTGATTCTTTGAGCTTCTAGGGCAAGGGAATGTAGGAATATGGGTATAGTTATTTGGGATGGCAAAAAATTCATTCAAGTATTACCTTAACTTAAAAGACTTGTGTACCAAATGGAGTAGGCTACTCATTATTGAAAAAGGGGATGTCCCCTCCAAATCACTAGGATGCCTAGGATGTTTGGGACATCATACAGATCCCTAGTGACACTTCCCAGTGGAACCCTAGATAAAACTGAGCATGTCACATCTCTCTAGTGAGCCATGCAAGTTAGTTATGGTTGGTTAATTCAAAAAATCAATCAATAAAGAAGGGGGAAAAATTAACGAAAAAAATGAACATTTATGAATTTGGGGTTTCTTTACCTAGTCAAAACCAAAAATTACCCATGCTAGAGGCTTTTTGATCAAAGGAATTCCATGAATGCATCTAACCCCCTGAACAAGAGAATACAACACCACAATTGTGTTGATAATAACAAGACACCTGCAATTATTAATTTTTTAAAATTATATTTGTCCATTTTTTAATTTTGAGAAGAAGATATGGTAAATCTAGTTCTAATGAACTTACCAAGGTATCATAAAAAAATCGTTCAATAATTAGAGAGGGAGGAATCCCTTCACTTCATAAAAAATAGTTTAATAGAAGACACACTTAGTAAATAACTAGGGGCTTTCCTTAATTAGAGGAGATAAGGAAGAAATTACCATGTCCATTGAAATAGAAGATAGAGATTTGTTAACAAAGACAAAAAAAATCATGATATCCAAATTATAAAGTTAAAAAAATTTCTTTAACAATGGATTGATATAATATCTAAACATTATATTATTTTTTCATTTAATGTCTTCAACAAAAACAATTATGGACCTTCCTTGGACATCATTTAGTCAAATACTTATTATTCAACCTCTTCGAACTTTAGTATGCTAAGCTTGTAGAAATTTGTGGACTTTCTTGTAAGGTGATCAAGACATGTAAATGATGTTTGGGCAACATGGTTTCACCTATGTGTACGTGTGGGTTGGAGATAAGATGTGAGCTATCTTGCCTTGAGAATTTCAGAGTCTCCATCAAATACTTTCAAACCATTGATTCCATTCCTTCATGACTAATAGACATTGTTTTTTTGTATCTTCATATCTATAGTATAGGCCTCCACAAGCAATTACCCAATTGTGAAACACATTTTTATTCTTGAAAACCTTCACCCTCTATTCACTCAATCATTCTTTTAGGAAAATCAGTTCGACTTCTAGGGTAAAAGAGTTGATATTAAAATTTGCAATTCTATTTTTTTCATTTCAATTTAGATGAACTAAACATATTTTGGACCAATCTTATGTTGGTAAGATTTGATTTAAGAGGTGGCTCTTCAATTCATTAAGATGGCAGGCTCACCTTTGTTAAGATCAGATGTTGAGCACATTGTTTGGCTTTGTTTTTACAATATAAAATTCTAATGCATATTTTTACAGTAAAAAATATCATGGCCTGGCTTTTTCCTTCACTTTCAAGGCCTCACATCCTTGCTAAAATATTTGAATCAGACTTCAAGAGTCCAGCTATGCAAAAAAAAGTGTGTTTATTCCATTGAGACATCATAACTGTTCAATGCTACTTTCATTCTCCTCCATTTGTAGTTAACATTCTTGGTATATAAATGAGTTCTTTAAACTTTAAACACATTGCAATAAAATTCATTTATGTTCTCTCAATAAAACAAGCAAAGCATATAATAAGAAAGTTTAGATGCATAATTCCATCATCTAAATACATTCTTAATGATATTCTACAATCGATCTAAATATTCAGCCTACAAAAATAGCATAATTGAGAATGTTGAAGGCTTTAATTATATCCTTAGCACAATGTACTCATGATTAAGAGCTCTTTGCTACCTATAGACTCTATTGAATGTTTAGTGATTGATTCCTTTTTGTACATGTCTATTTCATTCTCATTTGTGTGTACAAAAATTTCAAATGTTACTGTGGTATGTTCATTTCTTATAGATTAAATCAAACTAGTTGTAGGTTCAGTATGGATTAATTTCCATGTATTCTCCAATAAAAGTGTAAGAATTTTCCTTAGGCAAAAATTCACCCATGAACTAAGAACTCAAACACAAGCACAACTATAGACTAGAACAAGAGAGTATGATTAGAATGATGATATATTCGTTCAATATGCCTTAAGAGTACACTAGGAGTGCCTATATATAAAGCCCTCTTAGATGCATCAAGAATGCCTCGGAATAAGCTACATGATAAGTCATACAACTAGGCACATGTCCACCAAATATGGGCTATCCTCTATTAAGCACGGAAGTAAGTGCGATGATGAGAGGATAAACCCACAAAGGTGTAACATGCAATCAGTGTTGTAGACACCGTGTGCTAAAATAGAGTTGCATACTTCTGTGTTGTCAACATGACAACTCAAAAAGGTACACAAACTCCTAAGCATCTCACAAAATAAAATAATAAAACAATGCATTAACCTAAGTAAACTTAAGTAAGTGTAAATAGTAAATACATATTTACACCAACAACCCCCCTTAAGTGAAACTTAGGGGAATGCCCTTAAGCTTACAAAAACTAGGATGAAATGTAGGATGGGTCTTGGCTACTAGGCAATGTTAGGTACCCATGTACATAATGAAATGCAATCTCTCATAAAGCGGAGAAAGAGGGAAAACCTCATGGGAAAAACTCTCCCCTAAAAAGAGAGATGAAAAGAGATGCATGAATGGATGAAGTAATCAAGAACCCCCCATTATGACATACATCCAATATATACAAAAGTGAAGAATGAGAAGAACAAGAACCTCATAAGAGGAAAGAGTCCACCCCATAAGAAAGAAGAGGAAGAGAGACAAGGAAATCCCCCCATCCCAAATGAAGAATGCCTATCAGTGAAAGCTGCTCCAAGGAAGAATCTAGTCTAAGAGTACAGAATGGTGTTCCTCCCATTTGGAAGAAATAATGGAAAAGGTACAATCTTGAAGATGTATGTTGGCCCTAAAACCTACTCAAGTGTTCGTGTGCTGATGCTAATGTTCGGCCCTTCCAACTATGCTAAAAAGAATGAATGCAAATCTGAAAAAGATGTTTGTTGAACCTATTCCAATGAACCATTTGTCTCCTTAACTAATAAAGAGACCTCTAACAACTTTTGTTCATAAGGATCCACAATCATGCCAACCTACAAAGATTGATCATGTAGAGAATGGACATGAGGGTCAAACTGAGCCCTCACAACAATTGCAGAAGGATCATCTTCATCAAAGAGAAGATGTAAATCATCAAGGTTGTCTCCCAAATCTATGGTATGTGACTCCACAAACAAAATTACAATGTCTGCCATGTAGTCACCAAGTGAAGCTAGAGGTGGAAGACAACATGTACCCTACTTTGTTGGACCTTTCATTATGGCAATATAAGCATGTGGACTATACTAATTATGTGATCTCTCACTACAACTATTGATAGAACTCCATGTGTCTGAATCTATTGAAGCACTATCACTAGTGTCACTATTAGTTTTTACTATGTATGAAGTGCAGAGAGGATTAGAGGATAAGTTGGGTGAACTTTCCTCAAAGTGAACATCCTTCACAAAAATCTCATGTGTCTCTAGATCCATAAGTCTATAAGCCTTCACATTGTCTTCATAACTGATGAAAGTACAAGGCCTAGGTGTTGGTGTCTTGCATTCCCTAGAAGATGGGTTTTCCCATGTTGGACAATCGAAGACTTTGAAGTGACTCACACCTAGTTTTCTACCACACCATGCCTCAGAAGGAATCTTCCTGTCTAGGGCATTATGAGGAGACTTTTTAAGTATGTGAGTAGCACTGCTAATGGCTTCAAGTGTAGGATCAAGAGACTTGGATTTTATCATGAAACTTGCCATGGATTTGAGAGTCCTAATCCTTAGTACTACAACATCTATATTGTGCAGACTGAATGCTAGTGGATTGTGATGATCAATCCCCTCAAGCTTGAAAAAGTCTCTAAGTATTATATCCACATATTTGTTCTCATTGTCCACCTATAGAACCTTGATGGCTTTCCTTGATTTGTGTTCAACATGATTCTTAAAGGATTGAAGCTTATCAACCTCTGCATTCTTGTGATGAAGGAAGTAGACCCATGAGAATCTTGAAAAGTCATCAACAAAAGTAAGGATGTAGCAGCCTTGGCTAACTGATGTCACTGCAAAGGGACCTGCTAAAACCATGGGAACAAATTGAAGAACATTTGTGCTCTAGAAGACTTGCCTGTTATCATACTTCTCCTTGAGATGCATATCCACTAAACATGATGAACACTCACCCTTAGAAAAGTTGATGTTAGGAAGACCTTTGACCATGTGTTTTGAGCAAAGTTGTTGAAGGTAGCAGAAGGCAAGATGACCAACCTATTCATTCTATAATGTGGTTTGTGAAGTAGAGTGAGTCAACAAGGCTTGAGAAGGAGACTTGGGCACAAAGTGGGAGAAGGAATAAAGCCTCTTATCATCATTGACTTTCCCCACTACAACCAATGAATCATCTCGAAGACTATGCACCATCACTGAATCTGAAAGGAACTCAACTTTATGACCATCTCCAAGGTGAGTAATTTGGTAAACTGAAAGGAGATTGGAGCTAAGATTTAGAATGTAGAGAACATCTTTGAATTCCCCATTGTCCATTTCCACATGTCCTTTTCCTTCAACTTCCATTTTAGTATCATCTCCCATGAATATGTGTGGTACATTTGATTGCTTCAATGAAGAAAAGTCTCCCTTTGAAGAAACCATATGATAGGAGGCACTTGAGTCAAGTATCCATTCTAAAGAAGAACTTATGTTTTCCATAAGAGCTTTCCCTTTTTCCTTTGAAGAGGTTGGAGTTGAATCCTTGGAAGGACCTGGCACTTGAATCTTGTTCTTCCTAAGTATATTTTCTAACTCATCGATTCTTTTAGTCTTGCAATGATGCTCATCATGATTTGGATTTTGTAGTATGCACAAAAAAGTTTGTCCTTCTTTTCATTACTTCCCTTCTTGTTGGAAGAAGAATTGCCTTGTTGTGAGGAGGATTCTATGTCTCAGATTGTGTTTTTTATTTCTACTACTTCTTCTTCTTGTTCCTAGAACTTTTCCCTCCTTGACGTGATTGGTGCTCATCACTAGCCACCAAGGCTTTGGTCTTTGATGACTTGAAAAGTCCTAAATCCATCAAGTGAGATTGTTCAACAATCAACATCTCTACAAATGCATCAAATGTAGGCTTCTGGTAAGTAGATCCCATGGTCAACCTATGAGTATTAGAACTTGAAACAAAGGAAGCATACTTGGAAGGTAGCCTCTTCGAGATGTGATGAATCAACTTGTCATCCTTCGTGGGATTTCCAGAATCTTTAAGTAGTGCCCTATACTCATTAGCTTTATTGATGTAATCCTAAATTGTGTCAAAGTTCTTTGGATCCAAGAGAAGTAGATTGTTCTCAATCTGAAATCCATTTTCTTCATCCACCTTACCATACAATGATTCAAGTTTGTCCCAAGCTGGTTTGGATTCCATGAAACTAGCAATGTGGAAGAAGAGATCTCTATGTACACAACTCCTGATAATTCCTAAAGCCTATTGGTCTTGTTTTTTCCATTCAATGAGTTCTTTAGCATTAGTAGGTTTGGTAATTGTACCATCAACATACAAACTGTAACCTTTTTCCATTAATCTACTCCATGCAATATCTTTCCCTATAAAATAATTGCATGAAGTTAGAGATAGACATTTAAATGAACCCATGATGCAAAAATGAAAAGAGCACAAAAGAGAGACACAAGAACATAGTACACACACACCCCCCCGCCCCCCTTTTCACTCAATCAAAAGACCCCCACAAACAAGATGCTTTTGGCACTTTATAAGTAGTGCGTGTACAATGGGCCACTTATCAAAATGAACAAAGTGGACTTTCTGATTTTGCTTTTACAACTGCCTTTTGAGGCCCAAATCTATCACTAAGCATTGTAGATCAGATGTACAATAATTCTAAAAAGTAATCAAAGTAGTACAACGCAGAAAAAACCCTAGTTCTAAAAGTGAGATTTTTTTCCATACAACCCAAAATTTGTCCACAAATCTAGAAAGTAGATGAAAATAATGCACTTTCAAAAAAAATGGAACCTATTTTCATGTCCAGACGAGCCTGTATAGAGTGTTTAAAGTTGAAAAATGTAGGATTATGCAGGTACAATTGCCAAAAAATGCAATTTCTAAAAAATCCTTGCACCAAAACCAAAAAAGAACTCCACCCTCAAAAATTTAGGAAATTTTACCCAATTTCAAAAAAAATCACACCTGAATTGGAGTCCAGATGTCCAAGTTATGGGCTCGCAAAGTCAAGCTACCAAATCAAAAAGCAATCTAAAGAGGGCTTTGGAAGGAAAATTGCATGCTTAAATCTGATGGTCAAATAGCCATCACAATAGTTGAAAAATGAATAGGAATGATGGTTAGATGGCCATCAAATTTAACCTAGTGAAATGATGATGTCAGCAAAAAATAGTCTCCTTGGTGATGTGACAGAGTCGTATGTTGACATGTCATACAAACTATACGCAATTTTGACATGTGTCCATATGGAAATGGGCTAACATGGCATATAGTTGATGAGTTAGCTAGCTATTCTTTGACTATGTACGTGCTGATGTGGGTTCTGTTGATTGTCCTGCATGGCAAGTACTGCAAAGTCTATGTGGCACCTAGTGTCATGTTATCATAGAGGTGGCAAAGCTGAGTCAATAGTTTCTATGTTGTGGTTCTGCACCACATGGCAAATGAAATTTTTTTGCATGTTTCTTGTAGAGGGGTCTATGTGGAGGTGAGCAATGGTACGCCAAGATTTTCTGATGTCACCATGAAAGGGAAAGCTAAGGCTAGAAATATGTTGTCGCATCACCAGATACTGAGGATATTAAACAGCTACTAGAAACTTATATATTTTTATTTCACATTCATGGGGAGTGCAAACTTAGTTCTTTTTAAAAGTAGAAGCTTGCTTAGTTTAAAGCAAATGCAAGCACACCGAAATATATGAGGCTCGACCAGTTAGATAGTCATCAAATTTTTGGGAATATTCACTGGTGATGCTCTGTAGATGCCACCAAATTTGGATGTGTATGCTAGAAATAGAATGTGCCCACTGTGTGAAGCCCACCAATTAATTATAGAGAAATATTCTCTATGGAATAGAATATTCTCTAGCAAGGTTGGGATCTAATAGTTTGGTTTTGCAAAAAAAATTCTCTGCTACTTGCTCGGAGGGCAAAATTTTTTTGAAATAATACAGTCAAAAAATATAAAGAATTAAATTAAAAACCCAAAAAAATAATCAAGTAGATTTGCAAATGACCATACCCAAACTGTAAATTGCGGCCTCTGGGTGTTGATTTGTAAAAAAAATTGCCTTACAATCGACTTTGACCTAGGGTAGCTGAGTTTATAGTCGATCTTCACCAAATCAGCATTCCAAATACAATGGCGAGGTCAGATCTAGCTCTAGATGCTCCCAATTTCTGTAGTACTCCAGATTCAGGCTGAGGTGCTAAAGCAAAAATGGTCTCAAATATCTATGTGAAGAGAAAATATCCAAGCTTTGATACCATGTAAGAATTTTTCTTAGGGAAAAATTCATGTAGGAACTAAGAACTCAAACACAAGGACAACTATAGACTAGAAAGAGAGAGTATGATCAAAGTGGCAATATATTCATTCAATATGCCTTAAGAGTACACTAAGAGTGCCTGTATATAAAGGCCTCTGAGATGCATCTAGAATGCCTCAGAATCAACTACATGATAAGTCATAAAACTAGGCACATGTCCACCAGATATGGGTTATTCTCCATTAAGCATGGAAGTAAGTATGATGATAAGAGGATAAACCTACAAAGGTGTAACACACAAATCAATTTTGTAGACACCATATGCTCAACATGACAACTCAAAAAGGTACACAAACTCCTAAGTGTCTCACAAAATAAAATAATAAAATAATGCATTAACCTAAGTAAACTTAAGTGTAAATAGTAAACACATATTTACACCAACACAAAGCTAATAGCAATAGGGATTGTAGCTTTTCAGGCACCAACAATTATTTGTGCATTCCAAACATGATGAATAGAAAAACTTTGTTTGCTAGTTATTGAGTTTTCTAAAAATCATTATTGCTTTGAATCTGTATTGTCTATTCCCCATTGATTGTCCCATAAAATTCACATATTAGTTAGGTATAAATGCATCATAGATAATTTTAAGATCCATCCTTAGATTGTTTTGAGCTTGGTATATGTTGATCTCATTATGTAATAATGTGAATAACACCTACTCCATAACATAATAAATAACCACATCCAATGTTATTTTCTATAAAGAAAACATATGGCGTATATGTGTACCAATGATTTTCCATGAAGACACTACCTATGTCTTTATGTAAAGTGGAATATCTATGTTTGTATAGTGATTTTTTTTTAATGAAAACTTTTCTTATTATTATATATATAGTGTATAATTCATTTGATTTGTTTAGATGCCACCCTTACTTTAGAGATATTAATATTTTATTATTTTTTATTATATACAAGATACTACTAATGCTTGTATGTTTATATTTGATATAATTTTGTAGCCTGAATATTTGCCTGTGAAGAAAGTTCGTGCCTAACAATATGAACCTAGAACAAAATATGGTGACAATTGCTAATTATGGTCTCAGTTTAAAAGAAAAGGTGATGGAAAATTTTATTATCCTTGCAAAAAATGCAAGGGCTTAAAGAATCAAAGAATTCTAATCACAATAGCTTAGAGACATTGTAGGCAACATGATCACATTGAAGGGGAAATGATTTTCATCCTTTGGTGAATGTGGATTTAAAACTAGTGGAACATGGAGGTTTGAATATCGAAGTAGAAGGTAATTCTCCCATGGAAGAAGATGATCTTGAGGCAAAGAACACAATTAAAGATGTTGGTATTGATGTAACTAATAATGTGTTAGACAATAGATTTGAAGAAGATGGTACTAGCACAACTAATGATGAAGAAAATAATAGTCATGCATATAATGATGATGATGAAGAGAATGTTGATATACCTATAATTGAAAAGGCATATGAGCCCATGTACCAAGGCTCCCAAACTAACCTTCTCTTCATTATATTGTTGCTAGTAAACTTCAAGGTTATCAATGGTATAACCAATATATAAATCTCATGTATGCTAAGGTATAGTGTAAATTTTTTTATCTTCTATGTTAGCATACCATTAATGTTCTTTATATTAACATTTTTTTCCATCGTTTAATAGGTGAGTATTTTTTACCACCATCAAACTTTCTACCTCACTCTTACTAAGAATTATTAACCATTATGAAAGATATTGGAATGGAGTATCAAACAATACATGCATGTCCCAATGATCATATTATATATCATAAACAACATGAATTTACAACACTGTCCTAATTGTCACATTAGTAGATATTGATCAGATCAAATAAGCAAAAAGGTTCCTTGCAAGGTTCTTTGGTACATTCCCATTATTCCACATCTACAATGATTATTCATAGGGAAGAATTCACCCAAGACCAAGGAACTCAAACACAAACACAATAGTAGACCAAAAAGAGTATGATTAGAATGATGATATATTCATTCAATATTCCATGCCAAAGTACACTAGGAATGTCTGTATATAAAGGCCTTTGGAGAGCTTCTAGAATGCATAGAAGTCAACATTATGATAAGTCATACAACTAGGCACACATCTACTAGATATGGGTTATCCTCCATTAAGCAAGGGAGTAAGTACAATGATGAGAGGATAAGCCTAAAATCATGTAGCACACAAAATAATGTTGTAGACAACATGTGCTAAAATGGGAGTGTGAATAACTGTGTTATCTACATGACAACTCAGTGAATGATGCAAACTCCAATGTTGTAGACACCATGTGCTGAATTAGAGTTATGTACTTTTGTGTTATCAACATGACTATTGGAAATATAGATGGAGTAACTAAGAGGGAAGGTGAATAAGTTACCACAAAAATATTTCAAATCCCTTGGATGTTAACAATAAAACTGATTGTGAAAAAGCCCTAGGGATCTTGGGCAAAAGTAGGCAGAGAAGGCTGAGGAGGGAAGCAGGGACGATGAGGAGGATCCAGAGTTTGAGGAGGTGGTGAAGGAGATGCAGGAGGAAACAAAGGTCAATAGTGGAATGAAAAAGCACAAGAGGGAGAGTCTGGAGGATGTGCGCTCTCATTATGAGGAGACGTCTATGTTGCCCCTTTCTCTTGTCCATCTCCACCATGAAGAAAAAAAAGAGGAGAAAGCTAGGTATGCAGAAGGGGAAGTGCAGACCAATGACAGGAGGAAAGTGTGGATTAATTTCAATGTCAAGACCGCCAAAATGGGAATCTTTAGGGAGGCCATGAATCCCCAAATCCTAGTGGATAATCAAGAAGAGCAGCAGTTGGAAGAATTAATTGATCCAGTGATTGTGGCTATTTTGGACAGGGCCAGGGAGATAGGGATGAATCTTTTAAATAATGCTCACAACAACATGATTGATAATTTTAGATCAATCAAATGGCTTTTCCATGAGCTTGAGGAGGTTAAAGACTAGGTGAAACACATTGAGGCAACAAGAGAAGGAATGGAAGACAAAAAGAGGACAAATTTGACTGATAGGCTCACTCTAGCAGAATAGAGGATACACAATTTGGAAAACTACAATCACAACCTTGCCAATCAGATGTTTTCCTTGTTAAGCTCCATCAACAACAACATCATCGCTCTTATGGGCTGGATCAAATACATAGTAATGCACGATGATGAGGATGGAGAAGATAGAGACGAGGCCTGAACAGAGGACGACCTTGCAAAGGACACCTCCACTCTTGCACAGGACCAAGGGAGTCCAAGAGGGCAACAGATGGAAATGGAGGAGAATCAACAGGCCTTTGAGGCTGCTCAGGTGATGCAGGATCTGGAGCAAAAGAATGAGGAATAACTCTTGCCTGTTCTTTTTTTTATCATTGTCTTTTGGCTTTTTGTGCCGGCTTTTGGCCGTGGCTTTGTTTGTTTCCTTTTCCTGGTCTTTTCTCAGTACTTTTTCCTTTGGCTGGGCTTAATGCTTATTATCAGCCTCT
This sequence comes from Cupressus sempervirens, assembly GCA_028749045.1. NCBI lineage: Eukaryota > Viridiplantae > Streptophyta > Pinopsida > Cupressales > Cupressaceae > Cupressus > Cupressus sempervirens. The sequence continues at coordinate 265,389,112 of CM053787.1, read as the reverse complement.
GAACTTTTACTTTTTTGGTTGGGTTGTCACACTTATTATCAACCTTCTTATGTACTAACTTTTGGGTTTTAGGTTCCCTGTAAAACCTGTTTATCTAACCAAAAACAACAAAACTGATTGTTTTTGTCGTTTGGTAAACACACAGAAATTGTTGTAACTCAGTAAAAGTAGTGTGATTAACTAATGGTTGATCTTAACATTCACAATGATTAAATTGCAAGAATAAAAGAATAACATGAACACATGAGACACCAGGATTTAACATGGAAACCCAATATGGGAAAAACCACCAATGTAACTAGTTACTAATTTTCACTTTTCTAAAGTGAGCCCTATTAGGAATCAACCTAGTTAAATGTTATAAAAACATTGTTAGGTGTGACCTTGTTAGAGGATTTAATCACCTAGTTAGGAGTGGCTTTGCAAGACGTCTTAAAATAATTCAATAGAAGTGTCACCTTGTTAGAGGATTTACAACTGGCTGTTAAACCAAATCTGCTAAGAGATTTTGGATTCACTGCTACAATGGTAAGAAAGTAACAATGAAATTACCTGAATGAGATGCAACTAAATTGCTGATTACTGATCTCTAAATTGCTTCATGCTAGATCCTTCCTAATCAAATATTATTTTGCTACTCCTTAAGGATATCTAACCATCCTTCAAGTTCTCTCACACTTGCCTTCTCAATAAATCAATACACTTGCATATTCTCACATACATTTAGGATCTCAATTTGACATTACATTTATCCCATTTAGATTATCAAGTTGGCTCAATTACAAATTACAATGACCAATAATCATTACCATAGTTAGCTGGAATCAATACTTGAAATAATTGAACTTCATATCCCCAAATCAACAAAATCCTTCATTGGCTGACCCTACTCAGTAAACACTGATCCTGAAATGATTTCTTGTGTTAACCAATGGAAGCTTGGTTAACACCTTGAACTTGCAAAATCCTTTGGAAACTGATTGAACTTGGTGAACACTTACTCTAACCAACTTTCCTTTGTTAACCATGAGAACTTGGTTAACACTACTTTCTACCATAATTCTTTCGATGCCCAAGTGAGCTCAATAGACACTATCTTCACAGAGTAATCTCTAGGAATGCTCAATAGAAAAGGAAAATTTCCTTGTTGATCAAGTAAGCTTGGTAAGTATAGATTGCTAACTAATATGACATTCATGTAACATCAAAGACAACACATAATTAGACAATTATATCCAACAATCTCCCTCTTTAGCATTGATGGAAACACAACATGTCATAGCACAATGAAATTTGAAAACAAGACTTTTTCTAACAAAAAGTTTCTCCCTCTTAGATTTTACATCAAAAGCTTCTCTTATGTAGTAATTTCCCTCAATGAAGGAATTGCATAGCTTCTTCTCCAAAAAAATTTCAAAAAGATATCACAGTAAACTCTACCTCTTTGACAACACATGCCAAATACAACACATACCAAATGAGTATCAATGTACCTTGAGTACTAATTCATATGTAATGTTTTCTTGACTATGTTGCATCAACTAATAGATCTTCAACTTGGTTCATGTTGATGCATAACTAAAAATTTATTTGAGTGAGCTTCAAATAGGGGAATGACCCCTAACTTACTTCTTAGATACAAGAATGCATCCTTAGGTAATGACTTGGTAAATATGTCTGCAATCTATTCTATTGTATGGAAATATTCCAATCTGATTTCTTTTTCCAACACCAATTCTCTGACAAAGTGGTATTTTATAGCAATGTGCTTGGTTTTGGAATGCATCATTGGATTCTTTGATATGTAAATTACACTTATATTATCACAAAACATAACAACTGGTTCTTTGATCTCAACCTTCATTCCTTCCAACAACTGTGTAAACCAAATAATATTAGAACAATTTACTATTGCTATAACATATTCTGCTTCTAATGTAGATTGGGATGTGCAATTTTTCTTTTTACTTGTCCAAGATACCAACCTTTTACCAAGAAAGAATGCTCCACCACTTATACTCTTTATGTCATCAATATTTCCTATCCAATCAGCATCAGTGAATACTTTTAAGTCCAAATTTCCTCCAAGTTTATACCATAAGCCATAGTCTTCAATACCTTTCAAGTATCTCAAGATTCTTTTGATTGTCATCATATAATTTTCTCTGGGTTTTGCCGATAATCTTGCCACTATACCAACTGCAAGAGCAATATCAGGCCTTGTATGAACTACATACTATAGTTTTCCAATCATTATAAGCTTTAATCCAATACACATGGGGGTTCCAACTAGTTTTGAATCTTCCATACCAAACTTCTTGAGTATCTACTTGATATATTTAGACTGAGTGATGTAGATATCATTCCTACTTTGCTATATCTTAAGACCAACAAAGAACTTAATCTCACCAAACATAGACATTTTAAATTCTTTGTTCATTTGCTCTAAAAATTCTTTGCATAGATCATCATTCCCTATAAATAAAGTATCATCCACAAATATTTCTACCAAAACAATCTTGTTATCTAGTCCTTCCTTAATGTACAAACTACCATTATCATTAGTTCTCTGGAAACCAATCTGTATAACATAGTTATGCAATCTTTCATACCATTCTCTAGGGGCTTGTTTCAAACAATACAATGCTTTGTGTAATTTGCAGACCATGTCCCTTTTTTTTGGATCAACAAAACTTTCTAGTTGTTCAATATAGACTTCCTCATCAAGAATACTATTGAGAAATGTAGATTTAGCATCCATCTGATCTATCTTAAATCCTTTATGTGCCGCATATGCAAGTAAGGTCTTGACACCTTCCAATCTCGCAATAGGAGAAAAATTTTCACCATAATCAATGCCTTCTTCTTGAGAATATCTTTTACACACCAATCTAGCTTTGTTTCTTGATACCTTACCATCTTCATTTAGCTTATTCTTGAATACCCATTTTGTTCCAATCACATTTTCATCTTTAGGCCTAGGTACAAGAGTCTAGGTTTTGTTCTGCTCTATTTTCTCTATCTCTTCATTCATAGCCTTAATCCATCTTTCATTTTCCAATGCATCTTTGACATTTCTAGGTTCAAAATCAGCAAGTAAACATGTACCTTTCAGCTTACTTCTTGTCATAGTACCTTTTGATTTATCTCAATAATCTAATCTGGTTCATGATGCCTCCTGATGAACTTGGCTAATATAGGTTCCTTGCCTTATGAATGAATTGCATTTTCATCCTCTTGAACTTCAACTTCAGGTTCTGATTGCTAAGACTCAATAGGCATTGGCTTGGTAGCTTCAGAATGTGACTCAGGTCCTTGTGACTCGGTTTGAACTTCTTCCAACTCAAAGACTGAGGAAACTTAGGAGTAGAAGTCTCCTTATTGACAAATGTGTCTAGCAATGTATTAGGTTTGATGTAAACAAATCTCCTGTAATCTTCTAGTTGCTTTTTGCTTTCTTCTCCAATCCTTTCTGCAAACTCGTCAATTCTCACATATGCATTTTCTATGATTTTATGAGTAGACAAATTCAAACATCTATATGCCTTACTTCTACAAGAATATCCTAAAAATATACCTTCGTCACCTTTCACATCAAATTTTTCTTTTCAAGATTCTTTCAAGATATAAAATTTACTTCCAAATACTTTCAGGTAACTTACATTAGGTTTATAGCTATACCATAACTCATAGGGAGTTTTATATGGGTCCTTCAACTATACTCGATTTAAGGTATGAACTACAATGTTGAAGCTTCCTTCTAGTATTTGATAGCAATGTTCTTTTCAATCATTAGAGTCCTTGCACAATCCAGGATAGATCTATTTCTCCTTTCAGTTATTCCATTCTTCTCGAGAGTTCCAAGGGCTTATACCTATCTTTTAATTCCTCTTTCAATGCAAAAATTATTGGATTCATTGGAGATGAATTCACCACCTCTATCTAATCTTAATCATTTCAATCTTTTCCCTATTTCCTTCTCTACTATTGCTAGATACCATTTGAATTTTTCAAATGCTTCTAACTTCTCTCTTAAATACATAACAGTCATCATTCTATAGTAGTCATCAACAAAAAGAATGAAGAATTTTTCTCCACTATAGCTTTCTATTCCAATAGGTCCACATAAATCAGTATGCGCAATCTCTAAGATATCTTCAGATTGATAGTTTTTTCTTTTAAAATTGGTCTTTCTCATTTTGCCAATCTGACAATTCTTGCATAGACCAACTTCAGGTATCTTCAAACTAAGAATGCCTCTTACTTTCCTAAATTTTCTTATTTTCACCATGTTATCAAAATTTACATGACATAACCTTTTGTGCCATAACCAACTTTCTTCAACTTGAGCAATAAAACATGAGCACTCACCAAGATCAAGATAAAATAGGTTACCTTTTGTTTGTTTGCCTAATCCAATCAGTTTTCCTTTGTCATCTAGTAGTTTTGCCTTGCCATGCATGAATTCCACCTTGAATCCAATGTTGATTAGCTATGCCACACTCAGCAGATTATGTTTTAGTCCTTCAACCCAATAGGCATTGTCACATACAAGTTCTTTGGTTAATGAGATTTGACCTTTCCCTTTTATGCAACAAGGTTCATTGTTTCCAAACCTTACACTACCACCATCATAATCTTCAAAGTGTTCAAAATTTGTTTTGTCACCAGTCATATGATGTGAATATCCACTATCTATAATCCATGTATCATTTTTTCTCACATGAGAGATAAGTTCCATCTTATCTCCTTCATCATCATCAGATTCATCTTTCACAGCAATGTAAACTATTTCATCTTCACTATTATTAGAATCTTTAGCCATAAAAAATGTCTTCTTACCTTTGTCCTTGAATGATTTGAAATCCTTCTTGCCATTGCACTTGCCATCCTTGCTTTCTTTCCTTGGGCACTGGCAATAATATGACCAATTTCTTCACATGAAAAATAGATTAGGAGAACTTTACCTTTGTATTTTCCTCTACCTCTAGAATATTTCTTTGCAAGTAGAGCTTCAACAACTTCAAGATCATTGTTAGAACTTTCTTCTAATTCTTCTTCATTTTCTAACTAAGTATCCTTTATTTTCTTGCCTTTTTCCTTAAGTGAAAGCTTGGCCTCAAATGTATATTCAATATTCTTGGAAGCTGAAACATAATTGTTAAAGTTATCTAGCTCAAAGATTGTCAATCTTCCTACTAAGGTATCCAAAGTTATCTTATGATTTGTCTCACACCTCCTTTCTTGAATAGAAGATACTCTAATTGCATAGATAGGAAGCAATGTTCTAAGAACTTTACTTACAATAGTTTCTTCCTTGATCTCTCCTCTAGAAGCTTTGATTGCACTGACACTTACTTTGATCCTTTCAACATATTTGGTAATGTTTTCATCTTCTATCATTCTCATTTGATCAAATTGTCCTCTAAGGCTTTCTACTTTGGCTCTCCTCACATTGTCATCACCACCATAGATGTCCTTTAGCTTGTTCCATATTTCAAAAGTAGTTTTGTAGTCCTTGATATCATCAAATTCTTCATAGCTAAGAGCATATGCAATATCTATCATCATGGTGTTGTGATTCTTTTCTCAACAATGTCTCCAACAGATAGTGTACCAATGGGAGTTGTTTATTCTTCATCAAGGTATTTCAATCCTAAATCACCAATGGAAGCCAAATGAAGTTTCATGAGTCCCTGCCATGTTGAAAAGTTGTCTCTGTTAAGTCTTAGAATTTCTATCTTGTAAGAAATCCTAATCTTTAGCTTAGGTCCTTGAAACCTTTCCTGCAAGCACCAAAATCTTTGATTCCAATTGTTGGAAATATAGATGGAGTAATTTTTTTTTTTTTTTTGGGGGGGTGGGGGTTTGTGAGTCAATTACCACAAAAATATTTCAGATCCCTTGGATGTTAATAATAAAATTGATTGTTGTTGTCATTCAGTAAACACACAAAAATTGATGTAACTTGGTAAAAGCAATGTAATTAACTTATTACTAATCTTAACATTCACAATGATTAACTTGCAAGCATAAAAGAAATAGCATAAATACATGAGACACCATGATTTAACATGGAAACCGAACATGGGAAAAACCACCAATGTAACTAGTTATTCATTTTCACTCTTTTGAAGTGAGCCCTATTAGGAGCCAACCTAGTTAAAGATTACAAAACACACTATTAAGTGTGACCTTGTTAGAGGATTTAATCACCCTATTAGGAGTGGCTTTGCAAGATGTCTTAAAATAATTTAATAGAACTGTCACCTTGTTAGAGGATTTACAATTGGCTATTAAACAAACTCTGCTAAGAGATTTTGGAATCACTACTAAAATGGTAAGAAAGTAACAATAAAATGACTTGAATGACATGAAACTAAATTGTTAATTATAGATCTCTATTCTGCTTCATGCTAGATCCTTCCTGGTCGAATATTACTTTGCTGCTCGTCAAGGATATCTGAGCATCCTTCAAGTTCACTCACACTTGCCTTCTCAATCAATCAATACACTTGCATATTCTCACATACATTTAGAATCTCAACTTGACCTTACATTTATACCATTCATATTATCATGTCAGCTCAATTACAAATTACAATGACCAATAATCATTACCACAATTAGTTGGAATCGATACTTGAAATAATTAAATTTCATATACAAAAATTAACAAAATCTTTCATTGGCTGACCCTGCTTGGTAAACAATGATCCTAAAATGATTTCCTATGTTAACCAATAGAAGCTTGGTTAACACTGCAAACTTGCAAAATCCTTTGAAAATTGAGTGAACTCGGTGAACACTTACTCTGACTAACTTTCATTTGTTAACCATGAGAACTTGGTTAATACTGCTTTCTGCCATAATTCCTTCTACACCTGAGTGAGCTTGGTAGACACTATCTTCACAAAGTAATATCAAGGAATGTTCGGTAGATAAAGGAAATTGCCTTGCTGACCAAGTGAGCTTGGTAAGCACAGACTACCAACTGATATGACATTTGTGTAACATCAAAGACAACACACAATTAGACAATTGTATCCAACAATGACAACTCATGAGAGTACACAAACTCCTAAGTGTCTCACCTAAATAAATGATAAAATAATGAATTAAAAGAAGTAAACTTAAGTAAAGTGTAAATAATAAATACTTACTTACACCAACACCCCCTCTTAATTGAAACTTAGAGGAATGCACTTAATCTCACAAAATTTAGGATGAAATGCATGATGGGTCTCGGCTACTAGGCCATGTTAGGTACCCATGTACATAATGAAATGTAATCTCTCATAAAGTAGAAAGAGGGAAAACTTCATGGGAAAAACCCTCCCTCAAAAAGAGATATGAATAAACTAGATGCATGGATGGATGGAGTAATCAAGACCACTCCATTATAACATACATCAAGTATATACAAAGGAGAAAAATGAGAAGAGGAACAAAGATGGGATAGGCTCCCCCCCCAAAGAAGAATGTCGACCAGTGACTGCTAGGTAAAAGCACAAGTCTATGTCATCATTTAGGATACCAAAACCTATTTTGGTCAAATCTCATTTCTCCATCAAAACTCTTTTTTAAAAAAAAACTAAAAATAGCCTTTTATAGATTTCAGATTCAATATCATCATTATATAAATTTTTGAGTGTTTTGATTAGTTATAATATGTTATAATCTCAAAATATTATAAGTCAATATTTCAAAATTTCAAAAGATGTTCCCTCAAAAAAGGAAAAAAATAGTATTTTCATATCAAAAAAATTAAAAAATCATATTTATCTCTAGAGGAGAAAATCCTCTTCATGAATATGTAATTTTTTTTCAAGAAGGTATAGATTTGATAGGGAAGTTTTGATGGGAGGAAAAAACTGTTGGATTCTAATAAGGTTGAACTTGATTACTTATAACAAAGAAAATGTACATAAAAAATAATCATTTCTTTTTTTCTCCCTATCTATACATGTCATCTATAAGATATTTTCAAATTAGAACAAAATAAGATGATTTGCATATACTTGTTTGATGGGAACTACACCCTATATTTTTTATAGTTAAGAAAGGGACTTCAAAATAAAATATAATGAATAAATTCTTACTCAAAAAAATAATTAAAATTATAGGCATAAAATTCATCCAATTCTACACATTTCATCAGTTTGCATCATCTTCATATTCTAAACTCAAATACCATTTTTTTGTCATTAATGTTGAACTATCACATTCTGATATCTCATTTCTTTATAAAAGGTGACACAGGTTTGTGCTTTTAACCTGCTCTGATGTAGAAGCTGATCCAAGACTGCAGAATAGTGTTCCTCCCCTTTGGAAGAAACAATACCATAGGTAAAAATGAGATGCTTCCGTTGTGTTTGGAAGGAACCTCAATGATCATTGATGCCTTTAAAACCTATTCAAATGTCCCTATGAAGGATGAATCAAGAACCTGTCCCAAAGAATGTATTGTCTCCTCTACTAATAAAGAGACCTCCTACAACTATTGTACATAAGTATCCACAATCACATCAACTTTTGAAGATCGATCATGTAGAGAATGGACATGAGGGTCAGAGTGAGCCCTCGCAACAATTGTAGAAGGATCTTCTCCATCAAAGAGAAGATATACATCATTAATGATGTACCCCAAATATGCTATATATGACTCCACAAAAAAACTTGAAATATCTACTATGTAGTCATCCTCTATTGTTGGAGCTGGAAGGCTAGGTGTATCTTGCTTTGTTGGACCTATTATTATGGTGATATATGCATGTGGACTATACTGATGATGTGACCTCTCACTACAACTATCAATAGAACCCCATGTGTCTAAATTTTTTGAAGCACTATCGCTTATGTCACTATTAGTTTCCATAATTTATAATGTGTGGAGAGGAGTAGAGGATAAGCTAGGTGAACTTTCCTCAAAGTGTACATCCTTCTCCACAAATATCTCATGTGACTCAGGATCCATAAGTCTGGATGCCTTCACACTGTCTTCATATCCGATGAAGGTACAAGGCCAAGGTGACTATGCCTTGCATCCCCTGGAAGATCTATTTTCTCATGCAGGACAACCAAAGACTTTGAAGTGTGTCACAACTAGTTTTCTGCCACACCATGCCTCAAAAGGATTCTTTCCATGTAAGGCAGGTTGAGGAGACCTATCAAGTATGTGATTGGCATCACTAATTTCTTCGACTTCAAGTGATGGATCTAGAGACTTGGCTTGTATCATGCAACTTGCCATGGACTTAAGAGCTTGGAGCCTCAATGGTGCAACATCTGTCTTGTGTGGACTAAATGTTGATGGATTTTGAAGATTGATTCCCTCAAGTTTGCAAAAGTCCTTAAGTCTTTTTTTCACATATCAATTTTCATTGTCCATCCTTATAACTTCGATGGTTTTCCTTAATTTCTATTCAACATGAGTCTTGAAGGTGAGAAACTTATCCAACACTTCATTCTTGTGATGAAGAAAGTAGACCCAAGTGTACCTTGAAAAGTCATCAATGAAAGTAAGTATGTAGTGACCCTAGCTAACTGATGTCACTGAAAAAGGACCTATTAGTACCATGTGAACCAATTAAAGAACAACTGGTGCTCTTGAAAACTTCCCTTTATGTAACTTCTCCTCTAGATTCATATCCACTGAACCTGTTGAACATTCAATTGTGGAAAAGTTGATTCTAAGTAGACCTTTGACTATTTTGTTTGAGAAAAGTTGTTGAAGATAGCAAAAGGCAAGATGACAAAACCACTCATGCCATAATTTGATTTGAGAATTTGATTATGTCAACAAGGCTTGTGAAGGAGACTTGGGCACAAAGTGGGAAAAAGAATACACCCTTTTGTCATGATTAACTTTGCCCACTATAACCATTAAATCATCTTTTAGAAGGAACACAACTTTATGACCATCTCTAAGGTGAGTGATTTGGTAAATTGAGAGAAGATTAGAACTTGGGTTAGGAACATAGAGAACATCTTTGAACTCTCCATTTTCCATCTCCATGTTTTCTTTTCCTTCAACTTTCATTTTTGTATCATCTCCCACAAAGATGTGTAGTACCTTAGACTACTTCAATAAAGAAAAATCCCCTTTTGAATAACCCATATGATATGAGGCATCAGAGTCAAGGATCCATTCTGTTGAAGAATTTGAATTTTCCATGAGTGCTTGCCCTTTGCCCTTTGAATCTAAAGAAGATCCTTTCTCCTTGTAAGTATTAGGCAGTGGAACATTATGCTTCTTCATGATGGTAGTCAACTCATCAATCTTTTTATGATAACACTCATGTTCTTCATGACCCAATTTCTTATAATAAGCACACTTTTTCTTGTCCTTGTTATTGTCTCCCTTCTTATTTGAATTTGAGGAAGATTTACCTTGTTGATTTGATTGTGGTGTTTTCTTTTATGCATTCTCTAATTTATTATTCTTCCATTTCTTATTCTTTCCCTTTCTTTTATTTGAAGATTGTCCAGCTAAATTTTGAGAACCCTCATTATTTGCCACCAATGCCTTAGACTTTGGCAAATTGAGAATCCTCATTGATTTCAACTTCTTTTCTTCTTTATCCAATAGATCAGCATAATCATCAAAAGATACTTTCTGATAAGTAGACCCTAAAGTAGTCTTTGAGGTGTTATAAGTAGAAACAAATGTGGAGTACTCAGATGGCAGCTTGTTATGAATGAGATATATCGATCTGTCATCTTTGATAAGACTCCCACAATCAGTAAGCTTCATCCTTAGTTCATTCACCTTAATTATGAAATCTTGTATGGAATCAAATGACTTAGGATCTAAGGAGACAAGCTCATCTTCAATTTTGAAAACATACTCTTTAAACACTTTACCATATAGAGTTTAGAGGGTATCCCAAGCTTCCTTGGATGTACAAGACTTTTGAATTTAATACATGATCTTGTCATCAACCCCAAAATGAATATCACCTAAGGCTTTCCTATCCATTATTTACTAATCAATGATTTCACTGGTAGATACTTGATCACATATTATTTTAGGAAGGGTACCATCTACATATTGAGAAACTCCTTTATGCATTAAATGACACCACATTTTAATGGACCATGTAGCATATTTATGTGGAGTTAATTTTGAAAACTTAAAATGTCCCATGATGCAAAGAAATGAAAGAAAACTACAAAAAAGAGAGGAACACAACACCAAGAACACCCCCCTTTTTCACTAAATCAAGAAACCCCCCTCCCCCCTCCCCCAAAAGTTTCTTTGGGCACTTTATATGTAGTGCAATTACAATGGCCACTTGCCAATTTTGGCCTTAGTGGACTTCTAATTTTATCTTTTACAACCTCCTTATGGAGTTTAAAATTGGAACATTGCAATGTATCTCGGATATACAACAATTCTGAAGATATATCAAAGTATTACTGTTGGTGTAAATAAGTATTTACTTATTACACTTACTTAAGTTTTACTTAGGTTAATGCATTATTTAATTATTTTGCATTACTTTATTATTATTTTAGGTGAGACACTTAGGAGTTTGTGAACTCTCATTGAGTTACGTAACTCTAATTAGGCACATGGTGTCTACAACACAGGAGTATGCATCATTTACTTAGATGTCATGGTGACAACACAGTTTTCTGCACTCCTCATTTAGCACATGTTGTCTACTCCACTGATTTCCGCACTACACCATTGTAATCTTATCCTCACATCATCACACTTATTCCCGTGCTTAATGGAGGATAATCCATATCTGGTGGACATGTGCCTAGTTGTATGACATGTCATGGTGCTAACTTCTAGGCATTCTAGAAGCTCTCTTGAGGCCTTTATATTCAGTCACTCCTAATGTACTCAACATATGTTGGTTTTATCCATTATTGAATGAATATCATCATTCTGATCATACTCTACCTATTTTGGTCTACTGTGTGCTATTGTTGAGTTCTTTTGTTCTTGGGTGAATTCTGGCCTAAGCCAAATTCTTACAATTACAATGCAGAAAAAGACCTAATTTTGAAAGTGAGATTTTTGTCCACAAAACCCTACAATTTAACTACAGATCTAGAAAGTAGATGAAAAATAATGCACTTTCAAAAAAATAGAATTTGTTTTCATGTCTAGATGAGCTCGTACTGATCATTTGAAGTTGCAAATATAAGATTGGATAGGCATAGTTGCCAAAAGATGAAAATTCTAACAAATCTATTCACCAAAACTAGAAAAGAGCTACACCACTAAAAAATTTAGGAAATTCTACCTAATTTCAAAAAAAATACACCTGATTTAGAGTCTAGATGACTGAGATATGGCCTCCAAAAGTCAGACTACAAAATCAAAAATCAAAAATCAATCTGGAGAGGGGTTACATTATCAAAAGATGGGGTTAAATTTGATAGTCTATGGCCATCACAATATTGCTAATTTTCCCCTGGATGATGGTCAGATAGCTGACAAATTTAGCCTCACAAACTTGATGACATCAGCAAAAACTCCACCCTTGGTTGATGTTAGTATGTCATCATGATGATGTTAGTAGTATGAAAAAGTATAATCAAGTATGACTTTATGGAAAACACTAACTGTATAATGATGTGTCAATGATAGGTGTATAGTCTACATGATTTGGCAATACGGTTGATAATTTGTACTCCACGTGTCACCATAGAGATCATTGACTTTGACAGAGGATTACGCAAACAAGCAGTTGAAATAACTCTACATGGCATAATGTATTTGACACAGATGGTGGCCAAAATTGTTTGGTAGGTAGGATTTCCTTTTTTGATGCTAGTTTTAAATTTGTGGTGGTTGGAACCCTGAATACCAGTTCAGTTTCGCAAGCTAGGAGCTATCACACAGACAGTGCTAGAAGATTTGAACTATGCCGCTGGAACTTGCTCTATCTGGTGCCAGGATTTCTTTGCAGGAGCCAATTTTTCTAGGACTTAGTCCCACATTTTATGTGTGGAAATTTCATACATTGTTTAAAACATTTGCCCAACAAATATCAAAACAAAGCTACCAGTAGAGTATTTTGGCCGCTCACTGGATTTTGGATTTGTTGAAGCCAAAATTTGATTCCACAGCTAGAATAATGTGAATGTCCGTTGATTAGTATAGTTTGATGTTGATTAAGAAATATTCTCCCAAATTGTAGGTTTGGGGTATGACTATCCATTTCTATAAAAAAAAAAATTCTCTACTAGCCCAACTAGGCAAAAATAAAATTCTCGAAGATAAAATTCGAAAAAAATGCAAAGATGGAATTAAATTTAGATTTGAAACAATTGAAATGTGTAGATCAAATAGATCATACTTGATTCACAAATAGGTGCCTTTAGATGCTGATTTGCAAAAAAATTGCCTCACGATCAATTTTAGCTTAGCATAGGCAAATTTATAGTTGAACTTCATCAAATTAATGTTCCAGATGCAATGGTGAGGTAAGATTTGGCTCTTGCTCCCAATTTTTTAGATTCTTCATATTTGGTTTGAGGTGCTGAAGCGTGAATGCTCTCAAATGGCTATGTGATGAGAATATCCTCAAGCTCTGATACCATGTAAGAATTTGCCTTAGAGAAAAATTCACCCAAGACCAAGGAACTAAAACACAAGCACAACAGTAGACCAAAAAGAGTATGATCAGAATGATAATATATTCATTCAATATTCCATGCCAAAGTACACTAGGAGTACCTATATATAGAGGCTTCTAGAGAGCTTCTAGAATGCATAGAAGTCAACATAATGATAAGTCATACAACTAGGCACATGTCCACTAGATATGGGTTATCCTCCATTAAGCATGGGAGTAAGTGTGATGATGAGAGGATAAGCCTACAATGGTGTAGCATGAAAAATAATGTTGTAGACAACATGTGCTGAAATCAAAGTGTGAATAACTATGTTGTCTACATGACAACTCAGTGAATGATGCAAACTCCAATGTTGTAGAGACCATGTGCTGAATTAGAGTTGCATATGTTTGTTTTGTCAACATGGCAACTCATGAGAGTACACAAATTCCTAAGTTTCTCGCCTAAATAAATAATAAAATAATGCATTAACCTAAGTAGACTTAAGTAAAGTGTAAATAGTAAATATTTATTTACACCAACAATTCACATGCACTAGCTTGGCACAATTTATGGATTACCATGCACACAATAGAAGTCAAGATGAAATTATGTGAATGCCTACAAATGGTTTTGCATTTAAGGACATAGAAGATAGGTTTCCAATATTTAAAGAAGAACCTCATAATCTGAAGCTTCCATTGGTAGTAGAAAGTGCCAATGATGAGAGCATTTTATGTTCCAAATTATACCATATTTTATCCTTCATATAACCCTTCACACTCCTTTCGATCCCCATTTTCTATTCCATTTTATCCTTCTATGTTGCATATGATATGATGTATATGAGTGATATTTAATCTAGTTATTAGATAAAATACTATGATAAATAAGATGTGATTATATTTTGATTACACTGGTGGTGATTAGAAAGTTATTGAAGTGATTTAAATGCACATTTGTTGTCGTGGAAGGTGCTATATTATTCTTAATCTAAATGCCAAGTTAAATGTAGATTTGATGGTAAATTAAATGCCATGTCATCACTTGTGATATGTCCATCTTCAAGGAAATTAATAGCTATAAAGGGATTACATATTATCATTTACCCTGCCTGTATGGAAACATGGTTGGTCCAATGTTAACCATTACTGATCATTTTTATGAAATAGAATCTATCATGACTAAGCCATCTCAAACTTGTGAAGCACTAACTATTGAAGAAGAAAACACTAATCAGCTGGAGCAATAATAGAAAATTGGATATTCTTTGCAACTCATAATTTATATTATGCATTTGTTATGTAACATCCATCATTCATATGGAGTACGTATCATAGTAGTTACAAATTTGTTAATAGTTTGTATATATAAGTAGCGTGAGATAGCGTTGAGGGGAGATATACACATTTCTACATATTACAGCGAGGAATACCTTAGCAGACATATTGTATTAGCATGTGCTATGTTTGAATGAAGTGATACTTTGCATGATTAAAATATTGTAGACACAATGTTTTCTCTATCTATCATGTAAGCCAGGAGTATGGGCCCGCTCCATGGTGAAACATAGTAATGCATTTCATTAGTGTGTTATTCTATTTTGTATAGATTTATATTTCTTGCTTAGATTATCATCACAACATATTTTCATGTTTGTATCAGTTAGTAAGTTTTTGACTAGTCATCCAATAATTAGAATATAATATAGAAATGATTTTAATATTGTTTAATCTATAGATTATTATCATTATTATGTTTATTTCAGGAAGATACTTTTGTTTCTAATCTTTGTATCATTTGGAAGTGACATTTACTATTGCTGTAATCATTTTGATTTCTTGTAGATTTAGGTTTGATTTTTTTAGCTATATTCATAATCCATCATTTCACAACTATCATCCCTTGATAGCATATTGCTTGGATGTCTTTAGCAAGCTTATGTTCCTAGATTTACATGTATAGAGCAACCAAACTCTATCATAAATTGTTAATTCTTTATTATTATTTGCACTAGTGTTGACCTATCATTTTGGCATCATTGCTAGGGAAAGGTGTCAAAGGCATGTTAGTTTGATGATTTGAGTTAGGAATAATGCATTAGGATGAAAGCTTTTGCAACTATTAGCCTTGCTTAAGTAATTGATCTTAATTTGTGTTGTTTAAATCATATAAATGCATTGCTTTAGAGTTTTTTTTTAGAGTTTGCAAGTAGGCTTAGAAATTAGATTCATTAGTTTCTTTAGAAACTAAATTCAATTTTATATTATCATCAGTTGTTGTGAGATATTGGTAAAGAAAAGACACTTTTGAAGAAAAATGTTTAAAATAATGCACTTTCAAGGTTGTTCAGGTATATCAAATTTGGTTGAAAATTGCTTCAAAAATGAAAAATTTGAAGGGAATGCAAGAGGCAAAACGTACTTGGCATCAAGGTCACTGCCCCTCAACCCCACCCTGTACTATGATAGGAAGCACACCTTGGGTGTTTCCCCAGGACCCTGCAAGGGGCATTGCCCCTTGACCCCACTGGTGGCTACCACTCCTAAACCCCCGCCTTCAAATTTAAAAACAAAAGATGAAATTGGTGAGGAAATCACGTTGATCTCAAAGGTGACATTTTAATACCTTCTCTACCTAATAACTACATCTTAACAAATATTGATCTTCCATCATCACAAGTATGTACAAATGGTATCTTTATGTCTAACAAAGAAAATATCATTAATGAATTCTTAGAACAATGTGATTTTGATGATGAAAATCTAACCACTTGTTGTTCTAATTGTTACAGGAAAGATGACCAATGTATATGCCCGAACAATCATGAGAACATGGTGAATGAGGTGCATGCTATTTTTTATCCTTACCATGATAAGGGTGGAAGTGACCAAGTACTACTTATAATGGATGAACAATATCAAGCACCAACTTAAGAAGATCACAGTATGCATTATGTTGGTAATATGTATTCTCACTCTATTTCATTACAAAGCCAACATGTTTCTTCAAAACACATTTCTTTACATACTATGTGATGCAGGAGCATCCAGAGGTATAAGGGCAATCCTGTGTCACCCAAAAAATGTACTTAGACTTAGTTTCTATTTCATGTTTTTTCATTTTTGGATACCCATTTGGGTTAAATAAAGGTTCCAACTCTCATAGTTCCACTATTAGTGTTCTAGGATAGAGTATTTGAACACCTTGGGATACGTGTAAATGCCAAAAAAAATAAGAGTATGTAATTAAGCCATCATTTTGGTGAGCTAGAAGGTCTAAATTGGCTAGATGAATGTAATTTCAATTTAGAGCATTCCAAAAAAAAATCAGGTCAAAAGGCCCCATGGTTTGAAAGTTATCGCAATTTTTCAATTTTTTGAGACCTCTTAAGAATGCTTCAAAGTCAGGTTAGGGGCATTAAATGACCTCAAAAAGGGCCAAAAAATGGGGGATGAGTGAAGCTATCCATAGGCTATAGAATTCTTTGAGATCTTTCTGGAAATGTAAACGGTTCATCAATCGGAGCTACAGTTCAAAAGTTATGCCTCTCGAAAGTTTGATTACCATTTTTGGATTCTTCTAGATTTGCACCAACTTCTACACAACTTCTGGAGCCTTCTACTTGGTTGATGGATGCCTACTAGCACTTTCTAGAATGTATTCCTAGTCCTTAACTCTCTGAGGTCTATTTAAGGACATTTCTGGCATTGTAAAAGGCAATTCGGAGTGGAATTTGAGAAGAGGTACCAAAAGGAGAAATTATCTCCAATTTTGTGCTATTGTAAGCCCTTAGGGCATGTTTTGAAGTCTATTTTCTCTGTACTGAATGTACTAGGTTATTTTCTCAGTTAATACAATTTCCCTTTCCATGTTGTGTCCATTCTGTGCTTGGGTAGTGTCCCCATCAAGTGGTATCAGAGCTGGTTTTCTTGAGTGTGTAGACAGAGTGTCGACTGTGAGGCAGTTTGCACCAGGATTGTGTGGTTGTGGGTTTGAGTTAAGAAGATTCCTCCATGAAGAGAGCATGGTGGAAGGGCTAAAGTTGTTAATCCTAAGGAGGTTAGAGCCCTCCAAAGGCAGGTACAAGCATTGCAAGAGGAGCTCCGTAGAGGAACAAATGTTGTTGCAGGTGATGACAATGAGGATGACAATGAAGAAGAAGAAATTGGACCAAAAGGGGAATTTGATGAGGAAGTTATGAATCAAACAGAGGAAAGGATTTTTAGGGCCATTACTAATTTTGGGAAAAGACCTACAATTGATGTGGGTGTATTTTCAAGAAATTTGAAACCAGATGAGTTGATCGACTGGATCAATGAACTGGAAGAATACTTTGAGTATGAGGATATCAAGGACCCAAATAGGGTTAAGTTTGCAAAGGCCAAACTGAAAGGCCATGCCAAAATCTGGTGGCAAAAGGTTCAACTAGAAAGAAATAGAAGAGGAAAGGAGAAGATCACAAGGTGGGATTGCATGGTGGACAAATTGAAGAAGCAGTTCATTCCTGTGGACTACGAGCTTGATTTGTTTAAGAAGATGCATGGGCTAAAGCAAGTAGGAAGATTAGTCCAAGAATATATAGAGGAGTTTTATCAACTTTTGATTAGAGCAGGGCATGCAGAAGCAAATAAGGAGAAGGTTTCTCATTATATCAGTGGGTTGCGACCTAGTATCCAGGAGGAATTAAGTCTGGTAAGAATGACCAGCGTTGAAGAGGCATGCCAGTTTTCCCTACGAGTTGAAGAGAAGCTAAATAAGAGGTTTGAAGGGAGACAAAGAGGGTATGGTCAAGGAGGAAGGGGAAGCGGTAGGTCATCTAGAGGCCGAAATGAAACCCAAAAGAAAAATGAAGATGTGGGTACTAGCAGGAACCAGAGGAATGAGGGTTTCAACCACTCCCATGATCAAGACTTTGGAAATTAGAGAGGAAGAGGTAGAGGACATGGAAAAGGAAGAGGAGGCTTTCATGGTACCTATTTCCATTGCAATGAAGAAGGTCATCGTTCCTTTGAATGCCCTCAATGACAAGGAAGGACAGATAGGAGAGCTGAGGGTCAAGCTAGGGTTGCTCATGTGGATGAGGATGCACAGTCATCACATTCAGAGGATGCAAAAAGAGGAGAGACCTTGGTAAATGAAAGGGTCCTACTAAGTGGTGAGATTGAACTAGGACAAAGGAAGAGTTTGTTCCGTACCAGATGCAAGTGTGAGGATAAATCTTGTGATGTGATCATTGATGGTGGTAGCACTGATAACTTGGTATCAGAGGAGATGGTCTCTAAGCTGAAGCTCAAGAGGGAGAAACATCCCCAGCCCTATCAGATTGCTTGGGTGAAAGATGATCATAAGGTCCTGGTAAGTGAACAATGTCTAGTGAAATTCAAAATTGGGAGTTACCATGATGAAGTTCTCTGTGATGTTATCCCAATGGATGTTTGCCATCTATTGTTGGGTAGACCATGGCAGTTTGATAGACATGCAGTACATGATGGTCATGCAAAAACATACTCTCTAACAAAGGATGGAGTTTGCCACAAACTGAAGCCCATGAAAAAGGAAGGTGAAAAGGTATGTAGCAGTGCTAGGATTTGTCTTGTTGATGAAAGAAAGTTTTTAGATGGAATGAAACATCAGCATATGTGCTATGCTTTGATTCCTAGGAAAGATAAAGAAGGTAGTAGTGAAATACCACTTGAAGTTTCAGATTTACCAGGTGAGTTTGGAGATATTATCTCTGATAATGTTCCAGAAGGATTGCCACCAGTAAGGAAAATCAGTCATCAGATAGATTTAATCCCAGGAGCTAGTTTGCCTAACAAGGCTACTCACAGGATGACTCCTACTGAAACTAAGGAGCTAAATAGACAGGTTCAGGAGCTATTGAGGAAGGGCTTGATTCGAGAGAGCCTGAGTCCATGTGTAGTACCTGCAGTACTAGCACCAAAGAAGGATGGAGAGTGGAGGATGTGTACAGACTCTCAAGCTATAAATAGGGTAACCATCAAATATCGATTTCCTTTACCAAGAATGGATGATCTTATGGACTGCTTGAGTGGAGCTCAGTACTTCACAAAGATAGATCTCAAGAGTGGTTATCACCAGATATAGATTCGAGAAGGAGATGAGTGGAAAATAGCCTTCAAGACTAAGGAGGGTCTTTATGAGTGGTTAGTCATGCCCTTTGGATTGACGAACGCCCCAAGCACCTTCATGCGGCTTATGAATGAGGTACTTAAGAAGTTCTTGGGAAATTTTGTTATTGTCTTATTTGGAGTATATTTTAATTTTCAGCAAGACTTTCGAAGAAAATTCATTGCATATTCATAGTGTCCTTGAAAGGTTAAGGGAAGAGAAACTGTTAATTAATTTGAAGAAGTGTATCTTTGCAAAAAGGGAGTTAGTCTATTTGGGGTTTGTTATATCACCTGAAGGTCTTAAAATGGATCCAAAGAAGGTAAAATCCATCTTGGAATGGCCTACTCCAAGGTCTGCTACTGAGGTAAGATCATTTCATGGTCTAGTTAGTTTTTACAGGAAGTTTATTAAGAATTTCAGTGGCATATGTGCACCCCTAACTGACACAATAAGAGGGGATAGAAAAGAGGTCAAATGGACTGTAGCAGCTGCGAGAAGTTTTGAATTGCTGAAGAAGAAGGTGACAAAATAGCCTGTGTTGGCACTTCCAGATTTTAGAAAGGTGTTCCAAGTGGATTGTGATGCTAGTGGCAGCACTATTGGGACTGTATTAAGCTAAGAAGGTAAGCCTATTGCATATTTTAGTGAAAAATTGAATGATGCAAAGAAGAAGTATTCTGTTTATGATCAAGAGTTCTATGCAGTAGTTCAAGCCTTAAAGAAATGGGGGCATTATTTGTTGCCAAAGGAATTTGTTTTGTATACTGATCACCAGGCATTACAATACCTAAATAGCCAAGGTAAATTGAATCAGAGGTATATGAAGTGGGTAGAGTTCTTGCAAAGCTATACATTTGTGTTGAAGCATAGAAGTGGAAAATCTAATAGGGTTGCAGATGCACTAAGTAGGAGACAGTTGTTGCTAACAGTAATGTAGGTTAAAGTAGTTGGGTTTGATGAACTCAAGAATCTGTACCTTGATGATCCTTATTTTGTTGAAGCATGGAAAGCTTGTAAAGAGCCTGTTGTTGTAGACAGAGCTAAGTGGTTAGACTATTTGATTCAGGATGGTATGTTATTCAAGGGCAGCCAATTGTGCATTCCAAGGAGTTCCATGAGGGAAAATCTGATTAAGGAGAAACACAGTGGAGGGATGGTAGGACATTTTGGTCGAGATAAGATCATTTCCATTCTTAGAGAACATTATTTTTGGCCTCAGATTTCACAAGATGTGAAGAAGTTTGTACAGAGTTGCCAGGTTTGTCAAGTTGCCAAGGGATTTAGCCACAATACTGGACTATATCAGCCATTGTTTGTTCCATCAAAGCCATGGGAGGACATAAGTATGGATTTTGTTCTTGGATTTCTGAGGACACAAAGGGGTAATGACTTAGTATTTGTGGTGTTTGATAGGTTCTCCAACATGGCACATTTCATTCCATGCCACAAAACTCATGATGTTGTCCATATTGCAGACTTGTTTTTCAGAGAGGTGGTAAGGCTACATGGTCTTCCAAGGAGTATAGTTTTTGATAGAGACACTAAATTTGTGAGGTATTTCTGGAGAACATTATGGAAAAAGTTGAGAATAGACTTGAAATCCAGTTCCACACATCACCCACAGATTGATGGCCAAACAGAAGTGGTAAACAGAAGTCTGGGAAATTTTCTGAGATGTTTAGTTGGGGATAATCCCAAGGGGTGGGATTTGATTCTACCACAAGCCGAGTTATCTTACAATAACTTTGTAAATAGGAGTATTGGTAGATCACCATTCCAAATTGTATATGGAAGTAGCCCAAGGACTGCGCCAGAATTGAGGAAGATAGAGCAAGGGGAGAGGACAAGTGCTGAAGCTGAAGAATTTGTTGAACATATCAAGAGTCTACATGAGGAGGTTCAAGCACACATTACCAAGATGAATCAAGAGTGTAAATCTAGGGCTGATCAAAGGAGAAGACATAAGGAATTCCAAGTAGGCGATCTAGTCATGGTACACTTACGAAAAGAAAGATTTCTAGCCTGTACTTACAACAAGCTGAAAATGAAGAAATTTGGCCCCTACAAAATTCTGAAGAAACATGACTCAGGAAATGTATATGTGGTGGAGTTGCTAGATGGTATTCACATTTCTCCTATTTTTAACATTGCAGACTTAATAGAGTATCATGATGATGGTGCAGATGAGGAACTGATGTTAGAGCCATGTCCAATTCCTGCTTCTAAGAAGGAGGAGATAGAAGACATTCTAGATCATTATGTGGGTAGGAGTACTAGAAATAGGTAGTATGAAGAGTATTTGGTCAAGTGGAAAGGATGGCCGATAGAGGACTCAACTTGGATTTCAGCAGCTAAGGTTTTCCATTTGGGATTTCCTCTACCATTCATAAAGTGACAGGGTCACTTTTCAATCTACCCTGGGTGTCTGATGTAGGAGCATCCAGAGGTATAAGGGCAATCCTGTGTCACCCAAAAAATGTACTTAGACTTAATTTTTGTTTCATGTGTTTTCATTTCTGGATACCCATTTGGGTTAAATAAAGGTTCCAACTCTCATAGTTCCACTATTAGTGTTCTAGGATAGAGTATTTGAACACGTTGGGATACATGTAAATGTCAAAAAAAATAGGAGTATGTAATTGAGCCATCATTTTGGTGAACTAGAAGGTGTAAATTTGCTAGATGAATGTAATTGCAATTTAGAGCATTCCAGAAAAAGAATCAGGTCAAAAGGCCCCATGGTTTGAAAGTTATCGCAGTTTTTCAATTTTTGGAGACCTCCTAAGAATGCTTCAAAGTCATGTTAGGGGCATTAAATGACCTCCAAAAGGGCCAAAAATGGGAGATGAGCGAAGCTGGTCCATAGGGCTATAGAGCACTTTGAGAGCTTTCCGAAAATGTAAACGGTTCATCAATCAGAGCTACGGTTCAAAAGTTATGCCTCCCGAAAGTTCGGTTACCATTTTTGGATTCTTCTAGATTTGGACCAACTTCTACGCAGCTTCTGGAGCCTTCTACTTGGTTGGTTGATGCCTACTAGCACTTTCTAGAATGTATTCCTAGTCCTTAACTCTCCGGGGTCTATTTAAGGACATTTCTGGCATTGTAAAAGGCAGTTCAGAGTGGAATTTGAGAAGAGGTACCAAAAGGAGAAATTATCTCCAATTTTGTGCTATTGTAAGCCCTTAGGGCATGTTTTGAAGTCTATTTTATCTATACTAAATGTACTAGCTTATTTTTTCAGTTAATACAATTTCTCTTTTCATGTTGTGTCCATTTTGTGCTTGGGTAGTGTCCCCATCACTATGCATGGTGAATGGAATCAAGAATGCTCACAACAACCCATATATCCCTCTTATATTCTACTATATCCATCCTTACCATCTTCATTTCACCTATCATTCTTATTTCCATCTACTTTATCTCCTTCACACTTCATACCATATTCATTATCCATTCACATTGCACTCCACCCTATCCACCAAAGGCAGCTATATTGCCTCATACAACACTTCATTTAATAAGATCGCTAGAAATATATATAATATCAAACTTTTAAGGATCCCTATACAATCTAATAATTTTCTTGAAATTGATAAATCAACATTGGAATGTATTGATGTATATAAGGGATGTGATTTTGGTTTACTTAAAATAGAACAATATTACTTATTGAATTATAATTAACTATGTTCTTCTTTTCCACTTAGTGAATTCCAAATACCCATAAATGAGCCCATACTTCAAATTTCACCAATTTTAATTATTCGACTCATAAGTATGTGTGTTAATATTAATCATTCACTAAGTAATATTGAACCATATACATTCCATATTTCACAAACATGGTACCATATCCTCCACAATCTATAGTCTACTACTTTTGGACTTACACATACTGAGATTTGGAGGCCTACAGTTAAAATGAGCATTCCTCACATACTTGTTGATCTGGGACCCATAATTGATCAAGCACAAGGGATTCTATGAATTATTAACCAAAATGTTAAAACTAGATGATAATTATTCTTCATTGTTGATTCTTTCCATCGTCCTAAGGTGACCAAATAAACTATGGATGATTTGTTAAACAAGGATCAAGGTATTAATATCCATATATTTTTCATTCTTGGTTCTTGTATCTTACGATGATCATTCATTGATAACAAGTACTATATCCATTTCTTGATTCCTTGGATATTTCAATTACCTATGCTTTTATGACATAAGTTAATTTGGGAGTACATCCTTTGAATTATTGAACTAGTTGATTTATCTATCATTCAAAAAGGCTCACAAAATTCTAATGATGTGTTACTCTCTCATGGGTTGCCTAATTTCTTTGGTTATTCTAATGATTTCATCACCTTGTGGCATGAAGTTAAATTTGTGGGGAATCTTTCCAAGTTTGTGGTGATAGGATGATTTCCAATCAAGATTCATTGATTTTTATGTTGGTCTTTTTAGTATACCTTGACATGTGACACCTCAACAATTCAAGGTATGTATTCTTATGTTTATTGACATTGGTATAATCATTGTAATCACATTATTATTATTTTATCAAGTGTTTATTTATATTAATGACTCTACTCACCATTTGTATAAATGCATTACTCACTTAATGGTAGGGTTATTAATTGGATAAAACTGCTTTACTACACTTGATATGCTTGGTTTCAAGAATATGGTTACAGGTCTATTGCTCTGGTGAGCTAAAATCATGATGCTTCTCTACACAAGCATTTCCTAACACACTTTGTTGGCTTTGTTAACATTGTGTGGGCTTGCTAGCTATATGGTGCATGTCTATTTCACTTGTGCTTCAATTTTCAAGATCACATACAGATTTTGGCATAGAGTGTTCACCACCTTGAGATGAGATTTATTTTCTACAATGATTTATCACATGGAGGAAAGTATGCAACTTGGTCTTTGTGATTCATGATAATTTTGAGCCACACATCTAGAAAGACGTTGAAGATGTTTTAGATCATTACACTCCTTCTTGAGCTATGTCTCCCCCTCTCTAAAGCTCTATGGACACATTAGAGACTATCATTGGTATATCACTCTATGACCTTATCCTTGATAATAAAGGTGTTATTATTTCAAAAAATGGATCGATCTCATTCTTTACAAGGATTGGATATGTAGCACAACTCTATGCGAAGTGATCTAGTTTTCTCACTATTGGAGCATTATGAGTAGTTCTTTCATCCAAGTGTGCTAGTATGTTCTAAAGTTCTCCAAGAAGCTTTCAAATTTAGTGACATGAGATACATAGATCAAAGTTGATTAGTGCAATATTCTCAAAATTGTGGAGATTATTCTTGTTCATCATTTCAAGTTCCTTCTACAATCAAGTTTCAATAATGCCTTATGTGAGGTCATGGACAAAAATCAAGCCTTGGATGATATCATTTTTCATCATCCATGTCAAGATTTTATTTAGTTGGTCATTATATGTAGTAATTAAAAAAAAGGAAAAAAAAAAGCAATAAAAGATCCAACAATGAATACATTGAGGCATTGTTGGCTAGTTAATATCTGAAAACTAGTTTCTGGTGGATGTTAACTGCAAAATAAATTCTTAGTGGTGAAAAATGTTTTTATAGCACCATTAAGTGGTGAGTGATTGAAAACTGGCTTGCCAGTGGTCACTTGATGTTATCAAAAATTGAAAACAAAAAAAAAATGCAATAATTGGTGTTCTTAGTTTTTCTGTTAATCCTTCTTTTTAGGAACACTCGTTGGCTTTAGTGGTTCTTTCATTCTTGGCACCTCCTATAGCTTTGTTCATTTTTGCAGCTCAGTGTGATCCTCAAATCTTTGATTACCCCTAGTATGTGTTGCATACTCAATTAAGGTGTTTCAGTAGAATTTTCTACCTACTATATGATCTCCAATGCTTCAATTGATGATGGTGGTTCCTTATATTTCCTTCTTTGTCCCATTTTTTCTAGTTCCTTTGAGTGGTCATCTCTTTGATGATTTTAGTCAAATGGTGGTATTTTATGGTGTTGCATTTATAGATGCTTCTCTTCATTCATTGTTGTAGATTCCTCCATTTTTGTGGCCACAGTTGTTGAGTTACTCTCTATTCTAGCCTTGGTCTCTCTACACATGCATGTTGGTAAAACAATAAATTTTGTTTTCCCCTATTTTATCTCTTAACTTTATTTATATTGCCCTTTATGTTGATCACTATGCAACACCCCTCCCTATCTTTTCCCTATTTCTCATGGACGGTCAACCTTTAAGTTGGGGGGAAGAATGTCACCCTATTATCTTCCATTTGTTGCCTTTACTAAACCCATCATACTATCCATTATATCCATTGTACAATAGCCTTTTCTTAATCTCTCATCTCTCCTATTTCACCCATTTAAACTCCTCTAGTGCAAATTGAGATAAATTCTCCTATATGAAACCTTTTGAACCATGATGGTATAAAAAAATTGAAATGAAAAGAAAAAGAAAAGAGAATAGAGAAATAACCTATGAAAATTTGAAAGAGATATCCCTATGAATAAGAAAACATAAGAAAGCTTATCATGTGAAGCAAAGAAAGGGATTTGTGTTTATATATGAGTTATCATGGTTCAGGGTGGAGATTGTCTAAAGCCATAAATCCAAGTGCTTTTAACTCAAACCAAAGACCTAATTATAATGATTGCACGAGGACATGCAATAAGCTAAGTTGGGGGGAATGATGAGAGCATTTTATGTCCCAAATTATACCATATTTTATCCTTCATATAATCCTTCACACTTCTTTCAATCCCCATTTTCTATTCCATTTTATCCTTCTACGTTGCATATGATACAATGTTTATGAGTGATATTTAATCTAGTTTTTAGATAAAATATTAGAATAAGTAAGATGTGATTGTATTTGATTATGGGTTATGACTCTTCCTCTCGCCTACAGATCTTCCTATCACATTCTATGCTTTTTCCTATAATAACAAATGGTGATTAGAAAGTTATTGAAGCAATTTAGATGTAGATTTATTGTCACAAAAGATGCAATATTATTCTTAATCTAAATGCCAAGTTAAATGAAAATTTGTTGGAAAATTAAATGCCACATCATCTCTTGCAATATGTCCATCTTCAAGGAAATCAGTAGCTATAAAGGGATTACATATTATTAGTTACCCTAACCATATGGAAACATGGCTGGCCCAATGTTAACCATTGCTAATCATTTGTATGAAAAAGAATCTATTATGACTAAGCCATCTCAAACTTGTAAAGCAATAATTGTTGAAGAAGACAACACTACTCAGTTGGAATGATAATAGAAAATTGGCTATTATTTGCAAGTCATAATTTATGTTATGCATTTCTTATGTAACAACCATCATTCATATGGAGTACATATCATATTAGTTTCAAATTTTTTAATATTTTGTATATAAAAGTAGCGTGAGATAGTGTTGAGGGGAGATATACACACATTTCTATAGATTACAACAAGGAACCTCTCAGCAAACATATTGTATCAGCATGTGCTATGTTTTAATAAAGTGATACTTTGCATGATTAAAATAGTGTAGACACAGTGCTTTCTCTACCCATCATGCAAGCCAGGAGTAAGGGCCCACTCCATGGTGGAACACAATGATGCATTTCATTAGTGTGTTATTCTATTTTGTATAAATTTACATTTCTTGCTTAGATTATCATCACAACATATTTTCATGTTTGTATCAGTTAGTAAGTTTTTGATTAGTCATCCAATAATTAAAATATAATATAGAAATGATTTTATTATTGTTTAATCTATATATTATTATCATTATTATTTTTATTTTAGGAAGATGGTTTCGTTTCTAATCTTTGTATCATCAAGAAGTGATAACTCCCATCGCTGCAATCATTTTGATTTCTTGTAGATTTAGTTTTGAGTGTTTTAGCTACATTCGTAATCCCTCATTTCACAACTATCATCCCTTGATAGCATATTGGTCGGATGCCTTTCACAAGCTTATGCTCTCAGATTGACATGTATAGACCAGTCAAACTCTATCATAAATTATTATTTCTTTTTTATTGTTTGCCCCAGTGTTGGCCTATTAGTCAATCCATTTGGAGAGATGAGATCTATTTACTCAGTCTAGCCTATTTTTGTTATTAATAATAACATTCCTCCTTGGATGTTCATAAAGAGGAAGCACATAATGTTCACAATGATTGTACCAGGTATTTTACATTTAATAGTCATCTAAATTAATTTATAAATGCAGTATCAAAATGGCCATAATAATTATGTTGCATTTATGATCATTTAACTAGGTAAGTACCAAGTGAAAGATATGAGGGTAAAAGGATATCAGAATGTGACTATTCAACTTTAATGACAAAAAAAATGGTATTTGTGTTTAGAAGTTGAAGATCATGTAAACTGATGAAATGTGTGAAATTGGATGAATTTTATGTCTATGATTTTTATAATTAAAAAATTGAGTAAAAATTTGTTTGTTTTTTAATATTTTGAAGTCCCTTTTTTAAATGTAAAAAATATAAGGTGTAGTTCTTGTCAAACAACTATATGAATATCATTTTTTTTTTACCTGATTTAAAAATATCTTATAGATGACATGTATAGCTAGTGAACAAAAAAAGAAATAATTATTTTTTATGTATATTTTCTTTGTCATAAGTACTCAAGGGTGACCTTATCATAATCCAATATTTTGTTTCCTCCTATCAAAACTTCCTTTCAAATCTACAACTTTTTGAAAAAATACATATTCATGAAGAGGAATCTCTCCCCTAGAGATAAATATAAATTTATTTTTTTCATATGATTTACTATTTTTTCCTTTTTTGAGGGATCATCTTATGAAACGTTGAAATATTGGCTTACAATATTTTGAAATTATAATATATTATAACTAATCAAAACACTTAGAAATTTATATAATAATGATATTGAATCTGAGATCTATAAAAGGGTATTTTTAGTTTTTGAAAAAAAAAATGAGTTTTGAAAGAGAAATGAGATTTGATCAAAATAGGTTTTGGTATCCTAAAAGGTGACACAGCTCTATACTTTTACCCATAAATGTATGTATTGATCCTTTGATTGATTAGTTGTTGGAGTTATGGAATGGAGTCACTATGTATGACATCTCTAGACCAATTGGTGAAAGACATTTTTTATTCAATGCAATGCTTGTATGGACAATACATGATGCCCCTAGACTAACACATTTTTGTCGTATGTAAAACTTTGTATGTAATAGTGATAACACATTTTTTTTTAATGTTTTAGTTGTGTGTGATAATTTTAAATATGAATCTTCTAGTACAAATGTCATCCAATTATACATGATCTTGTAGATCTTCAAACAAATAGAAAATTTGCATGTCCAATTTGTGGTCCAAACATGAAATCTCGTCATTAAAAAAGTTTAGGAAATCAAGTGTTTGATGAGCATAGACACTTTCTCCACAAAAACCATAAGTATCAAATTACCAAAAAATATCTTTTCAATGGGAAAGAAGAGACAACATTAGAGCCACGAAAAATGACACCTCACATATGGAAGTTGGAATACAATAGAATGAATCATCAGGGTAATGTCATTCCATCTGATGCATGTTTTTGTATGAAATTAAAATTTTGATACTATCTTTTGTTTAGTAATGATGTAATTTATGTTCATGAAGGTTGTCAAGGAATTGATGAGAAACTTCCAAAAGGACTTAAAAGCTATCCTAGACAATTTAGTAGGTTGTCATACTACGAGCACCTCCCAATTCTGCATTTGTCTAATGTTATGCATATTGGAAAGAATGTAATAGAGACACTCACTAGTACATTTGACCCCATTTTTAGACCAAAATTTTCAACCATCTATTAAGATGGAGTCAAATTGGTCGGAATAGGCAAAGAAAAATGTGTTTTTTTAAATCCATGCCCGTATTGGTCAAAATTTTGACCAACACGGGGCTTATACATCTAAAACAAAAGAAACATTTCCCACTTTATGTCTTTCACATGGGTTCATTTCTGTTTACGTGGGTTCATTTGGGTTTTTTGTGAATTTTCACAAAGGGTAGGGTTGGTGTTGAAAACAGATCCAAATCGTGCTACGGCGAAGGGATGTTAGCTCTCCTAGGTCATCAACTGGTGAAACGCCATTATTGCTAGTGGGTAGTTATCAAATCCTTGATTTAAAATGGATACCAAAACCTTTGTTAAAATTTCCATCTACTTAGATGGATCCCTAAAAACCAGTCAGAGGTCAAGGATCTTGATTTACTTTCTGTGTCTAGTTTTGCCTATGGAAGATTAGATTTTAATGGTTTTAACTCTGATAGTTGTGTGTTTGTGCAAAGCATTGTGTTCAGCATGTCTTGCTTATCTTTTGAGTAGGTGGTTTCTTCTAGCTATGTAGATCTGTTCTGTTGTGTGCTCACATTGTAGTTTGCATTTTGTTTGCTGCCAGAAATCTAGCTTTCACGGATGTACAAAATGCTCCCTTTTTTCTATTTGTTGTTTATCTCAATGATTATCTGAAAAAGCTACTGTGCATAGTTTGTTTATTCTGTTAATCGATCAAAATGATCATTATATGTTGAAGAGAATACAGTAATAAATGAGGAGCATTTGTAGTTTATTCTGTCAATATTTTTATCTATTCATTGGATCCACAAGTGTGCACTCTCAGCACATATATCAGAAGCCAGTCATTCTACCTACTATATAATATAAGAATTGATAGAGGGCTTTCCATTTGCTGGCATCTTTTCCACCGAACTGAATGCATGTGCTATTTCTCATCGTAGTGTTTACGAAGAGCTCCTATTTACATCAAATTTCAATGTCCATAGCATGCAAATCATTTCTCATAGTCCTATTAAGTAAAATCTAGATTCTCTCTAATGAATGTCATGGGTTTTTCTTAAAATTACTCGATTGTATAGGGTTGCATTTAGATTCACAGTATGTTGCATGTTCCAAAGATACTAAAGTTATTTTTGGCTCTATATTGCTTTATTGCTTTTGCAGTACTATTTTTAGGGGAGATTTGATCTGGTAAAGTTCGTGAGGATTATATGTCAGCCTTCAAATTGGTCCTTATGTCTATGCCGAATGGAATTTTGGGTATAATTTTCTGTAACTAATCTATATTACATGTGAGGTTCTCTTCTTTCAAACACCCAACATGGTTGATTAAATGTGGATATTAATGCTATTGATCAATTTGCAGGGGCTTTCCAGTTTGGTTAAAGTTTGTCCCTGGCATCAGCTTTAGGATAGATAACGAGCCTTTCAAGGTGCTTCTCTATGAAATGATGACACTTTTAAGACTTATAAATACCTTGTATCTTAATAGGATTTTAATGCATAATATTTGATCCAGTTTCTCATATTGAATAAGTGATGAGTACTGCAGATGGCAATGCAAAGTTTTACATCAAAGGTTGTGGACTTAATGAAGAGTGAAGGGCTCCTTGAGTCTCAAGGTGGACCTATTATTATGTCCCAGGTGTGTGTGTTTCTTACAATGTTACCATGAATCTTTGTTAAGGCAATTTTTTCTATCTTAAGGCCACTGATCTTACAAAAGATCAGTGAAACAAGAAGAGTTTTAAGTGTACATTTGTATGGAATCAATGAATACCCTAACCTGCTAATTCATCCTCTTCACATGTAGAAAATGAATACAAACTTGATGAAGCAGTGTTTGGGCCTGCTGGGGCATCATAAATGACCTAGGCTGCACAAATGGTTGTGGGATTGGGTATGGGTGTACCCTAGGTTATGTGCAAACAAGATGATGCGCCAGATCCTATGGTGAGTTCTATTTCATATGACCCATTTCTATTTTGAGGCTTGGGGACTCTAATGCCTCTATCAATTGTCATGGTCAATTTGGAATTATCTTGTGTCCTTGCAATTACACTAAATCCATTTCATATATTTAGTTTCCTAGCAATTAAGTTTTTGTATTTTAATGTAATGTACACTTATCCAAACAATTGAAGAAGTGGTAAATAATGTAATGTAAGCTTTCAGGTTTTTGAGGTGTCTACATGTTATCTTATGTTCCTATAATAATTCTTGTTGATAATCTGAGTATTCAATGCTTCAACCCTTTTGTTGAATATTGTTGACAGATTAACACTTGCAACGGTTTCTACTATGACAACTTTGTACCTAACAAACCCTACAAACTATCAATGTGGACTGAGGCATGGAGTAGCTAGTATAGATCATTCCCTCTTCTCAATGCTGTTGAATTTTGAAAATTGCTTATATAGTACTATTTGCAGTAATTAGGCAATCGGTCTTCTTGATGGCTTGCAAATTCTAGCTTTTTAAGAAATGATAGTAAAGTGTTTTCTTTTTTAAGTATTAACCAGTGGGCACACTGAATGCCATTAACATTATAGTTATAAGTTCACTGTCTACAATTTTTGTAGGTATATAGAATTTGGGGGTACTACTTCTCATAGACCTGTTGAAGATCTGGCCTTTGCAGTTGCTCACTTTATTCAGAAAGGAGGATCATTTGTGAACTATTATATGGTAGAGCTCACCTTGAAGCAAATGGGTTATCCTAGCACATGCCATTCTTATATGGCCTCATTTTTTATATTAATTTAGTTTCTCTTCTTTGCAGTATCATGGTGGAACAAATTTTGGCCGTACTGCAGTAGCGCCTTTCATTACAACTAGTTATGACTATGATGTACCTATTGATGAATATGGTATGCTTTACCGAGCATGCGATAAGACTTGTGCTGATATTCTTCTTTGTTAACAGTGTCAAACTGGAACAGATAATTTTTTCTGAATTACATAAAATTCTTAAAGAGCAATACATTTTTTTATCTTTATAAAAGATGAGGTTTATATCCCACTTTAAGTTCCTTGCTACCTTAGGGTCAAATTAAATCAGTTGGATCTTTAGTATTTTTAAACATGTAAATTGTTTTGAGCTTGGTATTTTTATTCTATCTCAAAAATACTATAAAGTCTTCACGAATTAAAACATGAACTATTGTTCTTTTCCTTTCTTTGCAGGGCTTCTCAAGAAACCAAAGTGGGGACATCTTAAGGAATTACACAAGGCTATAAAGCTTTGTGAGGCTGCTTTAGTTAGTGGTGATCCTCAAGTTAACTCTCTTGGCACTTATCAGGAAGTAAGTTGAGCATGTTGATTGGTTTACTACTTTATAGACTATTTTTAGATTAAACTTTAAAGTCTCATTTGAAAAAGGGGAAAAAAATTAAAAAGTTGATAATGCTATTATAAACACAATGAGCTAACAACATTGTCTTTTCAGTCTTATGTGTATTCTACAGGGTGTGGAAGTTGTGCTGCTTTCCTTGCAAATTTTGATGTAGTAGTCTTTTTTAACAATCAGCACTATCACATCCCTGCTTGGTTTGGTAGCATTCTCCCTAACTACAGAAACTCAGTGTTCAATACTGCCAAGGTGATAGTTAATTTCTTTAAAATGCCAATGTGCTTACAAATTAAGACTATCTGCGCCCTTTATTTTTCAACTATGATCTACATGTTCTTATTTGATCAAGTCCTAACAAGATGAGGGTTTCATTGTTAAGTATGAATATTTTGGAATGATCCTTACTACTCTTATTTTTGTTTAATCTTGATACTTATCATAAAGGAGCAATGTGCAGGATTTCTCTGTACTTTTTTGTTTATTGATTCATGTCATGCTTCTTTGTTAAACTGGAACCTCTCTTAATAATATAATAAGTGTAGTGGTGCCAGTATCTTGTTTAAAAGAAATATTCACACTTGCCTATGAAACTTGTGTTACTGTTTAATCTCAATGCTTATCTGAAAGGAGCAATGTGGAAGGATTTTCTGCATTTTTCATCTTCACAATGAAAATTTATTTATTAAAATATGCTCTCTTCTAGTGTGCATTATATTTCTTCTATACATGGATAGAATGTATTTGAATTACTTCAGTTGCACGTGAGTTGCAAAATTTATGGCACTAATAAATTCACATGCTCTATGACAGGTTGCTGTCCAAACAACTCAAATGAAAATGACACCCATTAAGGGATTTGCTTGGGAATCATTCCAAGAATATGTTATCTCCAATGCAGATAGCTCTCTCACTGCAATAGGTTTGCTGGAGCAAATAAACACTACAAGAGATAATACTGACTACTTGTGGTACACTACGAGGTGAGATATACCTTCTCCACATCTTTGTTTAATGTTCCAGTTTTCTAAATGGTTACAGAGGTGAATATTTTATCAAACATTCTGTTGGTAAACAGATTGTTCTTTCCAATGTAACTCTTAAATGCCCGAACCTGTGAGAAACAATTTGATACCAACAGTTGGATAATCTATCATGAGGTTGATAGATTTCCTCTGAATTGAAAGGTACAGCTCCCTTATCAATGATATTCAATGAATTTGTTTGTTCCTAAACTAATTGGGTACGTTCTTAACCTGAGAATGGAAGAGGGAAAACCAAGCCAGTCCCAGACAGAACTAACTCAGGTAGATTTTAACTCCTAAATCTAGCCAATTCCAAGAATCCACAACTCCTATGACTTCTTGATATCGGTAATGCAATATGGATGCAGATTATGTGAATGCAATGAAGAAATGATGATCTAATATTTAGATTTATGCAATAGAAATACGTGCAAATACTCTGATCTACAACACATTCATTATTTGACACAAGATGCAAGATAATGTCCAAAACTGAACACAAAAATACTATGATTGAATATATTCATAAAATAATACCCAAATTCTCTGATTTGAAGCAAAACTCTTCTTTGTTTTGAACACAACAAATACAATGCTCTGATTTTTATTTGCCTGCAACTCTGGCCAAATCTATTACAGAAATCAATGCAATGAAATGCATAAAATAAACTAATGTCTTCCCTCTACTCTAGCAATACCTACTCTTGCAAAAAAAAAGCCCTGCTCAATGGAAAAGGTTTTACAATAAATACATTCTCCAGCAATCGTTTGGTTTCTTCTAGTGACTTTTCAGTTTTGTAATTGGTCTTGTCTCTTCGACTTCTCATATTTATTCTTTTGAAAACTGATATGCTTATTAACTTTTAAAGTTAATAATGATAGATATTAACATATTTAAATTATATGTTAACAATTGACATTTAAATATGTTAAATCAATATCAAAATCTTTCCTTCATTGAGTGGACAGCAAAATAAATAGTTCTGTCAGGTAAAAATGAGCCATTTTTCGTGGGACATATCTTTTTATTCCACAATTGGATTGAGCTTATTTTTGGATATGTTCTTCCAAACTTAGTTATCTTCATCCTGACTAGAGCGATCGGAAAAATAATCAATGAGTAAAAAGATATGAATTTCTAAATTTTGCTCTATATGACTGCTACAAAATCAGAATTAATAAAATAAAATTTCCATCCATTGTTCTTTCAATGCTCTATAATCCATATCTTCAATCTGCAACAATGTTATCTTCAATGCTTACAATGTTAATTCTCTGCTAAAATTTGGGAGAAATTCCCTAAACTTCTTATAGTAGAAATCTGACTTTTGTCTTCTTCCTTTGGTGGAAAATTGAACTTTGACTGCAAAAGTCGCAGTGGAAAATGAATTTTCCATTTCCATGTAGTGGGCACAATTTTGATGTAGATTGATTCACAAATTATTTTTTTGGAGTAATCTTGATGCTAGACCCCATATACCTTGATTTGGGATTGAGATTTGCCTTTTCTCTCCTCATATGGAAAATTGGACTTTGCCTGTGAAAGTCGTAGTGAAAAATGAATTTTCTGCTATGCATTTTTCCTTTTGCTAGAAAATGAAATATTTGCTTCTCCAATGAAAAATCTAAAAATGACTACGAAAGTCGTAGTGGAAAATGATTTTTCCACTACACTTCATTTTTCCTTTGGTGGAAAATCCCAAGTTGACTTCTCCATTGCGGAAAATTAGAAAAGTGCTTCTCCATGGAAAATTAGAAAATGACTACAAAAGGCGCAGTGGAAAATGAGTTTTCCACTACACTTCATTTTTCCTTTGGTGGAAAGTCCCAAGTTGACTTCTCCATTGTGGAAAATTAGAAAAGTGCTTCTCCATGGTGGAAAAATGAATTTTGACTTCTATTTGCTTCCACATTTGCATATCTGGACTCAGAAGTAATTCAATCCTTCATAGAAATTTTGTTAAACACACTGAGAACAATTTTAAGAAATTTTTTATGGGCGGCAACTTTAAAAGTTTTTAAAATGGTGTACTGAAAGTGCACCTACAGTTGGCTTTGAATGGGGATTATGTGCTACAAAGTGCATAAAGAATTCAGAATCTCTAGCAAAAGACAAGTGCCTATCCATTGGGTTACAGAGTCTAAGCACAAAGAAGACCATCAAAGAATTGCTTGCTGAGAGAGCAGAGGGGAGTAAGGAAAAACCAAAACTGAGAATGCAGGGAACATTAAGCTACGCACACCAAAATTGCGGAAACAAAAGCTTATTTACAAATACAGGTGAGGAGACCTCACCAAAAAAAAAGAGCAAGCAGGAAGAAACTCACACATGGCCATTAATCGGAAGGGAGAAGTATGAACCTTTCTGGAAAATCAAATTATGTTCTAGCAAGTTAAACCAAAAAAATTTCCCCTTGGCAACTTCATCATAATCAAAATTGAATCCAGAGGTACACTGAAAATATGTGGCCCAGAAATCCCTTCCAAACAACCATCCTTCATCATATATTTCTGATTCATCTATGCCTGCCTGCACATTACTTCTTGCACCATTAACCATTTTTTGTGTAAAAGAAAGGTATAAAGATTCTGAATCTGGTACGGGAACACACTCACCTTGATCTCTTTCTACAACATCATTTTTAATATAGATTCCAACATCCGAAACAATATTGAAAAATTCAGGATACTCAAACGGTTCTGAAAATGATGTTCCATCATATGCACATTTATCACAGTCGATTTGAATAGAACTTTTAGATTTCAAATCCAGGATGAAATAAAATGATTCTTCATCACACATAGGATCAATTTGGATTGAAGTAACTTCATCCTTTCTAGTAGCTATCAAGTCTGAAAACTCCCTATCCAAATTCAAAACTTCAATACTTGAATCGGTTGTAGAAGAAGACTTACATTTGGCAGGCACCAAGACTCGATTAGCTTCTATTTCATGGTAAATAAAAATATAATCTAGTTCTTTGTCCTCCCCATGATGTTGCAACACTTTTTTAGTCAAAGAGAATCTCTGCTCAAACTTTGTTCTTGCAACCATTTCTTCAATCATATTTTCAGATTTGGTAAAATGATTATCAACACATGCTCCAGCCTTTTTGTCAACACAGATTTCTTCAAGAAAACTCAGAGTTGTATTATCTTTGAAATAAAATGATTCCAACATAGAATCATCATCAACTTGTGTAGTTTTAAAATCACTTTTACAAATATCTTCTTCAAACTTAAAAGTTTCATATTCCACTTGCTTACAAACCAAAGGATGATTTTCAAAAGAAACTTTATGTAAAAGATGATCATCATTTTCATCAAATCTGAAACTTGTAACCTTAAGAACAAAAGAAACCATAGAAAAATCCTCATTTTCTATTTCACTTACCATTTCCCAGCTGCTATCAAGAGTGTCTTTGCCCATTGAAATTTGTGCCTTTGGAAGTTGGGGTATTTCTTGTTCTCCAAGAACTAAACAATTAACTGACATTGGTTCTTGATTTACTGGTTTTTCTTCAAGCACTTTTGCTGAAACATAACTCCCCTTTCTTTGGTCTTGGACGTTGAAGTACTGCTGGTATACACACCTTAACAATAGAGTGGATTGATGATCTTCGGAGAGACTTAATCTCTTCTTTTCGGCTTCAGCAATGCTTTGTTTAAATGTAGTCCAAAGAAATTGTAAATTGAAATCACTTTCAGCTTCTATCTCTTTGAATGTGAGTTTTCTTCTGGTTTTCTTTCTTGGTTGAACCTCTTATTCACTCAGGACCAAAAAATTATAGGAGATGTGATGGTGCGGAACTTCTACAATCTCATCATTATCTACCTTCAATTCTTTGCTTAGCTACAACACCCTTTCTCTACAATGTTGCAATAACTTTGATTTTATTTCTATCTCCTTTAATTTGTGATACCTGGCACAAACACTTTTCCATAAAAGGACTGGTGCATGATCTTCTTCAACGCTCAAATTCATTTTTCTTCCATGGGTAATGCTTTCTCTAAAAGCATCAAAAAGATCATGCAAGACTGGATCTTGAGTTTGATGAAGTTTGATCAAAGAAGGATCTGGCCTTCTTCCTTTCACAACTTTAATGGGCATGGCTTTTAATAACAAAGTCGCCAATCTCCTGCAAGTAGAGATAATAATAATTTTGAAAATGAAAGCATTGGGCTCTTCAACCAGAAATGATGAGAATCAAAATAGAGTTGCCAATCTCAAGTAGAGATAATAATATAAATTGAGGAAGTAAAACTTCAGCACTAATCTTCTTTTCCACTTTCCCCAGTAGACTCGCCGAAAATCTGTTGGTGAATAGATTGTTCTTTCCAATGTAACTCTTAAATGCCCGAACCTGTGAGAAACAATTTGATACCAGCAGTTGGATAATCTATCATGAGGTTGATAGATTTCCTCTGAATTGGAAGCTACAGCTCCCTTATCAATGATATTCAATGAATTTTTTTGTTCCTAAACTAATTGGGTACGTTCTTAACCTGAGAACGGAAGAGGGAAAACCAAGCCAATCCTAGATGGAACTAACTCAGGCAAATTTTAACTCCTAAATCTAGCCAATGCCAAGAATCCACAACTCCTATGACTTCTTGATATTGGTAATGCAATATGGATGCAGATTATGTGAATGCAATGAAGAAATGAAGATCTAATATTCAGATTTATGCAATAGAAATATGTGCAAATACTCTGACCTACAGCACATACACAAGATGCAAGATAATGTCCAAAACTGAGCACAACAATACTCTGATTGAATATATTCATAAAATAATACCCAAATTCTCTGATTTGAAGCAAAACTCTTCTTTGTTTTGAACACAACAAATACAATGCTCTAATTTTTATTTTCCTACAACTCTGGCCAAATCTATTATAGAAATCAATGCATGAAATGAAATGCATAAAATAAACTACTATCTTCCCTCTACTCTAGCAATACCTACTCTTGCAGAAAAAATGCCCCCCTCAATGGAAAAGGTTTTACAATAAATACATTCTCCAACAACCATTTGGTTTCTTCTAGTGACTTTTCAGTTCTATAACTGGTCTTGTCTCTTCGACTTCTCGTATTTCTCCTTTTGAAAACCGATATGCTTATTAACTTTTAAAATTAATAATGATAGATATTAACATATTTAAATTATATGTTAACAATTGACATTTAAATATGTTAAATCAATATCAAAATCTTTCCTTCATTGAGTGGACAGCAAAATAAATAGTTATGCTAGGTAAAAATGAGCCATTTTTCATGGGGCATATCTTTTTATTCCACTATTGGATTGAGCTCATTTTTGGATATGTTCTTCCAAACTTAGTTATCTTCATCCTGACTGGAGCGATCGGAAAAATAATCAATGAGTAAAAAGATATGAATTTCTGAATTCTGCTCTATATGACTTCTACAAAATCAGAATTAATAAAATAAAATTTCCAACCATTGTTCTTTCAATGCTCTATAATCCATATCTTCAATCTGCAACAATGTTATCTTCAATGCTTACAATGTTAATTCTCTGCTAAAATTTGGGAGAAATTCTCTGGAATTCTTATAGCAGAAATCTGACTTTTGTCTTCTCCCTTTGGTGGAAAATTGAACTTTGACTGCGAAAGTCGCAGTGGAAAATGAATTTTCCATTTCCATGTAGTGGGCACAATTTTGATGTAGATTGATTCACAAATTATTTTTCTGGAGTAATCTTGATGCTAGACCCCATATATCTTCATTTGGGATTGAGATTTTCCTTTTCTCTCCTCATGGAAAATTGGACTTTGCCTGCGAAAGTCATAATGAAAAATGAATTTTCCGCTATGCATTTTTCCTTTTGCTGGAAAATGAAATATTTGCTTCTCCAATGGAAAATCTAAAAATGACTACGAAAGTCATAGTGGAAAATGAGTTTTCCACTACACTTCATTTTTCCTTTGGTGGAAAATCCCAAGTTGACTTCTCCATTGTGGAAAATTAGAAAAGTGCTTCTCCATGGAGAATTAGAAAATGACTGCGAAAGGCGCAGTGGAAAATGAGTTTTCCACTACACTTCATTTTTCCTTTGGTGGAAAATCCCAAGTTGACTTCTCCATTGCGAAAAAATAGAAAAGTGCTTCTCCATGGTGGAAAAATAAATTTTGACTTCTATTTGCTTCCACATTTACATATCTGGACTCAAAAATAATTCAATCCTTCATAGAAATTTTGTTAAACACACTGAGAACAATTTTAAGAATTTCTTTATGGGTGGCAACTTTAAAAGTTTTTAAAATGGTGTACTGAAAGTGCACCTATACATTCTTACTAATTAGAATGATTTTTTTCTATTGGTTTCGATTTTCACATTGTTGAGATTTGTAATTGTATCTTAGAAAGGTTAGAAAATTAATTCCATTCTAATCCATAGATCACAAGATAACTTTAGTTGATCTCTTGCATGCTTATGCTTTTTGCAAA
The DNA here is from genome assembly GCA_028749045.1 of Cupressus sempervirens. Lineage (NCBI taxonomy): Eukaryota > Viridiplantae > Streptophyta > Pinopsida > Cupressales > Cupressaceae > Cupressus > Cupressus sempervirens. The sequence goes on along the minus strand of CM053787.1, from coordinate 265,348,677 downwards.
ATAACTTAATTCAGTGTCTTTCATTCATATCTTTTCCATTTTTGGAAATATTTTTCTTTTTGTTCCTTGCTTCTAATTTATGCTTCACATTTGACTTGTTTTACGGTATCTGTATTGATTGTATCTGAGCTCTGAATGCTCTTCTATTTTAACAATTTAAGATTTTGACTCCATTAAATATTAACATGTTATCTTGATAATAGAGGAATATTTAAGGAAATCATAAACAATTATTTTCCTTTTTCTTCCAAGTAGATCTATTATTTAATGCTTCCTCTAGATTCTAAATGTTTAATGTTGAATTGTGGATAGGAAGACTACTTGATGAACAGTCATATGGTTAATTTGTAACTTTGTTTGTTGAACACAAATCTAGTTTGTTAAACAAGAATCTTGAATCAATTCAAACCTAAGAGTTTTCTTTTGTTGGGCACAAATTGGCAGTTTCACATATTAATACATTTGTTGTATCATGTATGGTATAGTGTTGAAGTTGGTGAGGATGAGCCTTTTATAAAGAATGGTGGTCTTTCAGTTCTTTCTATAGATTCAATACGTGATGCATTGCATGTTTTCATCAATGGAGAATTTGTAGGTATAAGATCATCCAACATCCCTAAATTCAGAGTGTGTTTTCTAATTTAGTGTTGTTGAGTCAAATAATCAGAGTGGACTAATAATTGCTAGTTTGGTCTGTGTTTTTGTTTTTGGTTTTTCAATGTTGAGACATAGAAATTGAGAATTGGGAGGACTTTTCATGTTGGATTTATGCTTTTAACAGGCTCTCAATTTGGAAGCAAGCAAAACCCTAAAGTGAGATATCCATCTAGTGTGAAGCTTAGGGTTGGAACAAACATAATTGCACTCTTGAGTATGACAGTTGGTTTACAGGTTTGTTTCAAACCACATATGTGCAGTTGCTTCTATATTTTTGTTCTATTTGGCAGATGCAAAAGTGAAAATAGTAGGTGTAGCGATGTTAGTATCTTGTTTTATGTCTAATTTCATGTATAAGAATTTAGTCACTAGTTGTTTATGTGAAATGAAATCAAATATAATATTACTAGTTGTCACTATAATAGTATAATGTTTTTTGACATTAGATACTAATTCTTGATTTATATGTTTATGTTATAGAATATTGGACCCCATTTTGAATCTTGGAATATAGGGATTCTTGGTCCACTTACCCTTAGTGGCTTTAAGGAGGGAACACAAGACTTGTCGATACAAAATTGGTCTTACTAGGTATGAATCATGTTAATGCAAATTTGTTATTTTGTTTTCTTAAATAGGATACTATAGTTTGGAGTAGAAAAAGAATAGTTTATATACATTTAAATTTTTAATTATTGATTAAATTATTTAGATATGATACTTTTTTTGAGAGCACAAATGGATAAGTAATAAAACATGGTTGAAGTCATCAATTTTGGATCAAATATGTCATTTTGTGTCCTCCTTCTAAGCTAGTGATATTTGTACTTTGCTTACTATATCACAATTTGAACTGAAATTGATTATTTTTCTTTCCAAAGATCCCAATGGCACCATATTTTTTCTATATATGTCTTCGCAAATTATAATAACATGATGACTCTACACATTTTACCTGTGACCAGTGGACCTAGGTGTCTTTTAATTTTTTTCTCTTTAGATTGTAGAACAACTTAAGTTTCTTCCTTAATATTCAAGAATATGAGCATTAGTTTTTGACATAAAGGATTTTTTTTGGAGTTCAAATGTAAAAGGGTGAATGGTATTGAATGGATTACAAATGTGTGTTATAGATTTCTGGGAGAAATCCTTGTTTGGAATATTGTGATTTATTATGATTATTAATACAGCTCCAGCTCATTTTGTAATATTTTTCTATGTATATGCATATCCAATTTTTTGTGCGTGCAGGTTGGTTTGAAAGGTGAATCAATGGATCTCCATACAATAGATGGGCATTCCTCTATTGAATGGATGAAAGGAGTAGTTGTCCCTCAGAGACAGCCACTAACATGGTACAAGGTATGCTCTTGATGTTAAATGTTAAATCTATGATTGTGTCAACAACCATGGGAACCATGAAAAGGTTTGCATAGTTACAATTTGTGTACTTTGTTTAACATTTTTCATTAAAATTTAAATTATTACTGTATAGGCAACATTTGATGCACCAGCTAGTGAAGATCCAATAGGATTGGATTTGAGCACAATGGGTAAAGGCCAAGCATGGGTAAATGGTCAGAATATTGGACGGTAATAGCCTTCTTATCATGTCAATGGTGTCTACTCAAATGGATGCAACCATCAAGGAACTTTTCATCCAAAGAAATGTGCTGAAAATTGTGGCTAGCTATCTCAATGCTAGTGAGATTTCTTATATTTTTGTGTTCAACTTTCTACTTGATGCTAGTTTATGGATGATACTACAACTTTTATGGTAAAATTTGAATTTAAGAGCTTTAAAAAAAAAGAAAGAGCTACTAAGACGAATATGTAGTTGATAGACAATAATTTTTGTTTTTCAAGTATCATATTCCTCGATCCTAGCTGCAACCAACTGGAAACTTGTTGACTTAGTGTATTTTGAATTTGATTGCTTGGATTTGGAATAAATTGGTAGCAGATATTATTTTTGTTAAAGTGTTAGGTATATTACAGTAATGGATTTCTTTCCAGGGCATTTGATCCTTTTGTGACTGCCTCTAAAACAAGTCAAGCTATCAAGTAGCACCTCTTAAACTTTGTGAGATCAATCTTGACTGTCATGGCATTTGCATATTCTACATCCTGGTAAATCATAAATCATTGTCAACTATCTTATCATTTGTCTATTGTATGACTAGGTAAGATATTGAATCATATGATTGCATAATGCATGTAGATTATATTAAGTAATCAAATATTCTATATAATTCTATGCAGCACGATTCAGCAGGTACAGAAATCTGCCACTAAGCACCAGAACAGCCTAGAAATGAGAAATGTATGCTATCTTCATTTGTTTTATTATTCTATAGAACAATTCTTATGGTTTAAGTTTTTCAACATCAATTTGTAATTTTAGTTAGAAATCTCTATATATCTTTTCTTGCTAGACAAGGTTGCTTAGTTTTTATGTAAATGTCTTTGCTTTTGCAACTTGGACTTGAATTCACCACCAATGCTGAAATGTCCCAAATGAAGCCTTTGTTTATGGGAGATTTAGAAATAAGCTAGCTCCTTAGCAATTTTAGGTAAGAGCAATTTGCTAGTCAAATAATTAAAACATGAGATTTTGCAAAGAGAGATGATTTCTACTACAACCCCATTTTATCCCATGAATGATATGATTATCATGGTTCATCTTAACAACTGTGGTTCATTTTATCCCAGTCACTAATTTGGGGATTTCTCCAATATTTCCCAAACAACTAGGGAAACTAGAACCTAATTAAGATACCCTTTTGGGATCTATACATCCTCCCTAAGTTTCAATATCAACTCTTTTGGATCATACCCAAGATCCAATACCCCTAGTAACACCAAACAAGGCCTACTTCTCTCCCATTTTCAAAGCAAATCATAGCTCCACTTATCCTCTTGTCCCCAAACATTGAAAGAGTGTTTCTAGGGCTCATAAAAAAAGATATTTTGAAATCTCCAAGGTTCTATTAGCCATCCAATTCATTTTTCACCAAACCTTTGGTTCTAGGGTCACTAAACTAAGGCCTGTTCAATGAGACCTCTAACAACATCACCAAAACAAAAGGACTGTACCAACACTTCATAAATGTCCTCCCCATACATATTCCTTCACCAAATATCATTATCCTTGAAGGAAAGCCCATCCACCAATCACATAGATCACAGAGGGTGTAAGAGTTGCCACATTGTAGAAAGCTTCAAATCTAAACCCAACTGTGCTCTGCCAATCACTGTCTTACAAACACCAGCCTGATTATTTGAACCTAAAAACTATGAAATAAGAAAGAAAATGTGTGAAAAGAATAGGACACAAATTCCTTAAGATTCCTACATCATGATCAATTGAGAGCCAAACTCAACTATCATTTCAGAGGTATTGGTTATGACTGTACCGGAACAGTGGCTAGTTAATAGAGAAAAAACTTGTTTTTATTGCTTCCAGAGTCTATTACATGTCTTATTATTCCAAAAACCAACTCTCCATTTCCTTTAAAACTTGACCACTTTCCACTAAATAGCCAAACAAGGCCAATACCCACTGATGTCTAACCGTAACAGTAACAGTCAGTTATAAACTAAACTTTGTTGTCTAAGTTGACAAAAAGTGTTAACTTTGACAACTTACAATCATATATGCCTTTAATACATTTCACTAACCTTTTCAAAGGTTTTATAACTTCACTAACCCTTCCAAAGACACTTAAACCCCTTACAAACCTTACTAGACCTAAATTGCCAACATGGCAAAGTACAACTTTTGAGCACTTTTAGTGCTTTTACAATATTTAATGGCTTTTAGAGACCATATTACATTGGTCCAATACCATATAGGTCTTTAAATCCTATAACTAGGCTACAATCCACAAAATGACCCTTAATAACCCCTTAGGTGCATTTTAATCTTTCAATACCATTTACCTCTATTACATTGCCTTTATAGTTTTAGGCTTCATTACATCAAAACATCAAATACAAAGATGGATCATAGATTCGATTACATTTAACTCTTAATCTTTAAATATCACTTTGATCTTTATGAGTCTAAATGACTCTCCTCTCATGCTCTTTCCAAGGTGCCCTACACCATGCATGGTGGTTGCTGGAGTCCATTGAGAACATATGCCAAGAATCTCTTCTTCCTCCAAACAGCCCCTGGACATGCCCAGGTGACCATGCATCAAAATGAGATCTCCTTTATCTTTACTAAAATCAATCTCTTATAGTATCCACTATGAGTGGAGCTACAACATTTCCCTTCGGTGTGAGGACTTGGTTTGTGATTAGAGTATAGTTTTTTGCCATCTCTAAAACTAACTCTATCCACTAATGTATAAGAGGGAAGATCGTTGCTTGTACGATGCTACTCATAATGATCATCTTGATCACCTTGGATTGGTTGACTCCATACATTCTATCCCTTATAAAATTTCATGTCAAATGGCCCAAGATAGGTGTCTCCAATTTTCTCCCATGTAGAGGTGAAGTTAGATTGATGTGTCATTTCTTGTGTATCAGCTTTCAACTATGCCAAACTTCGTGCCTCAGCACTTTGAGCATTTCTAACTCCCTTTCCTATAGTTGCTTGCTCATTTCTTTCTTTCTCTCTTAAGGTCTATTTTTTTGAGTTTTGGGCCTCATTAGGCCTATTTGCTTGAGCAAGGGGCCAGATCTAAGGCCTCGAGTCCACACATTAGACAATTTGGGTCCTAATGCATTTCTTTCTAGTCCAATTTACAAACTCTAGCTCGCACATTTCATGGTAGGGCCTAATGCATTTAGATCTGGGCCTAATTAGAGGCCCACATGTTTGGATATTGGGGCCAATCATTGAACAATGGGCCATACATTTGGTTATCAGGCCCCTGCATTTGAATTTATGAACTATGTGTTCGATTAGAGGGCAGATTTATGTCATGCCTCATCTAAATTAAAGCCTGATTTAGGTCCATATGGTTGATAGAAGCAGCTATAAGTTTAATGCAAACTCAGATTTAGGGCAAACCTAGATTTAGGGCCATGGGTCCCAATTAAAGCACTCATTCGACTAGGATCTAAATTTCTTGAAATTTAATTGAATTTAGGGCATGATTTATCCCTCCAAGGATGCATGTTAGTTTACTGATGGCCTCTCTTATTAACAAGCTTAGAGCCTAGATTTGGGATCACCTTGCCAATTAGGATCTGCCTTGTAGATTTGAGGCAACATGTTTGGATTGGATCTAGTTTAGGTCCTTGTTTACGAGTTTTGTGCCCAAATTTGGGTCTTATTTCATGTAGCTAAGGCCTATATATTTCATGTTCTGGACATTCTTGTCTCTCTGAAAAACTGGCAGTGATCCTGCAGTTCCATTGCAATATGTGCCTATCAAGATGCAACGCTTGCCATCCGCACAGTGAAAAGTAGCTTGACAAAAAATCAACTAATGTCTTTGAATAATTGTATTTACCTTTTTTACATGCGGACTTGAGGCCTCATAAAAGGATAACAAGTGACTATCAGACGTGCATTTTTATCAAAATTATACTGCAACATCTAATAATTTCAGCTATGAAATTCTAACAATTACGTGATAACTTTTAGCTTTGTAAGCAGTCCACCAAGTCTTCCATGTTTTGATGAAAATAAATAAGAGGCAGGGGCAACTAGTCTCCCAAGTTTCAAAAGACTTTGAAAGGAATGACATTCTAGCAAGTTCATCAATGTTCTTTGTAAATGATATAATTGATATTCAACTCTTTTCTAGCAAAATTTTACTCGTTAATAATTAATAGTACACCTGTGAAGATTTAAAAAATGTAAATTTTGAAATATTAGTGATACATCCTTGATACTTCAAATACAAGCATCGTCGTGGCTCAATCCACATTAAATACAAACAGAAAATGCAAAAATTATGTTGAGATGTTTTAAATTTTTCATTTAAAATTTCTCAACCTTTTTGCATATTGTAATTACATTTGAAGTTCGGATTATCACCATAGCCTACATATCCTTAGATATTTTGTACAAGTATGCATGCAATGCTCATTATACAAGAACCCTTCTCAAATCAGAATGGTGGAAAATCTAATGGTAGTCCTAGTCAAAGAAAAGATGATTATTGAGCCCCTTTGGAGAATTGAGCCCCCATGTTTTTGTAATTGCTAATTTTCTTTTCTATATTTACACCATAAGTTTTTGATGTCTGATTATCATAATGTTCTTATTTGTCTCAAAGTTTAGAGATGGAATGATTACATTCTAGGGAACCTTGTGTAACTTCCCATTTAAATAGAAAGTTGATAAATGTTTACTATTTCTATTGGCCAGACTTGGAAATATATGGATAGTAAATCAAGTTTTACTTGAGATCTTCATGATCCTCCATTTCTTTAAGTTTATTTGAATCTTACATACAAGAAGACAATATTGAGCAACCATGTTGAATTGCATGATTTTATTTATGTTAACACTTCCATATGTTGAAGTCAGATTAAGTCTCCTATTCATTTTATAATGTTATTTGTAGGTGGTGGAGGTTCTTACTCGTCTTTGTATTCAAGTCATGGCATGGGTGGTGGATACTTATGTGGAAATGGCTCATCCTATTATTAAACTATAAGTATAATTGTTAGATTTTCTACTATAAAATTTTAGTCTCTGATAGTGAAGTCTAATCTTTTGTTTGTGAGAGCTTACTAGGGTTTGAGTAGTAGACTACAGAGTTGTCTTAGTATGATGTCTCCTTAACACATCTCTATGGCATACATATATGTGATCATGAGGTTGTCATAGGATTGAATAGAATTAGGCTCTAAGAGGCATAACTTAATTTTTTAAAGGCAAAATTCTTTTTATATGAGAAGAGGCTCTTGTAGCTTGAGGTGGTTGAATGAGAATCAAACTGCAAAAATATTATACAAGCTACTAGTTGGTAGCTTTAGAATTTGAAGAGATTTGAGTGGCAACATTTACTATTTCATAAATTAAAGATATTAATATCTCAAGTGTGGGAAGGCATAGGATGCAAGATGAGTAGCACACTATTGTTTGCTTGTATCTAGAACTTTGTTATTTTTGTAGGAATTTTCATAGAATGACTCTTGCAGATAGAGGTTCTATGCATCATCTCCAAGTACATATTACAAGTACATTTCAGTATTATGGATATTATGCTGATCTACAAATGTTTGCGTGCCTTTTTGGCACTTTTAATGATGGGATGTTGTTAGATCAGCAAGATATATCTAAGTTTGAACTAGTATATAGAAAATTGGAATATTTCCTTTGTGATTGTTGTAAAGTGCTTAATTATGCCCTTGATACTGTCAAAGCTTTCCATTAGAAAGAATGTTGGATGGTTTGCTTATAATTTAGATACAAACCAAGTTGGTATAAATTTTTCCATTATGATATAATTATTGGTTTTTAGATTCAAGGGAAAGGCATGTCAGATCCTCTACTATAATGCCCATGTTGCTACGAAACTTAAGTGGTTTAATGTAGATTGATTTTTGTTACATTTAGAACACTGTGAATAATAAAGGAGGGAATTGAACCCTCCCTAAGGCTCACACTTGTTGAGGTCCACTTCAGCAATGGCCCTTCCTATGAAATTGATGTCTAAAACCTTTCTAATGAGATAATGTGTTATGAGCTCTTCATCAGTGGGATGGAACGTGAATCCAGGAGGCAGTTGTGCATCACCCATTCCATGACTATAACTAAAGTTAAGAGCCTCTATTATTGAATTCTCTTCCCTATCACCCATATAGCAAAGGAAATGAATATGGCTGATAGGGAAGAGAATTCAATAATAGAGGCTCTTAACTTTAGTTACAGTCATGATATGGGTGATGCACAACTGCCTCCTAGATTCACGTTCCATCCCACTGATGAAGAGCTCACGACACATTATCTCATTAGAAAGGTTTTCGATAGCAATTTCATAAGAAGGGCCATTATTGAAGTGGACCTCAACAAGTGTGAGCTTCAAAAAAAATTTGACCAAGCATTGGTCGAAATTTCAACCAATGCTTGGTAGAAATTGACGAACAATTTTGTACAATTTTTGACCAACCAATAGGTTGGTCAAAATTTTGACGAGAAAATTTTTGACCAATGGATTGGTCAAATTTGGTTGAATTTGGTCAGAATTTGGTCAAAATTTTTGACCAATAAAGGTTGAAAAATGACCTCAAATGTACTAGTGACTATAGGAAATATTGGATGGAAGGTGTGACAAAAAAAAATTGTCCAATTTTGTAATGACATTGATGAGTCCAATCATGCATTGAAGTTTTTATTTGTATCAAATAGCAATAGAAACCATATTAATATGAGTGTCATTCCTTGGTTATTAATGTAGAAGCAAAATGATGTCATATTTGAAGCCATAAAAAAACTAAATTTCCCACAAGATTTTTTGAAAACATAAGCAATCTCATATCAAAGAAAGGTGATTTTGGGTTAGGGTTTAAAACACATGATTTGCATACTTTCGTCAAGGTTGTCATGCCTAACCACTACTTTTGTTCTTCAGTATTTTTAGACTTTACAGTTTGGTGATCATTTCAGTTGATATTTTGTATTTCACTGCGGTACTTGGTTATATTTTTGTATCTTTTGGAATTTGAGACTTATGATGAACGTATTTTTTGTTCAGAACTATTGTTTAGTTTTGAAGATTATTTATAATGTTATGATTTGAAAACTATAATTTCATGTTGTTTGGGTATTGGTCATGTTTGTAATGTTTTAGACTGGACGTAAACAGTATTTTGTGTTTTAATTATATTGGAAAGAAAGCTTTAAATTTGTATGCTTTATGTTGTATGTGTTGGAACCTGTTATTATATCCACATTTGTGTGACTAATAAGGGATTGGATTATTTCTCATCCCCCTAAGTAGGTTTAATTACATCTTATTGGCAAGTAACCCTAGATGGGTGTCAAGTGTTTTGCATAAGGTATTATGTTTATTGTTTTAAAAAGCCATATATGGCAGTGGCAAATATCTATTATGTGTACCCGATATAGTGATGGTGTTGAAGTTGTATTCAATGCATATTTATGAGTTTTTATGGCACTGAAGTTTGGTCGACCTTATCTGTATGCGATTTGGGATTTTCTTGTTGAAATGGGCCAAAAATTTGGCCTCACAACTTTGTTCTATTATGCATCTGGGTTGATGGTTGCTAAGAAACAGCAACATGAAGGAATTAGTCGCCAGAGCATTCATGTTTATGAAGCTGGGCTTAGTTTGGGATCTCCCTATCAATCATTATCCTTCTTTTGCATATCAGTGTGTCCAGTTTTGGAGTGTGTTTTTGTTTTGGGGCTTTGGCAACAAGTTATTTGTAGAAGCTTTGCATTGAGCATTTCGGAATCTATTGTGATTTGAGGTAGGGGGCCTTTCTTAAACCCTACTCTCTCTCAGTTGTGTGTGTTTCATTTAAAATTGTTAACTAGATTGGTTTAAAATGGTTTGTTTAGGGTCTCGCATATCGACACCCAAGGGTGGAAGTATGCAGGGTCAGCAATTAATTTGTTGGACTCTGTATATTTCCACATTTGGATGTGGGTATGGTGAGATTGCTATGGTAACATAGCCATGTTGTAGCATATTTGTTATGGGTTATGGTAATAAGTGTTATAGTGATGTTTTTGGTTTTGTTTCAGTCGTGCTCTGTGTGTTTGAAACTTCAGTGCATTTTGTTAATGAACATTTTGATAGAAATAGTTTGCATGCATTCTTGATATGACTATTCTGTTGGAACTTTAGTAAGATTTAGGTTGGGTTTTTAGTTGACTTGATTTTGGGCAAACAGTTTGTATATATGTATATAAATCTATTCATGTTTTCCATCGGGTCATATTGTGTTTGAAAACATGCTTTCGACTGTTAGTTTGAAACTGAACATTGTAGAACTGTATAGTAATAGCCGAGACATTTTGTCATATGGTTTGCAAGAAGTTAAGGTATAAGTTTAATTTGGAAAGTTTTTGCAAACGCCATACTTAGCTTTGTGAATATTAGAGTGGATGTATCTCTGTTTTGCGGAAAGAATTGGGGTATAAAAAAAAACTCGAGTCTATCTTTTGAATTTTATAGTTGCATATGAGTATGAGACTCAATCCGATCCATAGTGTTTGTTTTTAAACATTAGTATTTTAAAAGTTTAGTTTGGTATGTGAAATTGTATGAACTTAAAACATAGGTAAACCATCGAACACATACATTATACTGAGGGTGGCATTTGGTCAAACAGTTAGGAGGTAAATTGGAAACAAGTATAAGTTCTATGCAAACGTTATAAATCACTTTTTAAATATTTATGGAAATTGTTTTGATAAGGAAATTATGAGTTAATATTTAATTGTGATTTAGATGTTGGATGGTTAAGATTTCTGTTAGTTTTCAAAGGCAGCGTTATGAGAAATTTTAATGTGAAACTCGTAATTATAGTGATAACATGGAGATAGTATCATTTGTCCATTATAATCTGATGGAAATTAAGTTATTATTAACTAATGTTTTGAGAAATAGTTCACAACAGTATATGAAATTATTTGATAAACAAAGACATAGGGAAATGTTGTTGTTTCAATGTCAATGTGGTCATAGTGTGAACAATTAGTTTACATCCTATAGTATAGGAAAGATTACATCCTAATTATTTTAGTTGTTGGCATGATGAAGTTACAATGCTAATTCTATGAATTGTGTTTTATATTGTTTCAGATATTATGATTTTTTATGCTATTGTATTTATAGTTGAGTGGTGGCTTATTGTCAAATAGAGGTAAAACTTAAATATACACTTACTTTTTAATAACCTTGTTAATGGTCATGTGTTAAGCATTGGCTGTACTTAGTTTCTATTATGTTTAATTTTGATTATGAAGTGCTTAAATAGCATTTACAGGTCATATTGACATAAGATGTTTGAAACAGAATTTGTTTATTGTAAAGATGTATTTCAATTCATAATCAAAATGGAAAGTTATTTTGTGTATGAGGCAAATTTATGATAAATGTTTGATAATGTATCAATTAAAGCAATATTATCATATGAGCATTGTTTTATTATCTTAGTCATTTCAAAAGATAAGTTTAGTTTATTATAGCAGCAGGAATATGTAGTATAGTACTATGACTGGTAAATATCATTGAATTGTTGTATCAGTTTCAGTTATATTTATGAGAACATAATATTGTAAGTATTTATTTCTGTTGTTAAAATAGTCTAAGTTTACTTTTGAATTTGGCAGTAAAACATGAGATTTTCAAAAGATGAAGATTGTAATTATCATGAGTAAACTGATTTGTTATTCGTTACTTGTGCATTTTTAGAATATCTGTTTGATGTGTATTTTAAGGATATCTGTAATGATCGTATATCAAGGTGGCTGAATATCAATTTGTTCTATTCAGTTAATTAGTTCAGTGATAATTTAAAATGAATTGGGTGGGTTAATTACTTATTAAAAGATAATTGGCCTTACCTATGACTTAAATCTATATGGTTAAGTACGGAGAACAAGGCATATCTCTATTCTGTCATTGACAAGTATAATAGAGATTACCATTATGTGTTGACTATGAGCATACCATACATGGATGCAGAATCTTAGTGCCATAACGATGACACCTCAGTATATATATGATTCATTTACGGGTTATTCTTAGTGCAAGTTTAATTTTGCATTGTTAAGTAAATGTTTACTTCTTGCATATTAATTTCAGAATTGCACTATGTTAAGTGGATTAGATATTTGCATTATGGTTAGGTATATGTTTATTTTAACATGTATGTAGGTGGATTATGCTTTTTCAACTCAGTGTGTACTGAGCCCCCTTTTGTGTCGTGTTGCCTTATGTGTGTTTTTCGAGTGCTTCAAGTTTTCAAGTAGCTAAGGATGTTTATTGAAGTTCTTCTTGAATCAGCATATAATTACTTGTAGGGTCCATATGTTGGGCATAGGTGTTCAAGAATGAAATTGTACTTCCTTATTGTACTGAACTCAATATGTATTAGAATCTTAATGGAATCATATTTGGATGATGTCTACTTATCTTTTGAGATTTTCAGATTGAGAATGGCTTAATCCTTGTTCTTGTATTTGTAATAAGTTGAATTAAATTAAAAAAAAGTATTGTGTCATTGTTCATTCTTTGTTCTTGTTCTATGTTTCAAGTTATTTGTTTTCGTTAGTGGTAGTGTTACAAAGGTAATGTTGGAAATTTGTTAAGCACTCCCTTTAGGATTTATGACAAGGGCTTAACGATCTCCTATGTACTATAATTTGAGTGGCCATATTGGGCATTAACAGATCAATCTTTTGGTGCAATGGAACTCCACTGTAACAAGTGGTATTAGAGCTTGGTCACTAGTTCGAATCCTTAGACCCTCAGGCAACATCATGGGGGAGATTGTTGGAAATTTGTCTCAATGTTACCCTCAGGATTTGTGACAAGGGCTTAACCACCTCCTATGTACTATAATTTGAGTGGTTGTATTGGGCATTGACAGATTAGTCTTTTGGTGCAATGAAAACACCATTGTAATAGGTAAGTCATCTTCTTCTCTATTTACAATAAATTTGTAAACCATCATGTACTTTTGATTATTATTTTTAAATAGTATATTTAAAAATCATTTTATTATTATTGTAGTACATTCTACCATTATCTCTCCCACAAAACTTCAACAAAATGAGTGTCAAATACATTATATATTATCTTGGGAAATACATGAGGTTAGAAGTGTTATTTGTTATATTTTTAGTGTAGATTTTTTTTGTGTCTTGCTCTTCTTTTTCTGTAATTTTTTGTATAATTTTTTGTTTTCTCATTAATAGTTTTTTATGTGATGAATATCTTCTAGGTGGTTGCAATCTAAAGAAATTGATAAAAAAAATACTTAAAGCATTGGAAGAGAAAAACTCCTTAGCTTTTCTGTGAGATGCAAAAGTGTCTACCTTCAACTTTTTTTAATGCACAAGAACACTACCTCATACATCTAGTTGAGGAGATTGAATTGTCTAGACCTGTACCAACTAGGTCAAATTGGATGGTTGAGAGGAACTCAAAATTTTTGAAGGGTTTGGTTCAACAAAGACCACATCTTGAGAGTTCCATGGTTGAGAGATATATGGTATACTGGACCATGGTGTACATTAATGAATATCTTCCCGAGTTTGCATCAAAGATCCATGTAGATCACATTTAGGATCCTAACTCCATTAATAGATTTGAATTGGAGTACTTGATGGGAAAAGGTAGATTGAGGAAAGTGAGAGGTAATTATAAGATGTTATTGTAGGTAATTAATTCATATCCATCATCAATATAAGTTGTTTCTAAGTAGTCTATTTATTTTATACAATTCCTCGTGAGTGGGATGCACTTCATTTGTATATTGCAAACAATCATTGATTGAATGATGGTATGGATTGAACTTACTCAACAAAATGGTCACTTGTTAACATGGGAAGGTGTTGCTTCTTTGGTTAAAGAAGCTCATCATAATGGGCATCCCAATGTTATGTCAATGGTCATTGATCTAGAAAATGGTTTAAGAGGTGGAAAGGTACATAAAAGTTAATCTATCATGACCCTTTTGTTTAGTATGAACTCCTAGATGGATGCATAATTTTGACATATTTGAAAAATATTAGGTCAAGCATCACAAATCTATGTACTACAATGGTCATAAATTTTGCATAAAAAAGGTGGATGATCTACTAAGAGAACTTGTGATTCTAGGATAACTGTAGTCTTTGAGATCACCAATATTTCATATAGAAATGACATGCATCTTCAAAAATTTGAAAATATATAGTATGGCATTTTGGTAAAAATAATTGAGTGTGACTTTAATTCCTTCAAACTAGTTCTATTCATTGTCAAATGCTACAAGCTACGACTGAATCAAAATGATCCTAATAGAACTGTTATTGAACATGATAATGGATTTACAATAATTAATACAAGGTCATTTCAGCCAGTTGGAAATGAGCCTTATGTTCTTCCAAGACAATGTGAGAAAATGTTTTACTTTGATGTTCCACATAAACTGGGTTGGCCATTTTTCATTAGACACAATCTAAGAGTAAGATCAATAAAATATAATGTGATTGAAGAAGAAGATATCAAAGAAGTGGAAGACAAAATAGATGATAATGCTGGCAAAGATGAAGAAGGAAATGATTATGATGATGATGGTGATGATTTTCATGATGATGGTGATGACATTGATGATGTTGGTGGTGGTGGTGGTGGTGGTGGTGGTGGTGATGGTGATGGTGATGGTGACGATGGTGATGATGATGGTGGTGATGATGGTCATAGTAACAATCATGGTGATAAAAAATGATCATTCTGAGGATTTGGATGATGATGACAATAATGATGATGTTCATGATGATGATATGGATGAAGAAGATGATCAATGACATGATTAATGGAAATGAATTAGGTTCTAATTAGGTCAAAATATTTGTTACGATGCTCAATTCTTGGTGTTGATTACTTATAAAATGTTTTTTGTAGAGGTAATGAATTAAAAAGTATATAATGATTATGATGTATGCATATTGTTCATGTTATGTTCTATGTAATTTGTAGCATAAGTATCATGTAATTTGTAACTAACTTAAGACAAATGATTTATATATGCAAAACAATACCCCTTTGACAAGGATCATACATAGTGACATGGATCACGAGGTATAAGTTTATTGCATGCTTACTTTCTCTTTACCTTCAATATTAACTTTAGGCAAACTTCATCAATATTAGCCTCATTTTATTGAAAAATATTTCACTCCTTCAATATATCTCTCATTTGATGGGCTACAGGTAACTCCAAATAGGTATCTATTAGATTTGTCTTCCTCAAGTGAGGGAAATGTAGGAATAGAAGGGGATAATGAGACATGTAGTAGGTCTATGAAAGAGAGAGACAAACTAGAGGTCAAAAAATTCAAAGAAAATTCAATAAACACATGCAATTTTTCCTTTCTCAAGGGGGGTCATGTTCTTATGATGATGAGACAAAGAGTGACATCAAACTTCCCTTAAGGTACACACATCTTCAATTTGAATGGGTACCCAAGGAATTACCTCCAATTAATATTGATTTTTGTGTTAACGAGAGGATATATCACATAGCTCCATCATCATTACATGGTTTGGGCATATTTTCCATGGATGGCATAATGGTTAGTTATAACAAAGTTGTTGAATTGATGGAGTACATCAGATCTTGTTACAATTACATTAATTGGATGCAAATAGTTCAATATAAAAAAGTATGTGTAGGTATGCATTGTCAAAAAATTATCTAAAATGGAAAGAAAATTATCAAAGTAAAAGACGTGTTGTGTATATTGATGGAAGGCCAAAAGAAACAAGGAATGTTGCAAGTTTTATAAATAGCACGCATCCCGGGTCAACTAATAAGTGGCCCAATTACCATTTTGAGGTGCACGAGGGAAATCATATTTTTTGTAGGTGTGATAAAATCAATAAGTTTAGGGGAAGAGTTGCTAATACATTAAAATTTGAATCACATAGATACAAAAAAAAGTTACTATTATGGGACTCATAAGTACTATATATGTAATATTTAAACTATTTACATCCAATTATAACTCCAATATATAATATACCATTTTATTAAAAAAAGTTGTTAAGTCGACTATTCCTTTCATTATATATATTCTTTGTCATAGGGTGAAATGGCTAATCCATCAAATGACAGAGGCAGGGATGTTGCTCCCACCCCTTCTCTAGTGCGGTAAACCTTTTGTATATAAAAAAAATTCAATTGTAATTTTACAAATTTTCATATTATTATCTTATTTTCATTAAGGTTTTGGACTTGTTTTGATTTTTTTACTGATGTTTTTTTCACAATTTGATGCTTAGAGAAAGGGAAAAGGACATATTACACAAGAACAAATAGTTGTTGATATGATAGAAATAGTATTATGTGATGATGACATCACATATACCAATACCCCTATAAGCATGTGTAAAAAGAGCCTCAAGAGCATCAATCTAAAAATAATTGGGCTTTTGATGGATCCAAATCCATAGAGGAGAAAGAGGCCACAAGAAATGAATTGTGTTGTAAAGCACATTCTCTGGAAGTAAGCAATAATGAATCTTTTTCTAGGACAATAGTTCAATAAAGATTTATGTTTTATACTAATTTATGGATCATGAACCAAAATATGTATGTTTTTTTTATAGCAATCTTTGAGACCTTACCAAGGGTACTAATGTAGCTCCTATAGGTATGTGATTTCAATTTTCAATCATTAGAAGGGACTTTATTTTCTTCACGATTATTATTGACAATTTTATATTACTATTGTCATGTTTTTGCAATCTATATTTCAAAAAGACAATACATTGTATATAGAATTATTTTTTAGGTGTTGATGGCATGTATATGCCTTCTTCCATGAGGTCAGCCAGTACTCCAACATTTTTTATTGTAGGATCGACAACAAGAAGCATACAAACATCCACACCTATTGCAACTAGAACTGGTAAATCCTTGTTTTGCTACATTTTTTTATGTGTTAAATATGATTTTATTTGTACTTTCTTGTTTATTTGATCATAGTATGACATTGATTAACTTTGTGTAGGGATAGATACACCTTTTCATGAGATCCCCTTAATACCATAAACTCATAACAAAAAAAAAAGAAACAACAACAAATGCAAGAAAAAAAAATGGACTTCTTAATATTGCCACAAATGTAGAATTACATAATTATCAATTACAATATGCTAACCCAAATGGGTGCCTTCATTATAGAAATCTACAAGATAGTGCTGTCAACTATCACCCAGAGCTATTCTAGACAATGTCTGGGCCTTTCTTAAATAGGTAGTTGTATGCCACCCGGGAAGGTCCTAGCTACTCAAACTTAATACCTAGGGCTGATAGATCTTAACAAAACAAATAAAGTAGTCTTAGCAAGCTTTTCTAAATCTCTTAATTAAGTGCTTTCTTTATTATGAGTTTTCTAGATGTCAGATCTTATCTTTGCTAATAAATCCTTGATCCTTCTAATCAAATATGTCTCCTTTGTCCTATCTCTTGTTCTCTCTAACTGATTCTACAATTTAGAACACTAAAATAACCTCCATAATGACCACGAATGTTCTCTCTGCACTTAGCATTTGTCTCCTTTCACACATACAAACTCTTTAGGGTTTTCCTTGTTAAATAAACATAGGTGGAATGGGCTAGGTAAGAATCAATGACTATGGTTGATTCATATTGTCACTTAATTCATCCCTTAATTTGATTGGTTGCATGTATTGCATAGGGATTTAGAATATAACTCTATACTTATCTCTTAGAATCATAAAACAACAATTATTTTGGTCCAAAAATGGTTTACATAGAAGTTTGTTTCATTACAAACAACTATGCCAAAAAATATTCACTTGATATTGAAGGACTATGATGCTCGGCATACACTATGCTCGTTATTCTATAACTTATCTTTTGAACAACTCTACATGTACTATTTATTTAGCACCTGAATCATTTGACATGTATAGTCTTCTTGGTGCTTGAGTAACTCGGCACATACTATATGCTTGACATGTACTAATGCTTGGCACTAACTAGGTATATTGCTTGGCATTTATTGTCTAGAACATATGCATGACATGCTTTGATCACTCGACTTGCATTGATTGCTTAGCTAGCTCTAATCACTCAACTTGCACTTTAATATTGATAGAGAATGACTAAGTTTTTTGTCACTACCTTGTCAAAACCAATCTAAGATTGACAATCTCCACCTTTGACATGAGTGGAAAAAAAAAAATTCATGGCATATATATTCTTATTTATGCATAATTCAGACAATATATACTACATTACTCAACTTATATACAAAATTTCATAACTTTAAAATTTTGCAAAATTTTATTCCATTACTCTTCATGAGTAAATACTTCATTTTTGTTTCTAAATCTTCTTCTCATACTCCTATAGAGTAGATATCTACCTCAATAAAATATTTTCTTAAAATTTTAAAGTCCCCCTTTTTTGACACTTATGTCATTTGGGTTGTACACTTAGAGTGTGTTTATCAAAAAATGGCTTATGTAACTCCATGATTATCTTCAATGTTGCATTCCAGTTATTGCAAGCTACCTCTAGTGATTGATATTGAATATTTAGCTTGGCAGCAAGGTCAACTAAGCCATCATGAGTTGAAAGATGTGAATCTTTCTTCATCAATGTCTCTGCATAGGCTAGTTCCTTATGAAACACTTCCATGTGCAGAGTCAACATGGATTAGATACTGATCAAGGTAGAAAAAATAGTAGCATCTTGTGCTTGTAGCTCAACAAGCCTACCTTGAGTAGATAGTAGCCTCTGGAAATGCACTTGACTTTGACCAAGAGATAATTTTAAAGTGTTACCTATGTTACGTAGATCTCTTTACAGTTAGTCAAAAGCCATGTGTGTCTCTTGTGTGAAATTATCCACATAGCACGGTTTGGTGTATAGAGAGAAGGTATTCTCTAATGCTAACTTGACACTTTCCATTTTGGTTTCTAAGTCAACTTGTCAAAGTGTAAGGGCACTTGATATGTTTTATAAAACCCTTGTATGGAACTTCCTTTCAAACCATTCAAGTAATTTGACATTTGAATCCAAGTCTTCATCTTTGATCTTGTCCACAATGGTGACAATTTTTTTTATGATAATCTTGTTTTCATTTAGTTCTAGGAGGCTAAAAGCATCATAGACTATGTCTTTAATATCATGTAACACTTGCTTTTTCTTATGTTCTCTCCTCAAAATTTCCTACCTCTTCTTTCTTTGTAGAGAATCTTGTAATATACTCATCTCTTCTATAGTCATTGTATTAAGATCAAACTTAGGTAGCTCAATCACTTCATCAAGACTTACATCACCATATGATGTAGTATCAACACTAAGTGGTGTGGTGGAGCTTGGCTTTGATATTTGTAGTGGGGTTTCATGTATACTCGACCTTTGAAGAGTTTGGCTACTAATAGGAGATGTACATATTGGTAGTGTGACTAGTGTTTGTATTTCTATCTACTCCTTTGGAATAGTAGCCAACCTTGACTCTTTAGTATTATTATCCTCCATTTGAGCTTCACCTTGTAATTTTTTGTTAGGTATAGGACTTGCTTCCTGACCTATTTTCACTTCAGTTCCATCTTTCTCAATAGTAAGCAATGCTAGAAAACCTAAATTGTTTATGCTTGGAAATGATGTTTTTCTTTTCTTTTCCTTGACCTCTTTCATCTACAATACAAAAATGGGCATTACAAATGGTGTATCAGTTGCAACAACTATTTGTACTAGGTTTGCACTTTGATCTCCTTGAAGATCTTATATATCTATCTCTTTCACTTCTATAGATTGAGGGGGCACATTTGATGTTTCTTGTGGTTTCTCCCCTACAGATATAAGTTCTTCCTTCTCACATCCACTCTCACCAATATAGGATTTGTGCATAGTTGTGTTCTAGTGGTGGAGTCCTTAAGAATTTTCTACAAATTTTCCTTACTCAAAGGATTTATGTTTTGTGATGAATTATCAGCAACATGCTTGATTATAACCACTGAGCCCTATTGACTCTCCTATTTTGCATGTGTGGATTGACACTTGGAACTTGTACATTTTGTAAATCCTACTACACATCTTCAATTGTGGCCTCTTCTATAGTTCCTTGAGTCCCTTCCACATCAACTTCTTTGATTGAGACTTCATCCTTTTCTTTCTCGCATTTCTTAGGTTCCTTTATCTTCATCTTCTTCTTTTTCTTTTACCTTGGTAGATAGACCATAAATGTCCTTTCAAAGAAATGTGCTTTGAGTAACCACTTCTTCTATATTATTCCTCAAAATCTTAAAAGCTCTATTTTTGGGGAAAATCTCCCCTTGTATTTTTTCATGGCTTTAGCCATCATCTTCTTATCCAAAGTAGATGGGCTAAATTAGCCTCCCTTATTTGCTTCTCAGTGGTCAAACTAATTGTCACTTTTGCTCAACTCAATCATATAGACTTTTGGGTAAAGAGTTGGAAATCTCTAGTGGAGTAGTTTTAAATGTAGCCATCATCTCATATATGGCTTCTTCAACCTTATTCTTATCTACACTCCCTAGCTTGTCAAACTCAACATGTGTAAATCTAGAAAAATATGCATTTCTAATAATATTTTCACACAAATTATCTATGTCAGAAGAGGGATTGTGGCTTACCACCTTGTATTGACTCAAGTCATCTGACTCTATCTTCTCCTCATCTAAATCTAGTTGAGGCATTGACTTATTTTTTAATCTTTTGTATGTCTTCTTACCAAGCTCACTCAGCTCTACTATGTCAAGTGTTTTCTTTCCCTTAGGCTTCACAATTTTTGTAGCCTAAATTATGGCTACATGTATGTTTGACCTAGTAATAGGTACAACTAGATTCTTTTGTGGTTTTTGCACATGCTTCTTTGCTTTCTCCACAATTTTTACTTTAGCTTTCCTCTTCTTGGCCTTAGTATCCTTGGGTGCTTCCTTGATTTCTTCTCCCTAAGTAGCTTCTACTTCTTCTTCTTGATCCTCACCTAAGCCTTGAGTTAATTCTAGTAGGGCCTAGCCTTGTTCTTCCTCTTTACCATTAGTAACTTTAGGGTTGTGATCTCAATGTCCTTTCCATTCAAATTATGGTTTGCAATCATCAATTGATTCATTGTATCCAATTGCATGTTAGCAAGATTTTGCACATTTGATGTCTTCTCTTCTAGTTTGTTAGTTAGTGTTCTTCTATCATCTTCAATCATGACTTTGTCTTCTTCATCTTTCTTTTTATGTTTAGTCACCTCACATAGCAATATTGATTGGACTTCTTATTCTAACTTAAGATTTATGACCTCTTCAATTATGGCATTTTTCATTTCCATCAAATCTACAACTATTGAATCAAATTCACTTGAGTTTCCATTCTCAAACAATCTAGTAGTGTCTTCTTATTGGTATCGAGTGTCATTTTGTTGAATAGCTAGTTCCTTTCTTCTTTGTAATGAATGTTGTAGTTCATCTCTTTCCTCTTGAGTTGATGTAGGGCAAGTTGTACTTCAATCTTCTAGTTCTCAATAGTCTTTCCCAACTTGTAGACTTCCATCTTCAAGATCTTACCTCCAAAGTTGCAAACTTTCCTTTCTAGAGAACAAAGCTTTGATACCAATTATTGGAAATAAAAATGGTAAAGTAAACTTTAAGAGGGGGGTTGAATCAACACTTCAAAACTTTAACTATAAAACATTCACAACACATCCATCTCATAATTGAGGATATAAATTGAAATAGCTAACTACACATTTGCATCCATAGCATGAAACAAATAACACATGACATAATAAATTGGTTGCCGAGAAACCCTCCAATTAGAAGGTAAAACTAGTGTGGGGATGACACCCACAAATATTCATTAATGTAGCTATAAAGTGTAGTCAATTATAGCTACAATTAGTTTGACCATAAACTATGATCAACCCTATCAGGGGCCTACCCTATTAAAGGGTTATAAATATTATTAGGTCAAACCTTATCAAAGGATTTAAAATTATAAAAAAGTAAGCACTCAGGTAAGAGATTTATAAAATCTTGTTAAGACTACTTTGTTAGGAGATTTTCTCTACATCACTTGTTAAAATGATTCAACACCATGATTCTTTGGTTAGCACATTGCTGCTAGATGTCAAATCTTCTCTTTGCTAATAAATCCTTGATCCTTCTGATAAAATATGTCTCCTCTATCCTATCTTTGCATTCCTTTGTTCTCTCTAACTCATTTTTTAATTCAAAACACTACCATAACCTCCAGAGCCACCATGAATGCTCTCTTTGCACGTATCATTCATCTTCTTTTGCGCATACAAAGTCTTTAGGGTTTTCCTTATGACATAAACATAGATGGAATGGGTTAGGTAAGAATCAATGGTTATGATTGATCAATATCATCTCTTAATTCATCATAAATTAATTTGATTGGTTGCATGTACTACATAGGGATTCACAATATACCTTCATAATTATCTCTTAGAATCATTAAACAATCATTATGTCAACCCAAAAATGGTTTACATAGAAGTTTGTGCCATTACAAAAAATTATGCCAAAAACTATTCACTCAACATCCAAAGACTCTGATGCTCAGCATACACTATGCTCATTATGTTGTAACTCAACTTCTTAATAACTTGGCACTCATTGTTTACTATGCACCTGAATCACACAACATGTATAGTCTTCTTGGCACTTGAGTGACTCAACATGTACTATATGCTCAGCATGTACTGATGCTCGACATTGACTAGGTATATTATTTGACATGTATTGTCTGGAAACTTATGCATGGCATGCTTTGATCACTTAGCTCACACTGATTGCGCAGCTCGCTATGATAACTCCGCTTCATTGTAATACTAATAGAGAATGACTAAGTGTTTTTTCACTACCTTGTCAAAACCAATCTGAGATTAACAAGAACAGATACCAATACTAGTGATAATTTACTAGCCTTTCCTGGTGTAGCCCATGTTACTCCTACTAGATCATTGGAGCCATCATTGTTGATGGTTGAGAAAGATATGATTCCATTAAAATTGCCTAAGCTTCTGGATACTTTAAAATTGTAATTATTTAAAGTGTCATTGTAGTTTACTTATGCATAACTCATTTTTGACTAATAAGTGTGTGAAAATTTTACAAGAAATGATCTTTTTTCGAATTTTTTTATGATTTAGCATTGAAGATATTTGGGCTCACATTAGGTAAAAGTTATGTAGCTTGATATAATTGGTTGCTACATTTTTCCATTCATCCATTCTTTGTAATATATTCAACGTACATAGCTTGAACTAATTTTTTATATAACTTTTTTTTTGTTAAAAGGAGGAATGATAAAGGATCTGAATTAAAAGATATGGAGTAGCTTTTAATCAAAATATTTTGAATAGAATCCAAATTCTTTTAAAAACTTGCAAATATCTAAAGACTATGAGAGATGAATACAAAAGAGCTCTAAAGCTCAACCCAAAGTACAAGCATCCTCCTATAGTTCCAGAGCTGGAGTTTAATGAAATCATTGAAGATGCAAAAGAGATAAGACTAAGAGATAAAGGAATTAACCCACCACCCAACAAAAATAGGTATGTTGTATTATTAATGTAATTATGCACAAATTAGTGATCTTTATATTTCCATAATCTAACATATTTCAATATTTACATATACAAGTTACAAGACACATCAAAGGCTACACAAGCTAGGAAAGAGAAGCTTGGTCAATACCATCTTAGCTGTGGTGAATATCTGAAAATAATTCCCAGATCCCTTAGATGTCAATACAAAATAAACTCTGTGAAAACTCAACTCTATTGAAGCTCAATAAACACACAGACAAAATGTTGTAACTCGATAAATGCTTAACATGAAAATCTTAAGATATTATCTAGTGATTAATATTACTTTAACTTAGTTGCATGACATAAGAGACATAACATGTAAACACTTAACACTAAGATTCAACATGGAAATTGAATTCAGGAAAAACCACCAATTGTAACTAGTTACTGATTTTCACTCTTCTAAAGTAAGCCTTGTTAGGAGCCAGCCCTGTTAATGGTAACAAAACACGTTGTTAGGTGTGACCCTGTTAGATGATTTAATAACCCTATTAAGAGTGACCTTGTTAGAGGTCTTTAGTAAATTCAACAGAAATTCCACCTTGTTAGAGAATTTACAAATAGTTGTTAAGCCAACTCTATTAAGAGATTTAGATCACTACTACAATGGTTAAAGAGTAACAATGAGGTGACTTGATTCCTAATGCAACTAAGTTGTTGATTATAGGTCTAAATTTTGGCTTGTATACTTAATCCTTCTTGATGGAATGTATCTTTTCATCTCAACAAGGATATTCTACTTATCCTTCTCATGCACTTCCTCTCAGCATCATCAAATCTTCAATTATGTTCCACTATCCTTCTTGATGTAATCCTCAACTTGACCTTATATTTATATCTTTCATATTGTCAAGTCAACTTAAATACAACTTAGAATAACTAATATTGATCTTCTTAGTCAGCTAGAACCAACAAACAAGTTAATTGAACTCAATATGCCAAAATAAGAAAATCCTTCGTTAGCTAACCCTACCTGGTAGACACTAACTCAGAAATGATTTTTTGTATTAACCAAATGAACTCAGTTAAGACTACATATTCACAAAGTTCCTTTGGTAACTAAGTGAGCTCGGTTAACACTGGTTCCATCCAACATTTCCTTCATTAACCAAGTGAGCTCAATTAACACTAAACTTTTTCAAACTTTGCTTTGATGCCCAAGTGAACATGGTAGACATTGTCTTATGAACTCAGCAAACTCTAGAATGCTCGGCAAACATAGGAAACTGTCTTCAATGCCCAAGTGAGCTCACCATATACTGACTAGCAATGATATGGCATTTTGTGTAACACCAAAGACAATACATAATTAATCAATTGTATTCAACAAACAATGTGCATGACATTTCACTATAGCCTTCTACTCCCAACATAGATCCTACTCATGATGATGAAGGCACAGATCCTATACATGACAAAGACCTTGATGTGCATCACAAAGATATAGATACATATTCAATTTCTATTAAAAATTAATTATGTAATTATTAATAAAATTTAACATGTTAAATTGCAGTTGGTGTAACTTTATCTGATAATTCTTTAGTATGCAAAGCATGATGTTAGTGTTGAGCATGTTGAGGTTGGGGTTGAACAAAATGTGATAGTAGATGATGTGGCACTATTAGGTAAAGAAAGATCCATGTTATGTTTTTTAGATTAATGAAATACTTATAAAATTTTTTAAAATGTTTAGTATTAAACCTATTTATTTATTATTGCAGGGGTACATTAGCCTTGTCCTTGAAAAAAGAAGAGCAAGCCTCGTGTCATAAGATTAGAACCAAAAAAGTTATAGGAGAGTTCTGAAGATAGTCATGATGTGCCTATTGGGCTTTATCTTCAACAAAAGAAAAAACAAAAGAAGAAATAAATGTTAAAAACCTTGTTTGATGATGAATGTGTTGATGACTTTTTTATGAATGTTTCTTATTAATGAATTTTATGTCATGTAATTGAATATTGTTATGTGATTATAATGATTGATGTGTTCATGAATTATTGATGAATGTTTATACGTATTAATGACTTATATTTCATGTTAATGAATGTTATGTGAATATAATGATTGATGCATTCACGAATTATTGATGAATATTTATACATATTAATTAATTATAGGTTATATTAATGAATATTATTGTTTATAATGATTCAATGATATACTTCTAAAATGAATGAATGAAATATTTTCATTATTTTTAATGGGGAATTTAGAGTGATTATAGGGGGGGGAGAGGCCAAATATGCTTCCATCTTCATGTGATTGGCCTTGTTAAGTAGAGAATATGAAAGGATTCTTGAAACCAAGTGAAGCTCAAGCTAAACCTATCAAAACTCAATAATAATATATGGTCCCATCAATTCTTCCCAAATGCCTTACCAACTTGACACTCGAATAAACCTTCACTAAATCATCATAACAACTTCTAAATAGGATCAAATGGATCAAACTCATTTCCTAATTATAGAGGTTTTATGAATAAACTCCCAATGGAAGCTTCGCCATTTATATCACAATCTCATTTGAATGTCATACTGTGATTGTCGCATAATGGTAATGCATGAAAGGATCCAAACCTTCTCAATGCACACTTCAAACCAAATAAATAATCTCAATGCACTTCAAGCTCAATCATAGTGTTTTTTTTGCAACCATACAAATATGACCTTTAGTGAATTGATATATTACTATGAATGCCACTGTCATGGTCAAGATAGTATGACAATGTCTTTTCTAAACAAGGATAGATCTATAAACTAGGATTTACAAGTTTGATAACTTAATCCAAAATATTGATTTAATCCCTGATCTAGGTAGTAATTGTGTGGTATGTACTTTAAACTATTGAAATTACAAGAAGGTTAAAGCTTAAAAACTTAATTTAATAATGTGTTTAATGTACATAAAAGAGAATAATAATAAAAGAAACTTAAATGGGTGAGAAAATAAGAAAGAGAATAAAGAGACAAACAATTTGATACAGAGTTCATCTAGTTAGGACTATGTCTCTGGGTCTGCTTCTCAATCGAGGGACCACTTTATTAATTATGCAAAGAAAAACACTTTGTTAAAAAATCTAAGCTTTGACCCTTCATAGTCTTTTTCTTTATTTACAATTGTTTGTGTAAAATAACACCTTACAAATTCTCTCACAAAAAATCTCTCCAAGAATTTCTCATAATAATTTCTTCTCCAAGACTAATTTCTTTCTCAATGACTAGTTGTTCACTTTGACCCATCCACCCCTTTAATATTAAAAATTTACCCAATTTAGTGGGTAACCAATTGATTTTACATAAAATCCCATTTATTCTATTTTTACCATCTTTTCCCAATTAAATCTTTTACAACATCCAACCTTTATAATTATAGGCTCACAATGCATTTTCCCATTTTATCATCTATAGAGGATCAAGCTCATATTTCTACATAATTGGATGACCACTTGTAAAATAGGAGAAATAAATTATCTATAATATTTAATCCCAAGAATGGTGCATGTTGCATCAGTGTATAGAAAATGTAGGGGATGTTGGGTATGTTAGAATCTGAAAAGATTAATAACCCAGAAAACTAGTGCAAAGAGTAAATATCTAAACTATGAATGCAAATGATACAAAATCAAAATAGCATCATAGAGTTAGTTTCCAAGAGAGTAATGCAAATGCTTGAAGCAAAATAGCATTAAGAGGATGCAAAAACAAGAGATGCAAATACAAGCCAGGTAGCATGCTTATATATGCTAGGAAGAGGGAGGAGGTGGCAACACCAACCAATGAGGAGCAACCATCTATCGGACTAAAGATAGCAAAGTATCTTCCCAAGATAGCTAATGGATGCTCACATGTAGGAAGATGACACCTCACAACCATTCACCTAATAAGACATGCTTTATTAACCTAAGCGAGATTATTAAAAGTGTAGGAAAAACCTAGCAAAATAGGAAAAATAAAAAACTACACTAACACCCCCCCATAAGCGAAGCTTAGGTGGATGTAGAAATGGGTCCCGGCAAGTCAAGCCTGATGAGGTACCCATGTACATAAAATTCCCCCAAAAGAGAGAGAAAAGAGACTCCCCAAAGAAAATTAGGACTCCAAGTGAGAGGAAGAGGCCCCCCCCAAAAGATGTAGCATCCCGCACCTCCAGCAAAGCTTGCAAATTTTGTTCGGTAGATCCACTTGCATTGAACAAGTTTTCTTCCCTTAGGAAAAAGGACAAGATCCCAAGTGTGGTTCCTCATCAAGGAACTATACTCTTCCTGCATAGCTGTATCCCACTCAAAAATACCAGAAGCCTCATGAAAGGACTGTGGATTTGAGGCAATAGCAATGAAGATATGTAGAGCATCCTGGAATTGTGAACGAGTCTGCTTGGTGTCTGATGGATCCCCAACCCAATCACCTGCAAACTGCAAGGCCTGTCTAGCCCAAAGTGGACCAGAAGATGGAGAATCTAGAGGAGAATCATCAACCTGTGAATGATGACTAGGAGAGGAAGGAGGTGAGTCCTCTGAATCACTCTCTGCATCAAAAGTGGAGGTAGAAGACTGCTCAAGTGAATCTGACCCATCAGAAGATCTATCATGTATTCCAAGTGACTCCAATGTCAAAGTAGAAGGCAACCCTGTGACCATGCTCTGCTGGTTAAGCTGATGCAAGTAGTGGAAGTTAAGATGGCCAAACTGCTCATGCCATAATCTGCTCACATCATTAGAGTGAGTGAGAAAAATAGTCAAAGGAGGATCAGGAACAAGGTGAGAAAACATATAGAGTCTTGACTGATGATCTGCTCTCCCAACTGCAATTGTAGAATCATTGTGCAACTCACGTATCTCCACTGAATCAGGAGTGAACTCAACCCGCTTGCCTAAACCTGTGTGAGTGATCTGGTGTACCGATAGGAGATTAGTTGACAATGAGGGTACATAAGAAACATCATGGAATGTGCCATCCCCCACATCAACAGACCCTCTCCCACACACCTCAATAGGAGTTTTGTCACCCATCAACATAGAAGGCATAGTACATTGCTCCAAGGATGCAATTTCTTCCTTAGATGAAGCCATGTGGTGTGAAGCACCCGAATCAAGAACCCAAGTGGATGGTGAGGAAGAAACTGCAAAAAGGGCCTTGCCCTTTCCTTTCCCCTTGCTGTTTTCTTTTTCTTTGTTAGACCCTTCATTAGAACTTTGTTTGATAGACTCAGGAACACTGATATTATTCTTCTCAAGAATGTATGTCAAGTGATCAAGTTGTTTCTGCAAACATTTATGTTCATCATGACCAGGTCTTTTACAATAGGCACATTTGACCTTTTCTTTCTTAGGCTTATCACCCTTGGAAGATGGTGTATCAATAGTTGCTTTTGAAGAAACTGGCATCTGATCCTTCTTCTCCTCGCTATTCTTTTGTTTCTTGTCCTTACTATTGTTGTTACTACTTTGTCCTTGTTGTTCTTTTGTGCCTTGGTTAGCAGCCAAGGCATGTGACTTAAAGGACTTAAGAATGCCCATCTGGATTAGCTTGTCTTGTTCTCGAGTGAGATTGACAGCAAAATCATCTAAAGATGGCATGGTGAATTGAGTACCAAGTGCACCCTTAGTAGCACAGAAGGTAGAAACAAACACAGAATATTCTGAACTTAGCTTAGAGAGAATACTAAGAATCAGTTGTTCATCTTTATTTTCAATTCCACATTGTTTTAACTGCAGCCTTAGTGATTTCAATTTGGTGAAGAAATCTTGGATTGTGTTGAAATTGCCTGGACTCAAACTAATTAATTCATTTTCCAACATATGACCCCTCATTGAATCTTGTGTGCCAAATAGTGTCTCTAGCTTTGTCCATACTTCATTTGGTGTATCCAAAGACTCAATGTGAAATAGCAAGTCAGGAGAAACAGACAAACACAATGTTCCATATGCCTCATCACATTTGTTAAACCACTTAGGCTTGTCTTCATCTTTAGTAGGTTCAGTTTCAAGTCCCATAGTTATCCTATTTAATCCAGCTTTCTTTAAGTGAATTGTCATGCATGATTTCCACTCAAAGTAATTGTATGGAGTTAGGATGGGCATATTTTTTTGATCCATGATGAAGAAATGTAGAGAAGAAATGCTAAAAAGAAGAGAACCCAGCCACGACAATGCCCCCCCCTCTTTACCCAATCAAAGAACCCCCCCTCAAAGAAATATGATTTGGCACTTTATTTTAGTGCATTTACAACTACCACTAGAAAGAATTACTTAGTGGTCTTGATTTCAATGCATTACAAACCCTCATGAAGAGCATATGCTAGAAGTGAAACTTGGGCACAATAATCAAGAAAACAAATAGCACCAATGTGATCTACTCGAAAAATCATGCACTTTCAAAAAAGAATCACCTCGATACGAGGTCGTATGAGAAAGTTATGATCTTCCGAAGTTTCCAAAACCAGAACTATGCACAGTCACGGCCAAGAATCTGCAATTTCTGAAGAATTCATGCATGAAAATCAAAAAAAGAACTCCACTAGTGGATAGAGCACAAAAAAATAGTCAATTTCATAACAAGAATCATCAAAATCGGATTTCGTATGAGCAAGAACGAGACATTTGAAAATTGCATTCAAATCTGCGACTGCCAACGGAGAGGGGTATGGCTGTAGCTTTGCATGCTCTATTTTGAAAAATATACAGCTTGCATGCAAAATCTAAAAGATATCCAGATGGTTTTTCGGGGCTGCGAACAAAACCCAGAAAGCGTTTTTCTTGCTGATGTACAGAAGATGTTGCCGTAGTGTAAATCAGACGCCTTTAACAGTAAAAAATGGCTCCAAAAATTAAAAAATGACCCCAGCAAACAAAATATGACATGCAAATGCTGGATCAGCTTCTTAAATCCATCAATGGCATGCTGAAACCTGCAAAACTGATTGAAAACTCCAAATATGCAAGTTGGTTGTCAGATTTGAGATTGAAACCCCAGAGAAAAATTGTTTTTGTCAAAACTTTTCTGATTCTCAGGATCATCCAAAGATGCAAGAGAAGAGCATACTTCGTTTTTCAAAAAACTACAATAAAGTTTATTTGCCCCTCCCAAATCTCTCAAATAAGGAAACTAAAATCTACTCTTGCACATAGAAAAGCTCTGATACCATGTTAGAATCTGAAAAGATTAATAATCCAGAAAACTAGTGCAAAGAGTAAATATCTAAACTATGAATGCAAATGATACAAAATCAAAATAGCATCATAGAGTTAGTTTCCAAGAGAGTAATGCAAATGCTTGAAGCAAAATAGCATTAAGAGGATGCAAAAACGAGAGATGCAAATACAAGCCAGGTAGCATGCTTATATATGCTAGGAAGAGGGAGGAGGTGGCAACACCAACCAATGAGGAGCAACCATCTATCGGACTAAAGATAGCAAAGTATCTTCCCAAGATAGCTAATGGATGCTCACATGTAGGAAGATGACACCTCACAACCATTCACCTAATAAGACATGCTTTATTAACCTAAGCGAGATTATTAAAAGTGTAGGAAAAACCTAGCAAAATAGGAAAAATAAAAAACTACACTAACATTGATGTCCAAATCACTTTAACCAACTTCCTTTGATTAATCACTATCTGCACTTAACAAAGGAATTTCGTTGCATAAAATTTGGCAAGAAATCTACTTGAAGAGAGAGGTTTTCTAGGTGGAATCTTGTGAGACTTGTTTCATTCTAATTTTTGTCTTATCTACCTAAAACTAAAGCCAAGACATGTATTTGGCAATGGTGTAGGCTTCAAATGAAAGGAGGGAGGTTTTGTGTTCAATTCCCACAATCACCATTTTTCAATCCGATCAACTTAACATATCACATTTCCCAAAACTATCATGTTTACCAAATCATGTTGATGTCATCAATAACACTTGATTTTATTTTTTATCAAAAATCTTCATTTGGCCATAACTTTTGCACACAGACTCAGATTTTGTCCATTCAAAATTCATTAGAAATCTCTCGATGAGCTCTTCAATATGAAATTCATTGTTGACCACTTCCAAAATGGTCAAATTTCACCCTTTTGGTCAACCTTGGGTTCACTTGTTTGACCAAAATTTTGACCAAGCATATTTTGAGCATACAAACTCATTTTCGTGTGCTTCAAGTTGCATGAAGTCCAAGTTTTTAAGCTCTTCAAAAAGATGATGAATTTGAGAAATTTTGAGACTATAAATTTTTTAGGCCTACTAAATTCACCTGGACTCAAAACAACTTAAAATTCATTTCCATACAATGTGAGGGTTCATCTCATTTAACTTAACAGAATAATAGGAGATTGATATTTCTTCCATGTTGATGTAGACATGTCTAATTGACTCCTTTGGTCATCACCAAACTCCACCTAACACACTTTTCTCAACTTTATAAAAATAGTCAATCTCACTACCTGAAGATAATATTCTATTGTGATATTGTACACATGAAAAGGCATTTTAGGGGGAAGATGGCTTGGGATGATTCTTCCTTGGCATTTTGAACACGGCATCCTTCTCAATGCTCTTCATCTAGCTAGATATCTTCATTTTCATCATCCCAGTTGCATACATCTATAAACTCACCAAGTATGCTACCCAAAGACACTCTTATGTCTTGGTAACAATAGCATATCCAATCTCTATTATTGGAGCATAAACAACCTCCATGATCTTCTCATGACCCACACCATTGCATCCTTTTTACTGAGATAATTTCTTCTACCAAATTTTCACTTACCTCGTGCCACTCTTTTTGGCATTATAAGTCTTCGTTCACCATCAAGGTTACATCATTAGCCTTCATACCCTTCTCCTCACTCAAAGGTCTTGTCATTATACCAAACACCACTTACTCATCATACTCAAGCCCTATAGGACTTGCTTCCTTGTTATCCTCACAAGCACCTTTGTCTTCCACATCTACTTCAACACCTTAGACCTCTTTAGCACTAGGTTCTTCATCTTCTTCACCATCCATCACTACTTAAACATCTTGAACCAACTCATTTTCAAGTTGTTCAACCTTTTGCTACTTCAACCCCATCTTCCTCTCCATGGCATCAAACCTCATTATCTATCTCTTTCTCAATAGTATAGCTCTACCTCCTTTCCTCATACAATATTTTGCTCTTCTCATCTTTCTCTCTTTTCTTCTTTCCATAACTCAATGATACCTTCAATGCTTTGAATGCTTCAAGCATATTTATTTCTAATTTTATCAAACCCATCTTTGTCTTTCTTAGACTTTCTCTTAACCTTCACCAACTTGCAAGGATCTAATCCTTTTCTCTAATACCACCACAATGCAAAGCATAGTGGTTCAACACATTTTTCCCATGTACAAGAATGTGATCTTAAATTATTCTAGTGAGATACAACTTCTCACATCAAACATGTCCTCTGAAACCACTAAATTGATTGAACCAACACCAAGTCTCTTAACTAATCATCCAATCACTTAATAACTCTATTAAGACCTATTAATGCTTTGATCCTATCACAAAAAACTTTGTCCAACCACCATTCTCCACATATTGGTTCTACATCAATCTTTGATCACACCTAAGTACCAACCACATAACAATTTACTAATTGCCATCCCTTTCTTTTTATCACGAATTCATCCTTCAAATGTGTCCTAATTCCACAAACTAGGACTCCAAAACCCTTGAAAATTATTTCTCTACAAACAAATATCATTTAGGGGAATTTACTATTGTTTCATCCACAAACTAATATGATTTAGGTACTAAGATATCAACCATGAAAAAATCATTTTAAAGTGTTGTTATATCAGTCAAAACATATAAATATGCAAAAACTTGCCCTTAATTGATGCTCAAATATCATTTGACCATTAAACTTATTATTAGGATTTGACATCTTTTATAGACCAATATAGTCTACTAAAACCAACCTTCACCTTTTTAACTACCCTATAAACATAATAGATTGATTTTGTTTCTTAATCCCTTATGTTGTGAATTTGACAACTTACACCATTTTTGCAACTTTAACATGTTTTTCTTATTCCATTACATCAAATAGCCTCTTATTACCCCTTTAGACTCAAAGATCAACTAAACTTAAAGTTATCATTGAACCCATCTATTATCCCTTGTTAGGACTATTTTCCCACATTGGTAACCTTGAACATTTTGACATGTTTTTTAATTAAAACTTCATTCAAATGGCTCTAATGGCCATGTTTACTTTAGATCACTTTTGTAAAATGATAGGGATCTATCACTCTCCCCATAAAAAAGTTGAAATCGCCATCATTTCACATAATCCTATCTTTAATCAATATATTGAAGAATGTGCGGTGAATCATGTGTTGCTTCTCACACCCAATTGCATTTTTCATGAAGATTGTATTTAGATGTTGACAATGTTGTCAAGCAACATTGAAAACCTTTTCTATTTTATAGCGAATTACACCTAAACCATTTCACACCTCATACAATAGGTGAAAAATGACTTGAAAATATTTCCAACACCTAAGAACACCAAATTCTATCCTTACCCCCTTGACCAATTTGATCATGATGACTTATATATGCAAAACAGGCCAATGGTTTTACAATTTGGGTCATTATTACATATCACTTGTACCATAAATCTATATTTTGGATTAAATTTGTATTTTGGATTAATTTTTTTCATTTGTCTTGGTTTTAGGAAATGTAGAAGGAGGCCCTACTTCAATATGCAATCTCAATTGGTATGCATAGGACATCAAGTGGAGCTGAAAAATGCAACATGTTTGCAAATTTTATACAGGTCATTAATGTAAACGTGTTGCATTTTTTTAGCTCTGCCATATTTTCCATGCATATGGAATGCTATTGCATGCACATTCTTGATTTAGAGTGGTTGAATATTATTTTGGATGGGAGGGAGAGAAACCAAAGGCATATGGATGCTTAAGTGACTACAAGCAATGATTCTTCACTATTTACATTCTACCGTTGGGTTCCTTTTTTTGACTATTGCTACATTCTACATTTTGATGTTATTAAAAGTAATGTGGTGTTTCCTTTGTTGAAATGTGTCATGCCTTCATTCACTAAAATTGATCTTTGCTAATTGCAACCATATTGGTAACCTGTTGATCTTAGTCTTCTTAAATTTGTTGATATAATGCTAGTCGATCATGATTTCATTGTATTTGGTTGCAAGGTACTGAGTAGCACAACAAATTAACTTAAGCTAGAGTGCTTGAGTTTGACAATATTGATGCTTGAGGTTTGTTATTGCACTAAAAATCCCTCTTTTAATTTATGATCTGATTAAAACATAAGTGGTTTTAATTTCCCTTTTAAAATCATTTTAGTTATAACTTATTTTTGTATAATGTCATTATTGTCTCTTATAGGCATTATTGTCATTACTGTAGATGAGGATGATCCAACTTTGAAGTCTCCAACACAGTTGGATTACTTTTGTAAAATGACAGGGATCAATCACTCTCCCTATAAAAATGTCAAAAGTACCATAATTGCATGTAATCATGTCTTTAACTGATATATCAAAGAATGTGTGGTGAGTCATTTGTTGCTTCTCAAAATATTTGTTTCACTTACTCTTTCATAGCAATCTTAGTTTTCTTTGGTAAAAGAAGTTAGCTTGAAATATATGCAGGATTTTTTTTTAAATCATAGGGTGAATAAATACTTTCTTACTAACAATGAAGTTCCATTTTGTATAATTTATCAAGTGTAATTTAAAAATAACATATCAAACTATTTAGTTATCAACTACAAGGTATCTAGCTGCATTTAGGAAACAAAATAATGAATTGACACAAACCATGAAAATCAACCCAAGCTAGCTTATGTGGTAAATGTGTTGTATCTTAATTCACCCCTTTAACTTTCAGCTTAGTATCCCACTTCATGAATTCCATTAGATCTCTCTCTCTCTCTCTCTCTCTCTCTCTCTCTCTCTCTCCCCCAAGGAATGAAGCCTTCAAGGTATTGGGGGTGTGTTGGTAGTTTCCAGGGCCTTCTACTTGTGGGCATGGTCACACAAGTTTTAACAAGGGCTAGGTTGGAAGAAGCTTCCAGAGCATGCTTTTTCATGAAGGCCCAACAAATTAGGGGTTATGGTAGATGTTAATAAAAATTTCCTCAAAGAGAGGCACTAGGAGAGGTCTTGCTTTGAAATTTTTTTGTTGATTTTTTTTAAAATTAGCTATCATTGAAATTTTGATGACTACTAGTCGCTATTTCAACGATGTCTATCATCGATGGCATGAAAAACTCATCGATAACAATCTCCTCATTGTTGATATTTTGAAGAGTCATTTCATCTAGGACATGGCAAGCTCATTGATAATAATTTCCTGATGTTGATATTTTGACGAGAACTATCATCGATAACAATTTTGTAATTGTCAAACTTTTGACATTTCCTACTAGTGGTCTAACACCGCCTCGTGACAACCCTAGATTACATTAAAAAATTGACAAAATTATAGCAATATTATTTTTCAACCATTATCCATTAAAATATTGACCAATTCTTGTCCAAAAATAGGTCCAAATTTACTAGTGTAGGGCTATCAATAAGATCATAGTAAAGTACAAAAATTTCTTACCATGGATGGATGATATTATGGATCATTTGAGTAGAGATATGCATTTCATGAAAATAGATCTGAAGCATGGATATCACTATATTTGGATCAAAAAATGAGAGGAATGGAATATTTCCTTCAAGACAAATGAAGAGTTGTATAAGGGGTTAGTCATACCTTTTGGGCTAACCAATGCACTAAGAAAAATTGTGTCGCTCATGAATGAGGTAATGAAAGAATTTTTGGGTAATTTTACCACTGTTTACCTAGATGATATTTGATCTTTAGTAAGACATTAGAGGAGCATATATTGCATATTTTTAAGGTGTTTAAAATTTAAAGGAAGAGAAACTATTAATTAATTTGAACAAGTGCAATTTTTTGAAGGAGTTAATACATACATGGGATTTGAAGTTCCAGTAGAAGGTCTAAAAATGTCCTTACAGAAAGTGAAGGCTATCCTCAAATGACCTACTCCAAGGAGTTCTACTAAGGTAAGATCTTTTCATGGTTTGGCTAGATTTTACATAAAGTTTGTTATGATTTTTAGCAATGTCTATGGACCATTAATTGAAACAATGAGAGGGGATACGAAAGAGTTTAAGTGGATTGCATGAGCAAATAAGAGTTTTCAATAGTTGAAACAAAAATCTATATCACAACCTATTTTAGAACTTTGAGATGTTAATATGGTGTTTCAAGTAGATGGTGATGCTAGTGATATTATAATAGGAGTTGTGTTGAGCCAAGAAGATAGAACTATTTTGTTACTTCAATGAGAAGTTAAATGATGCCAAGAGAAAATATTTTGTTTATGATCAAAAATTTAATGTTATAGTTTAGACATTGAAGAAGTGGAGATAGTATCTTCTTCCTAAGGTGTTTATTTTATATATCGATCATTAATCTTCACAATATTAAAATAGTCAAGGAAAGTTAAATTAGAGGCATTTGAAACAGATTGAGTTTTTATAGAGTTATACATTTGTATTGAAACATAAGAGAGGGAAGTCAAACAAGATTATAAATTTCCTTAATAGGAGACATATCTTACTAACATAGATACATATTAAGTTGGTTGGGTTCAAGGAACTCAAGATATTGCATCTAGAGGATCTTGATTTTAATGAAACTTAGAAAGCTTGTACAGAACCTGTTACCCTAGATAGAACCAAATTTTTTGATTTCATCACCCAAGATGGTATGCTATTCAAAGGAAGTCATTTGTGCATTCCAATGAGTACTATGAGGGATATTCTCATCAAGGAGAAGTATAATGGAGAGTTGGTTGGATATTTTTGTCAAGATAAAACCATTTCTCTAATTGGTGAAAACTATTACTAGCCATAGTTTTACAAAGATATCAAGAAGTTTGTATAGATTTGCAAAGTATCAGATGGGAAAAGGAGCAAAGAAAAATATAGGGTCATATTCACCATTACCTATACTAGATAATTCATGGTAGGATATCATAATGGACTTTGATCTTGTCTTACCAAGGACTTAGTGAGGGAATGATTCAATTTGTGTGGTGGTTTATAGGTTTTCAAAGATGGAAAATTGTATTCCCTACAAGAAGACTAATGATTTTGTTCATGTGGAAGAATTGTTTTTCTAAGAAGTGGTGAGAGTACATGGTCTTAAAAAAGGTATAGTTTCAGATCGAGACAAGTTTGTTGGGTAGTTGTGTGGCACACATTGTGGAAGAAATTAAGGATATATTTGAATATCATCTCATTACATCATCCACAAACTAATGAAAAACAAAGGTAATGAACAGAAGTTAGAGAACAAATTTGAGATGTTTGATTGGAGATAAGCCAATGGGATGGTTATTGGTGGCTCTATCTTACGAAATATTGTAAGGAAAATGCCCATGTGGCTTTGCATGTTGTATTTCTAAAAAATTTAATTACATACTTTTTTTCCAGATAATAAAAAGCCCATTTTTTGGTTCTTGCAAATTGTTGTTGTTTCTTCTTTCTTTTTTTATGTGCTTGTGGTATTAAGGGGAACACCCTTCATGACTAATAATATTTTTCAACTTAGATACTGTTGGAATGTGAAGTCATCCATCTAGTCATCTAGTTGTGGTTGATTCATCAAGAGCAAAATTGTTTGGGGATTTCTTAACATAGTAATTTTGACAAGTATTTAACATGTAGTTGTGCAATTCATCCTTACTAAATTTAGTAAGTGGTTTGTATTTCAAACTCTGCAACTTGGTTGTTATCTACAACTTGAAGTCATGATTGTTTAGGTAGTTTTTTGAACACTTCTATAACTATAAAAATTCTTGAGCAATAAAGGTTAAGATATTAGCTCGTGGTTTTTACTATTATTTATCCATGTAAATATTATGTATGTGTATTTCCTCAATTCTAAATATTTCTACACCAGGTTGTTCTTTATTGCAATTGATATCAGAGATTTTTTGTCCATAATTTTTTTATTTGGAGTGGTGAGAAATGACATGAGGTTTTGTTACCAAATTTGAAGTATAAAAGTTTGATGGCTCAAATTTTTCTATTTGGAAGTTGCAGATTAAAGTTTTGCTGGAAAAGGATGGTTGTGATTTATCTCTAAAGGGAGTTTCATTAAAACTTACAACTATGAGCATGAAATAATGAAATTTAATGGACAATAATGTTAGAGCTACAATGAAATTATCTCTAGTAGATTCAATTCTATTTAATGTTGTAGAGGATAAATCTACTCATAGTTTATGGATTAATCTTGCAATGTTGTGTGAAATTAATTCTTTCTCAAACAAAAATCTTGTATGAAGGTAATTGCATAATTTGAGGATGTGTGAAAATACATCCATCATAGATCATCTGAATGAATTTAGCTCACTAATAAGAAAGTTGGATTCAATGGGAGTTAATATTGTTGAAAAAGATAAGGCAACAATTTTACTTTGTTCCTTTTACAATAGTTAGGATCAATTGGTTACAACTCTTGACAATTCTATACCTAGCAAGATATTGGTATGTGATGATGTGATATCTACTTTAATCTCTAAGGATTCAAGGTGAATGACATCTCAAGGATATTCATCTTCTAATAAAGCCCTAGCTGCTAGAGATAGAACTCAAGAGAGAATCAATATTGATCATGGACAAAATAGGTCCAAATCCAAGGGGTGGAAAAAGGTCAAGTGCTAGAATTTTGGAAAAAGTGGACATGTCAAGAAGGATTATAGGTTTCCAAAAGAAACCAAGGAGAATATTGCTTCAAATACATCCAAAGAAAATAACATAGAAGTTCAAGCACCATTAGAAGATGGAGAGGTATTAATTGCTAACTTGAGAAATTACTTACTGTGTGTTTGAATTCTTGATTTTTGTGCTTCCTTTCACATGAATCTGCATAGAGACTAGTTTTCTTCTTACTAGGATTGTGATGGAGGTATGGTTTATATGGGAAATTATAATCCATGTGAAGCCATTGGTGAAGGAGAGGTAAGAATTAAGATGTTTAATGGAGTAGTTAGAAATATTTAGTATGTTAGGCATGTACCTAATTTAAAGAAAAAAAATCTTTCATGTGGTGTTTTTGATGAACAAGGTTTTTAATTTAGTGGTGAGAATATCTCTTTGAAAGTAACAAAGAGATTCTTGGTTATACTTGAGCGAGAAAAAGTTGGCAATTTGTATAGGATGGTTGGTAAAATTGACAGTAGAGAGTAGGGCATACTTTAAGGAACTCCCCCTTTGGAAAAGATGTAAAACTTGGCAAAATGTATAAAACACCTAGCAAAACAAATAATTTTTTTGGCAAAAAATATCAATTTACAATGAAAAAATAATAATCTCCATTGGCAAATCATTCATAATCTCTTGAAAAATTTGCAAAATCTAGAGGAATTGAGTTGTTTTTAAAAGCACAAAAATATGTATATTGGTGAATACAAATTATTTTCTGGTAAAATATTAATTTTGTGGATGAATTATTTCATTGTACTAGACATAAAATATATGCATTGACAAATAATAGTTTTTTCAAAAGGTGAATTGATTCATTATGCTAAACATAAAATATATACATTATAATTATATGGTATAATTTTTTATAATAATATTACAAAAAAATGAGGCAAAATGTGATTTATATCAATTGATTCTGAATCCCAAGAGGTGAAATGTGTCAAACACTACAATGCAAAATAGAAAATTATTGGCAAAATGGGTTGAGTGAAAGGATTAAATTTAAATAAATTGGGTGAAATACCCATACACATGAAAATCTAATGGATTGAGTAATGGTGAACATGGCATCAGTTAGAATAAATAGGTCAGATGCATGAAAGGAAAATAATGATACCAAAGAAGTCAAATGTAAATCCATGCTTGGCAATTGAAAGGAGTAATGACCCACTAACCCTGATAATTTTAGGTGATTGGGCCACCATGTAATGGCCCAAAAATTGCCAAAAACAACACTTAGAAATCCCAATATTCACTAAATTATGAATATTCACCACTAAAAAAATACCCAAATAGAGAGGTTGTTGTAGTAACAATTGCAGAGATGGACTCACTAACAACCTAGAATCAAAGGCTAGGACATATGAGTGAATGAGGTCTCAAGGTACTCTTAGATAGAAATCTTTTTCCTGGTGTTAAATTCAAATATTTGAGATTTTGTGAATATTTCTTGTATGGAAAGAAAAATAGAGTAAATTTTTCTAGAAGTATTGCCAAAAGTAAAGATATTTTAGATTTAATTTATTTTGGTAATTGGGAATCTCCTATAATAATGATTAGAGGATCACCACATTTTTAAAAATTTATAGATGATTATCTCTAAAAGGTGTGGGTATATCTTCTCAAGAATAAATCTAATAATGATTAGAGGATCACCACATTTTTTTAAATTTATAGATGATTATCTCTAAAAGGTGTGGGTATATCTTCTCAAGAATAAATCTAAGGTTTTAACATATTTCAACAGGTTTAGGGCTCTAGTAGAGAATAAAAAAGGTAAGATAATTAAATGTATTAAAAAAGATAATGAAGGTGAATTTCATTAGGCAAAAAAAACCAATTTTGTAATGGGCATGGAATTGAAAGATAATTTATGGTTGCTAGGACACCACCACAAAATGGTGTTGTTAAAAAATGAACCGTATAACTATGGATTAAGCCAGATTTAGGTTAAGCACTACTAGTTTGGAGTAGAAGTTTTGGGGCAAGACTGTTAACACAACTTGTTTCTTGATCAATAGATCTCCCACTAGTGCTCTTGAAAATAAATTCCTAAAAAAATATGGAAAGGTAATCCAATTAACTACTCATTTCTTTTTATTTTTGTTCTGATGCATAAGCACATATTCCTAAATAGAGCATGAATACATCAGAGAAGAAGTCCAAAAAATGTATTTTTCTTGGTTATGTAGAAGGTACAAAGGGGTAAGGTTGTGGGATACTATTACACACAATATTATTGTTAGATGATATGTGTTCTTTTATGAGAAGGCATGAAAAATAGATAAGGAAAACAAGTAGATGTGGAAAACCAGACTGATGGTCCCAACATTCTTGATGAAGAATAATTAGAAGAAGATCATCCAGTTGAACAATCAAAGAGCGATATGGTGAATTATCATCCATTGTAGGAAGGTCTAGTAGAGAATCCAAAGTACTTGAAAGGTACTCTTCTTGTAATTTTTCTTATGAATTACTAAGACAAGTTGGTGAACCCAATTCACATCAGGAGGCTTGTGAAATAGAGTGTACAAACAAATAGAGAGTTGTTATGGAAGAGATGATATCAAATCATAAAAATGGGACTTGGGATCGTGTCCCATTACTTATAGGAAGAAAAAATATTGAAAACAAGTGGGTATTCAAGCCAAAAATGGATCCAAATGACAATTTAGAGAGACATAAAGATTAGTTGGTGGCTAAAGGGTATTCTCAAAAATATGGTATAGATTTTGATGAAATGTTTCACCAATTGTACATTTGAGTACTATCAAAGTTGTTTGATCTCTTATTGGTAGTCTTAATTTGGAGTTAAAATAATTAGATGTTAAAATAACCTTCCTACATGTTTATCTCTCTAAGGGGATTTATATAGAGTAGTCAGAAGGTTTTAAGGAAAAAGGAAAGGACAATCTTGTTTGCTGATTGAAAAGATTACAATATGGTTTAAAATAGGCACCTAGATTTTAATATAAGTGGTTTTATTCCTTTATGATGAGTATAGGGTTTTAGTAGATGTCAAGCTAGTCATTATGTCTATTTTCAAAAGTATGATATTGACAATTTTATCATTCTAGTTTTGTATGTAGATGATATGTTGGTTGCAGGTCCTAGCATGGATAGAATCATCCATTTGGAAACTCATCTTATTGGGGAGTTTGAAATGAAGGACTTAGGAAGTGCAAAATAGATTCTTGTAATGAGGATACATAGCGATAGAGATAATAGGAAATTACGGTTATCACAAAAGACTAATGTGGAGAAGGTTTTACAATGCTTCAACATGAAAAATACACAACCAATTAGTACTCTACTTCCTATTCATATTAATTTATCTTCATAACAATGCCTTAGAATAGAAGTGGAGAAGCCACAAATGTCTCATCTAGCATACTCATCAATAGTTGGAAGTCTAATGTTCATCATGGTATGGTGCACCGGACTAGACATTGAAAGTGTGGCGGGAATCATCAATTGGCACATGTTGAATCTTGGTATTGATCATTGGACAACTATGAAGTGGATTCTTAGGTATCTAAGAGGCACTTCAAATTTGTAATCTTTTATAGTGGGGTTAGTCTTTAAGTAGATGAATTTGTAGATGTATATTTTGGTGGAGACAAAGATAAGAGAAAGTCTACTATAGGTTATGTTTTCACTTTTGTTGGACGTGATGTTAGTTTCTAAGTTATAGGTAGTATTGGTATTGCCAACAATAGAAGAAGAGTATATGGAAACAACATAGGATAGCAAAGAGGAAATCTAGCTTCATAGACTTTTAACCTAGTTAGAAGAAAAATAGGACAAAATGGTTTTGCAATGTGATAGTCAAAGTGTTATTTATTTATCACATAACTCAACCTATCATTCAAGATCAAAGCATATTGATATTAAATGTCATTTTGTTTATGAAGTGGTGGAAGGAGGACATATATCTTTAGCCAAGGTTCACATAGATGGTAACCTTGTAGATATTGTGATGAAGGATATAGGTAGAGAGAAGTTCATTTCATGTAGAGCTTCTCTTGGTCTATGGATTACCTGATAATAGATAGAAATTCTAACGATCTTTTGAAAAATGAATTTCATAAGTTTTTAATTTGACTTCAAGTGGGAAAATGTTGGAATGTGAAGTCATCCATCTAGTCATCTAGTTGTGGTTGAGTTTATTTAATGTAAATAGTAACTCATTTGGGCAGCTTACCTAAAATAGTAATTTTCAACAAGTAATTAACATGTAGTTGTATGAGTCATACTTACTAAATTTAATAAGTGGGTTGTATTTCAAACTTTGCAACTCAATTGTTATCTACAAATTGAAGTCATGATTGTTGAGATGATCTTTTGAGCACTTTTATAGCTATGAATAATCTTGAGCAATAAAAGTTAAGAGATTGGCCCATGGTTTCTAACTAGTATACCTTTACTAGGTTTTTCCACATAAATAATATGTTATGTGTGTTTTCTCAATTCTACAATTTTCTATACTAGGTTATTTTTCATTACAAATAATAAGTGTGTTTTCCCTATGAGGCTTAATAGGTGCTTTTCATGGGGAGATATGAATATTTTGGCCTATGCCTTAGATCATTCCAACATAATCTCTTCCCAAAAATGAAGAGTTTGTGGAATTATGTGCTCATTTATGGGATTACATGTTCTTTTTATTTCTAAAGAAAAATTCAAAGGGTTTAAAAATGTCCAACACATCACCTTGATTTTTTTTAAATTTTATTTCCCTTTTCCAAAAACATATAGAGAAGTGTTAAATTTTATAAAACTTTAGAGGTTACTTTTCGAAGTGTATTT
Source organism: Cupressus sempervirens (assembly GCA_028749045.1). NCBI lineage: Eukaryota > Viridiplantae > Streptophyta > Pinopsida > Cupressales > Cupressaceae > Cupressus > Cupressus sempervirens. Next base: position 265,304,134 of record CM053787.1, on the reverse strand, counting down.
ATGTCCCACTCCTACAAAGCTTTTGAATTTCCCTAATTTAGGCATGAGCTCAATTTTGGGATCAACTATTTTCTTGGCATTCCTAGTGGGATAAAGATTACATACCTAAATATTTGGTGTATTATTTAGTAGTTTAAACCTTGAAGAGGCATTTTTCAAGCATTTAATGACTTTATACTTTAGATTGTCTAACTATTTTTTATATCATGTGCATTGATCATGGTTTATAATGGATCATTCTCTCCTATTTGAACTACCACTTACAAACCATTTTCCTTCCCTATGCTTTGTTATGGAGGGATATTATGGATAATTATTCCTTTCTGTGATTATATAAGCATTTTTCCCCTTATTAACAATACCAAACTATACTTGTTACAACTAGTTATGAATGCTTCTCTAGTTCTTTCCTCCTAGTAAACCTTGAAAAATCTTATTGATAGGCTATAAATGCTTAACAATAGCCACATGAGCACTATTGCACCTCCTTTCAACATCTCTGCCCTCTTAGCCAATGCCAAAGTGTGATAAATTTGGAAAATATTAGTTACATGGAGATATTTTTGAATCTATGGGAAAATTTAAGAGCTATTGAGGAGCAAGAATATATCCAAAAGAAAATTTGGGTTTCTTTTTCAGCTTAAATTTTATAAAAAAGAGTTGAAGTCCTCAAAAAAAAATAAGAGAAGTTTATTGTGATGCAAGCTACTATGATGGAAGACAGGACCAAGTAGTTGTCAATTAAGGAAGATACATAATCAATTGGTTGTAAACTTTCATTTTTAACAAATCCAAAAATATAACTCTAGGAGGACAAGGAGCAGAAGAATAAGAAGAAGAAGAAATGGAGGAAGATACAACATCTTTCAATTTTGAGCTCCTATATTTTGTGGAAAACACAAAGGAGAAATTATAGTAGTAAGGAACTAGAAAGACAAATATGAAGGTGAATAAAAGGATTATTTTCCTCTTATTGGATGAGCTTTCTTAATTTTTGGAGAATGAGGAAGATGAAATAAATGGGGAACTAAGAGAATACCAGTTCCAACATAAAATATAAGTCTTTTATTCAAACCTTGACATTGAGCTATCACCTTCTAAGATAAAAGATCTTGTGTAACAAGAACAATAAGAGGAGGTCCCCATTGTATCAAAGGAGTCATCAATGCCATTCCATGTTGTCTAATAATAGATTCAAGAAAAAACACATTTAAGAGATGTCTCGTTAGATATCTAGCTCGACCAACAATTCTTTCCTAGTCATACATAGATCCTAGCACGAAGATGGACATCAAGGAGAGTAGGAAAAACTAGCCTATTTTATTCAAGGAAGGAAACATTCAAACATGGGTAATCATGTTTTTTCTAAATCTTTGCAAGGAATTTTATCATGTTGGATGCCTATCAAATTTCCTTTTTTGGCTATATGTTAAGAAACATGTAAATTATTGTAATCTAGTTAGGAAGGGAAGCTACTTCAACAAGCTAGTTGATTTATTTATTTTACATTATTTTGATGCAAATATATATACATAACATGATTAGGATTTTCTTATTTTCTAATAAGTGTTGTTGCACATGCTACATTCTTATCAAGAGGGTGCACAAATGTGTGTTGTTCCAAGTTTTTATGTCTCCTCTTGCTTTGAGATAGTGTTGTGTTTATAGATTTCCCATTGTGACTTTGTGCTAAATGGGTGCATATATTGGCCTTTGCAACCAAAGATTTTTAGGTTCCTCTTTCAATATGTTGAGATTCCATATCAATCACCAAAATGTAGATTTTTCTATCATAATTTTTAGTAAGGTTCATCTAAGGAAAATATTCCCCAAAAATACTATTCAAAATTATGACAAGGTGCCAAGGAAGAATTTTTTTTTTATGAGTGTAGGTTTATTCTCTTCCACACAATTCACTTCCCAAGATGTGCTTGCTGCATAGAGTTCTATGAGTTAGCATAGTGGATTTTTTAATGGAAAAAGGGAAGTTGGGTTGAAAGAAAACCCTACAAAGCACTATGTGTCCAGTCCATGATTAGACCATCCAAAGGATTGGCAATGCCCTCTTTCAATACAGGGTACTATTTATTCATCTAATGGTGAATCTTGAGGCAAGTTTGAAGCACAAATGGCATGTTATCCATTGCAATGGTGAGAGTATAAAAATAGGCCCATAGGTGTCATTGTTAGAATATATAGTCCACTGATATAACTGTGAGGAGGGGCGGGGGGGGGGGGGGGGGGGGGGGGGGGGGGGTTTGAATCATTTATCCAACTATTATCACAATTATCAGCCTTAAACAAACTTAACTATATGATTAATATAAACTAAAACCACAACATGTTACTCATACGCAATAACACCATATATGTTAACTAGGGAAACCCTCAATCAGAGGGAAAACTTCAGTGGGGATGGTACCCACAAGATGATGTACTAATATAAATATTCCTTGTCAGAGGATGGACCCTATTAGGAATCTATGAACACATTCAGTACATATGAGTCACTATTAGGAGATTCCAACCCTATTAGGAGTTGTGGAAAATAGCTAGACCCACTACCCAAACAACTTCAAGGGAAAGAACAATGAACTCACTATCCAAATGATCTCTATATTATTCCTTGAATAATAATAGAATGGTATTGCATTGCTCCTTCCTCTTTCTTTGTCCTGTCAATCAAACCTCTACTCCTAATCTTGTAACCAGATCATAAATCTCACATCCAATAATCCTTTGGATCACTTACATGCATTTAGTAAGAAATCTGCACCTTTTTGCACTTCACATTTCATGCAATGATCACAATACTTGAACACACATTACAATCAAGGAAAACATCTTGCCTTTATACCATATCTTCATAATAATTCCTTGAATCGGCCTTGAGGCTTTCCCAATTAATTATAATAAGATAATTAATTAACTATAATTACAATAGCACTGTCGGTCACAGTCTATACAAAACTTCACATTTGTGATACTAGGGCTTTTTCACTCACTGATGTCACCATCTAACTATCCTCTATCACTACCTAACTGTGCATCTCTTCATTACATCTCAGATGTAAGATATCCAGCAAACATCAGGAACTACTTCCCCAATACTCAGTCTCTTAATTGCTCTCTATAAATTAGTACAAATTTTATACGTCTTTGAGTTCAACTCTATGCACATGACCATGCCATTAGGAAATAGTATTGAACATGTCCATAACTGCACATCACCAAACAATCAAACCATTGTTTGTACCATCAATATCTTTGTCTACTACTCAGCTAGTCTTTACATAAACCATGCTATGTTGACATCAATGACAAACACAATCATGAATGCAAAATGTCAATACTTTCCAATGCTTAGGATACTCCCCAATGTAGTATTATCAACATTCATGCTAACAATCTCCCCCTTTGGCATTAATGGCAACATAGATGAAAAAACATCTAAGTTCCAAGAATACCAAATAGTGTTTTGTTGTTATTGTTGACCAACATCATTTGTCCACACACTAGAAAGAGTATCAAACATAATAGATGCACACAAGTGCATACTCCTTCTTAGACATCAATTTTTTACTTCACACTAAACAATTCACAATTCATCAAGTGCATATTCCTACTTCCTTTCATGAATCTTTCTAAATCTCTCTAAAGAGATATCTCTCCTCGATGTCTTAGGAGATACTCTCCCCATACCTTAGGAGATGTTTTTTTCATGCTATTCTCCCCCATTAACATCAATGTCAAAGACCTTAATCTCAATTCTACAATATACCAATTGTTAAATACCAATTGCCAATATGTTGCACCAAGTCTTCAATTAGCTCGGGTGTCCAAAGACACATTTCAAAGCCAAATACCAAGAGTCCTTAGTGACTTGGATCATCACAAATACTCCCCCATACGAGAAGCATTAGCATTCAATCCAAGCTCAAAATAGTGCTCTGTACCACTAGGCTAATGCACTCTCTGCATCGTCTACTCAAAAGTAGGTAAGGGCATAACCCTAAGCATACCTCTCAAGTACTCAAATGTATCTTTAGGAAAATGCTTCATCAATATATCTGCAATCTAAGCTTTAGTACTCACATACTTCAATCTAATCTCCTTGATATTGATTTTTCTCTCATTACATGATACTTAATAGATATATTCTTAGTCTTAGAATGCAATATAGGATTCTAAGACATATTCACTATACTTGTGTTATCATAGTAAATGATAACAAGTTCTTCAAACTCAATTCTGATATCCTTCAACATATGCTTCATCCATGTAATCTGATTACAATTATTTTCTACTGCAACATACTCTGCCTCTCAGTAATACTCTGCAAAATACAATCTTGCTTCTTGCTTAGCTAAGAAATAAATCTTCCTCCAAAAAAGAATGCTCCACCACTGGTGTTATTTCTGTCATCCATGCAATCTACCCAATCCACATTAATATATGCACATAGAGTGAAATCACTTGATCTATCATACCAATTCCATAGTTAGATGTACCTTTCAAATATCTGAATATTCTCTTCACAACTAAAAAATAATATTCCTTAGGATCAGCTTGAAATCTAGCTACAATCCTAACTACATTTGTTATATCTGGTCTGGTGTGAATCAGATATTGTAAACCTCCAATCATGAATTTTTACTTTTTATGCTCTATTGTAGGTGTCTCATCTTTCCTAGATAACTTGTGACTAGTTGTCATAGGTGTACCAACAAATTTACAACTTTCCAAACCAAACCTTTTAAACAAATCTTTCAAGTACTTAGCTTGTAAAATAAAAATACCAAATTGTTTTGTATAATATGCAATCCTAGGAAAACTTCATTTCTCGTATCATGCTCATTTCAAACTCATTCTTCATTTCTTCAGCAAACTTATCATTTGCTTCATCATTTCCTCCAAAAATGATGTCATCAAAAAATATTTCAATAATCAACAAACCATTTTCAACTTCTTTCAAATACAAGTTACTATTTGTCATACCTTTAGCAAAACAAAGCTTTGCCAAATAACTGTCCAACCTTCATATCAAGTTCTAGGTGCTTGCTTCATACCATATAGAAATTTCTTTAGTCTGCATACCATGTCTTTGTCTTCTAATAAAGGAAAAAATTCAAGCTACTCAATATATACCTCTTCTTCAAGTTTTCCATTCAGAAAGGTTGATTTAGCATCCATCTAATAAACCTTAAACTTCTTATTTGTTACATAAGCCAGGAACATCCTTACTACTTCCATTCTGGCTAGGGGTGCATATGTCTCCTCATAGTCTATGCCTTCTTGTTGTAGATATTCCTTGCATTCAAGTCTAGCCTTGTTCCTCACAACTTTTCCTTGCTCATTCATCTTATTTCTGAATACCCATTTGGTTCCTATCACAACTTTGTCTTCAGGTCTAGGAACTAACTCCCATGTATCATTCTTCACAATCTGATCTAATTCTTCCTTCATTTCTTGAACCCAATGATCATCTTTACATGCTTCATTTGTGCTCTTAGATTCAACTTGAGATATCAGACATGTCTCCTCATTTACTCTATTCCTTGCCATCACACCTTTGTCTTTGCTTCCAATTATCTACTCAAGAGGGTGATTCTTTGTTAGATTCCTATTAGGGGTAGGAGTTGACATCTCAACTCTTATCTCTTCTCTTGGTTCAGATCTCTACTCTCCTCTTTGCTCAACAGTTAGCACATCATTCTAAAAATCATTGTTAGTCTCAAAGAAAACTTCAGCATTCTATATAACAATTCCATAATTATCTTCTTCTTCATCTAAATTATAATCTACCATCTTTTCTTTAGTTCCAAATGTTTCATCTATCCTTACATTTTTGTATTCAACTATTGTCTTATTTCTATAGTTAAAACATTTGTATGCCTTTCTTTTCAATGACTAACCAAGAAACATACCTTCCTCATTTCTTGGATCAAACTTAACAATGTCATCATCTCTCTTAATGTAACATTTGCTCCCAAATATTCTAAAATACTTAACTAATGGTGAATGACCAAACCATAATTTATAACATGTCTTACTCATACCTTTTCTAATTTGTACTTTCTTCAAAGTATATACTATTGTATTGACTACTTCTCTCCAAAATGTCTTAGAAACATCATTCTCAAACAACATTGTTCTTTTTGTTTCTATTGTTGACTTATTACTTTTTTCAACAATCTCATTCTGCTTAGGTGTTCTAGGTGTAGATAGCTTCCTTTTGATTCCATTCTCTTTACAAAATATGTTAAACTCTTTAGAGGTGAATTCTCCTCCTCTATCAGATCTCAAACATTGTATCTTAACACTAGATTCATTCTCAGCTCTATTCTTAAATATCTTAAAGTTATCAAAGCTTCAGATTCTCTTTAAGAAATGCTACCCACATCATTCTAGTGAAATCATCAACAAAAATCATAAAATACCTTTCACCATAGTATCCTTTTGTTCTAGTAGGATTGCTTAGATTAGTGTGAACAATCTCCAACTTCTCTATGGTAGTGAACTTGTTGCTAGGAAATGATACTTTCTTTTGCTTAGCCAAAATACATTCATTACACACAACATTAGTAGGCTTAGTAATCTTAGGCAAGTGTCTGACTGCAAAAGTGTTGCTAACCTTCATAATATTATCAAAGATTATGAGACAAAATCTTCTATGCCACAACCAACTATTATCCACTTTAGCTACCAAACATGTCATTTCAGTAATATTCAACTAAAATGCATCACCTTTGGATCTAGTGCTAGTTCCAATCATCTTACCATCTCTATCTTTGATAATGTAGGTCTTCTCAGTGAACTACAACTGATAACCCTTGTCCACCAATTGTCCAACACTCAACAAGTTATGCTTCAATCCATCAACAAAATAAACATCATCAGTGTTAGTTTTACCATCAAGAGTAATGGATCAAATTTCTATTATATGATAGACTACATTGTTACCAACTCTAACAATACCTCCATCATAATTCTTAAACTTAACAAACTTATTCATATCACCAGTCTTGTGATGTGAACAACCACTATCAATTATCCAATCAGATTTCTTTTTCCACTTGGGAAATAAGAGTTCTTTCTTCTCTAATTTCTCTATCAAGATCATCTTCCTTGATAGCCACAAATCCCAATTCATCATCACTTTCACTTTGACCTTTTTCATCAAATTCTTCATCTTCATTTGCATACAAAAAGTTTCTATCTCTATCTCTTCTAGCTTGAACTTTCCCTTATACTTTTTTCTCTCTTTTAGGACATTTAGATGCATAATGAAAAAATTCATTACAAGTCCAATATTTAAATATTTTCTTACCATATTTTTCTCTTCTTACAAGAAGGGTTATTCCTTCCTCAATCTTCTTGTCTTCATCAGATATTGCTACTAGCAAAATCTCCACGTGCGCTTGCACTCCTTATTAAATTAGGTCAAATGTTCGGGGTACTGAAAGCTATTTTGAATCTTTCTAGATCTCTAGATTGTCTTAGATCTTTTTTTTTTTTATTCTAATCTTCCAAGAAATATTTCCTTTGTAAAATCCTTAGTGCAGGGCATTACTATCTGAATCATCTAAGCTACTAGCTAAAATGATGGTGTCAAAATTTTCAAGATCTTCCACATAACTTCATCATCTTCCCTAGTTCCACATGAGACCAAATTCCTACAATAATTTTTGATATTCTGCCAACATAACTTCTTATAGATTCATCTTCCATCATTCTAGCATCTTGAAATGCACATATCCAATTCTGCAATCTCATTCTCTTTACATGGTCATCACCTTCAAAAGTAGATTCTAATGCTTTCCAAATTTCATAAGATGTTAAAAATGACTTTACTTGACTATATTCATTCTCTAGAGGAGTTGTTAATAGAGCTTCTCTTGCTCTCATGTTACACATGAATAGATCTCTCTCTTCTTCGTTGCATCCTTTAATCTTTTCTTCTTCAAAAATTGTCTTCTTACCCTTTGTTAAGATCCAATATCCTAGACCCATGTACAATAGACGAGCCTTCATCTTCTCCTTCCAACTATCATATTTGGTCCCATCAAATATAAGACTATCCTTTCAAAAAAGATTTGCCATCGATCTCCCAAAGCTATTAAGCTTATCCTTCAAGGGCTTGATGCTCTGATACCAATTCTTAGAATATATAGTCCATTGATATAACCGAGACAGGGGTGAATTAGTTATCCAACTATTATCACAATTATCAACATTAAACAAACTTAACCATATAAGTAATATAAACTAAAACCACAACAAGATACTCGTACACAATAATACTAGATATATTAACTAGGGAAACCCTTGATCAGAGGGAAAACCCCAGTAGGGATGGTACCCACAAGATAACGTACTAATATAAATATTCCTTATTAAAGGATGGACCCTATTAGGAGTCTATGAATACATTTAGCACATACGAGCCCTTGTTATGAGACTTTGAATCCTTGTTAGGAGATTTCAACCTTGTTAGGAGTTGTGCCAACTCTGTTAGGAGTTGTGGAAGAAAGATGGACCCATTGTCCAAATAGCTTCAAAGGAAAGACCAATGAACCCACTATCCAAATGATCTTTGTATTATTCCCTGCAATATAATAGAATGGTACTATATTGTTCCTTCCTCTTTCTCTATCCTATCAACCAGATTTCTACTCCTAATCTTTTAACTAGATCACAAATCTCACATCCAATAATCCCTTGGATCGCTTACATGCATTCACTAAGCACTCTACTCCTTTTTGCACTTTGCACTTCATACAATGATCACAATACTTGAACACATATTAAAATCAAAGAAAACATCTTTCCTTTATACCATATCTTTACAATATTTCCTTAAGTCAGCCTTGAGGCTTTCCCAATTAATTGTAATAAGATAATTAATTAATTACAATTACAATAGTACTGTTGACTCATAGTCTATACAAAAATTCACACGTGTGATACTAGGGCTTGTGCGCTCATTGACATCACCACTAGACTTTCCTCTTTCACTACTTGATTATGCATCTCTTCATTACATCTTAGATGTAAGATAGCCAAAAAAAATAGGAACTACTTTCCCAATCCTCTGCCTTTGAACTACTCTTCGTAAATCAAGTACAACTTCTATACGTCTTCGACTTCAACTCTGCACACATGACCATGTCATCAAGACATTGTACTAAACATGTCCATAATTGCACATCTCTGAACAATCAAACCATTGTCTGTACCATCAATATCTTTGTCTGTTACTTAGCCAGTCTTTACAAAAACCATTTCATGTTGACATCAGTGACAAACACAGTCATGAATGCAATATGTCAATACTCTCCAATGCTTAGGATACTCCCCAATGTAGTATCATCATCATTCATGCTAATAGTCATACATGTGTCACATGGGAAAATAAATTATTGATACAAGTTTTAACATGCATAAATGGTTGTAGTAGCCACCATGATGACATCTTCCATATGACTCAAATGCGAAACTCTAAAGTTGTATTTTTGAGATTAAACAAGAGTTTATTTTCTAAAAAAGCCTATGGGAACATTGTAATAAACAACAACAAGTGGAAGGTTCCTTTAAGTACTATACATACATACATACATACATACATACATACATACATACATACATATATATATATATATGATACCTTTTATGGGTCTTTTGCTCATTATATAGCAAAACACTATGAAATAGTTGTGTTTGCATTCTTTTAACCCTAGCCTTATAATTTTTACATGATCAATAGAAGGAATATATTGGATTATGCCCAATGCATCTTTTAATTTGTGTTTCTATATATTTTATAAATGATTTAAGGTTAACTGTCATATATATAAAATCTTAATTTCAAGATTTTCTAATCTAATATCAATATGCCATTTATTGGATCATGTCTATTTACTCTTTCACTACTTATGATTTAGGGTTATACCATGCCATTGTGGTGAATAAATTATCTAAGAATAGTTGTTTAAGTTGCTTAATGACACTTTTTTCCTTTCTTAACATGTGTTTCTACAGGGAATATATGAATATTTTCACCAGTGTATAGGTTCTTTCCATCATATTCTCTTCCCACAATTAAAGAGTCTATGGCATTCAATGCTTACTTATGGGGTTGTATGTTCATGCTAGTTTTTAAGGAAAACTCAAAGGGTTTAAAAAATATTTGACACATAACCATGTTTTTTGTTCAATTTTATTTTCACTTTCCCAAAACATAAAAGAAAAGAGATGAATTCTATAAAACCCTAGAGGTTGCTTTGCATGGTGCATTTCTGTCTCACTCCTCCAAATCTTTAAGACTATCCTTATTTAGGTAGGAGCCTATTATGGGATTAACAAGAGACATGCATGATGGTTATCTTATTTTAAGATTGTGTAAGTGTTGAGGGATATTCACTAGGTGATAATACTACTTGGTTTTAGAGTTAGTGAGAACATTGTGAATGTTATTTGTAAAGTAGTGGAAAAAATTCTAGTAGTTTAGATGTGAAAGTGATGTTTACAATTTTTAACTTAAATGCTAAAATAATATTAAGATACAAAAAATGTGGGATTTATACATGAAGAGGGTTGAGGAGAAAAATAAATTCGAGGAATTAATGAGTGAGTAAGTTCTGATATGGGTTTACTATTGCATGGCAAGTTTTGGGCAACTATTTTGTAATCAATTTAAATAAAATAATTACAAAATAGAAAATACCAGTCATAATGTAATGAGATTAAACATCCCCTCTTATAAATGTGAGTCTCACTTCTTTTTTATACTAAACACGTTTACTGCTTAACTAAGTTTATATATAGGAAACTATTGATGGGGTTTTACATTCATCATATTCTTTTCTTTCAAAATGCATGTTCTTATTTTCAACAAGTTTCAAATGTATGCTTTTGACAATAACAAAATTTACTACAAAATGCCAATTGGAGAAATAATTTCAATATACAATATAGTTAGACAAAAGAATGACTACAAATATACTGGTAGATTATAGTAGCCAAAAAGCTCACAAAAGTGTAATGGATTTCATTACTTCTAATGTGGATTCAAGAACATACAAAGTCTCTGTGAAACTCAAAGTCTTCGGCATACAATATAACTTAACACATAAATGTATAAGATAAAACATACTCAATGTGTCAAAATTAGTTCTAGTTTTTACACACAACACTATTTCCAAATAAAAAGATGCAACTCAAAGACTAAAAAATAAGATTTAGATTACCTTTTAATCAAATAATTAACACCACACTACTCTCAATAAACTCAAAATAATGTAGTAAGAAAGACATAAGATCATTCCCATGACATAATATCTAATCCAACAAAAAAATTGAATGTAAATTGTTGCTTTTATTGATTCTAATTTGATTTGCACTTCACAATAAAAGTTCCAAAATTCTCTTCATACCATTAGAGATTTGTGGACATGCTAAAAGATAATATTCACAAAAGAGATCCTCACATATATAGGAGATCTTATGAGAAAAAAGGGGAAAATTTGCAACTAATTTTGACTTATTAAACAATAGGTTCCTATTTGAATTTGGACTTGCATTATTCTTACATCTAATTAATTTTTAAAAAAATAAAAGTAAAATATCACAAATAAAACTACAAATTGCATAACGATAAAATATGGATAAATAACTAACCACCATGAGATATGTCTATCACAAGGTGTATGCCCTTAGTATCCTTTTATGGTGCAACATTGGTTCACTTCATGGATTAAATATTATCTCTTGTATCTTCTATAAGTCCATTTGTTGTATCAGAAATTAATAGGTTTATATTTTGGTGCATCAACAATAATATATTAGCATCAAAGCTAAGATTACATGTTTGAACCTCATGCTTGTACTGTGGGAATCTTTGCAAGATATGTTCCCTTGTTCTCCTTATTTTTTGTAGTATAATGATGGTTCATGACATGGCTTAAGTTATTCCATGTATTCTATAAGTCCAATGGTTGTATTAGGCATTAACAAGTTGATATTTTGGTGTAACAACAACCATCAGTGTCATCATCATCAATATTATTTGATTCTTTGTACTCCTAAAAAGAATCATGTACCTTAGAGATATCTAGTTCTAATGTGTAACTAGAGATGGATCAAATTTGTATGATATAGTCCTCTATATTGAAGAATGATTTCCTATTTTTTCCCAAAATTAATATCAAGTTTTCCTAGGCTACTCAAAGAACTATGAACTTAACATGGAAGATATTGAATTTTTTTGGATTCCACCTCTATTTGAACTAAGGAGATTTACTCTTTGACAATTGCATCTTCAAGAAAGAATTATTAGAATTCTTTAGAATAACTGAGGGGGGGGGGTGTGGTGTGAATCAATTATCCAAGGTCTAAATGCCCTAATAATACTTTTTCACCAATTATAGTGAGCCCATTAAACTATTCATCCATCTAGGCTTAAATCAACCATCTTAGCAAGTTACAACAAATCAACATGCAAGATCAACACATGACACAGTGATTTACGTGGAAATCCAATTTGGGAAAAACCATTAGTAACACGCTACTCAATTCTCACTCTTCTAAAGTGATGCCCTGTTAAAGGCTTACAACACACTGTTAAATGTGACCTTGTTAGAGGATTTCACCATACTATTAGGAATGGGCCTGGTCAAAGGACTTTGGAACATTCACTTGGAATGTCACCCTGTTAAAGGATTTACAACATGGCTATTAAACCAACCTAAGTCCATAGGATTTATACTAACTATTACAATTTTTAGAGAGTTTGCAGATTACATATCACACTTCAGTTCAATCCTTTTCTTGGCTTTAATCACTACAGCTCTGACAGCTTGTCATCTCAAGCTTCGTCACCTTGAGTCTTCTTGCTCATCATACCAATGCAATCATATATGTGGTCATCTATCAAAATAGAGTATATGTGCTTTCTTTGTCCTTAGCACCTGCTTTAGCACTTCATGCTTTCATGCTTGACCATCTCATCTGCTTCGTGACCTTATGACTCCTTAAATAGAAATTTAGAATACCTTTCCTACTCGATTCTCCTTCTCCAACTTTAGGGTTTCAATAGATTAGGTAGGATACAATGTATCTGTCCCATATCTTGCTCTTATCTAGAAACCTTGTCTAGAATCCAGTTGTATTTTCCAAAAATGTTTTACATAGTGTTCTGTGCCACTAGCTCATCATTCTTATCTTCTATCTGATTCACAAAATTCTAGATAACTACCATGTTGGCTCAAATCTGGTGAATCTTTGATTTTCAAAATAATGTAGCAACTCAGCATTATTGGTTTACTAATGTTTGGCTCCTTCTGTGTTACTCGGCTCCTATGTCATGCTCGGCACCTAATCTTCACTTGACACTTGTTCTTTACTCGGCACCTAAAGATCACTCAGCACCTGAAGACTACTCGGCACCTGAAGATCACTTGGCACTTGAAGATCACTCAACACTTACTAAGGTTAAACTTTGCTCAGTTTCAATTGATAATCTGTTCGGCACTAACTAGCTTGCTTGACTCTCTCTAATGAACTTAGTTAGGCTTTACAAATGACTTAGCTAAACCTTACATCTTTGATGTATTTCAGTGTGTCCATTCTCTATGTCTTAGAGTATGACATCAATACACTATTTCATCAATGGCTTAGTTGATCCTTATACTTCATTATAACATCATAACTTCAACCTTTCTCTAGGTGCTCTAGTTACATCTTATTGATTGCCTCCTCCTTGTTAATTAAGTAATCGATAGTATTTGGATCACTAAAGCAATTGTCATTCTTGCAAGTAGCAAGTTTGACATCAATGACAAAACAATGATTGAAAACATTCTTTACCAATTCCATCACTCTTCATTCATGATCTTTTCAATCATTTCCAACAAAGGGATCTTCCTAACCTTTGAACAATGTCTCTCCTATTGTCAATATATTTTCCTAGTCCTCTGATAAATCCTTTGACAATTCTTCAAAAACCTCCTTGTATGCTTCATTACATCTCAATATTCAATGTACTTTTTCTTGTGGGGATCATACCATTTAAAATAATAATTATAAATTAAGATCTTTCAACTTTGTCAAAGTGTGAAGATTATTTTCTTGTGCCTATAAATCTTGTTATAGTACCCCAAGCATCTAATCCAACATAGACTTGACCCTCCTTCAATTTTCACAAAATTTTCATGGAGTATCTCAAGAGGTGAGTAACTTCTTCAATCATCCTTTTAACCCATGAATATATTTCTCTTTGTTGGGTCCTAATCCTCTCAACATTATTGATAGCCTCATAAATATATTTGGTCAATGGATCAATTACCTCAAAGGATTGACTTATTTTTAGAAATTCAACCTTGAACTTCTCTAGCTTGGGTGTTAGTTTATCCTTGATAATTTTATTCTTATCAAACATATTTGTTAATGAGTTCATTGTCACTTATAATCCCTTTTTGACACTCTCATATGTCTATTGCCCAATTTCAACTCTTTTATTTGCATAGTTCAAAGCCTTAACATTTTCGACAATCTTATTAGTAGGAGGTTCAACTATTTTTGAATACTTATTCTTTGATTTGTTCAAATTTTACCCTGAAAATGTTGTCTTATTTTACAACTTCAGATTTCATAGGAACAAGTTGATCAAAATTAGATTCATTTTGGAAGATGGCTTTCTTTTGTCTTTTGGATGTTACTGATCCCAACAATGGATAAACACAAAAGAATCTCCTTCAGTCCCTATAATGATAGTGTGAGTAGATATAGCATTTTGTTACACTATAGTGATTACAATAGGTGGAGTTTCATTCAAGAATATAAACATGGTTTCTACATTTGACACACTAGCTAAGCAGCAAATTAGACATAACATTATATATATATATATATATATATATATATATATCTTGTCAATTATGGAAGTAGATACTTCAAATAACTTGGAAATGAAGAAATAAGAACAAATGTACTCTCAAGGTTATCTCGAGGATTATAAAAAATGATCTCTCATTCTTAAAGATAAAATAGACTAAAAAATGGTCTCAATCATTGTCGAAGATATAATATATTGAACTAACATAGTAGGTGTACTTGGGTTAATAGATACAATAGATAAATATTCCACATTTTTATCAAGAGGATACAATGACAAGAGTTGATACATCAAAAGTAACTTCTCATGTAGATTATTCTTTGCAATGGTCAGTGGTTCTTGTAGTCCTTTATGGTGCTCTTCAACTTGGTCCTTACCTTTAATAGATGTCTCCTCTTAAACCATATTCTTTTCCTTACCTAATATAAATCTATTATTGAATCTTCTCTTAGAAGTAGATGCATCTTCCTTAACATTTTTCCTTAGCTCAAATTTCCTACCAATACATCCTATTCTATCATCTTATGAAGCTACTTTGAAATATTTCACCTTTTCTCCCTTACTTTGTAACCAAGTGTTAGTATTTGTGAATATGTGCTGAAACATTTCCCTAGTGGAAATGCATTCCTTCTATGACCATTGAATTCTAGGAAAAGTAGTATCAACAAGCTTTGTCTTCTTGTAGACTAGATCCAAGATATTCCTACCATCTTCCATATCTTTAGGAATGTCAACTAGGTCAAGATCTTCAATTTTCTCTAAGGTCAAGTGACTATACTATAACTTTCTTATGTTTTCATCTATTATATGACCAATCCATATATCTTTAATTTTATGTACATGTGTATAACTATTCTTGATTTTATCTTCCATTCCCCTATAATTAAAGTCCTCTTTCTTTGGTTTTGTTTAGAGAAATCTCTAGCATTTCTACCTCCATAACCTTGTCTTTAGGAGATGTAGTCACTAAATGCATGCCAATGGTGAGATGAAACTTGAATCCATGCTTATGTGTTTCTACTTGTTTACTATGTACCTTCATCATTTTTCAGCACAAATCAATCAGTACAAGCTTTTCATTGGACTATCTTGGAAGCATATATAGGTCACCTTTAAACCAACCTACTTTGAGATATAGGTGAAAGTAGAATATTACAAAAACATAAAACTAAATGAGCATTAACAATTTTTCCAGCATCATTTGATACTCTTGTTTTCTTATGTTTCTTACCAAATATACACATGTATGCAATAACAAAAGAATACAATGATGCATACATGATTTTAAACAAAAATAATGTAGTATTTATAAGTTAGGATCTTCTTTTTGTCACCTTCTCTAGTGAGATTTGGGAAGTGCTTCAACGATGTAACAACATATACACCAAGTATTAATTCATGAAGAATTTCAGAGTTATTGTTACCTTAGGGTGATGGTCACAAATGGAATCATTAATCTGTTTACCCCAAAATATTTATTGATTTCCTTTCTTGATGATAAGGATGTTCTGATACACCCATTCTTGAGAAGTGTTGGACTTAGGAAAATACTTGATCCTACTAAGAAGAGTTGTCATATATTTGAATTCATTGTGTGAGAGAGTTTTGGCTACCTTGAAGTTGTAGGCTTGAGTTTCTATTGATAATTTGTAGGATGCTCTTCTTACATTGAACAATTTTGTTGTTGTAATATTTTGATGTGGATCTGATAGTGATATCAACATATGTATTAATATCTAGGAAATTCAAAATCTTCTCAAAGATATCCTCACATAGCTTGATTACCATCTTGCCACTTGTATCATTTACAGTTCTAGTTTCTTTATCAAAATGGGTTGTTACTTTGAATACAAACATGGGCTCGAGAGAAACTACTCAAAAAGAAGAAATGAAATCAATATTGACATATTTGATCAATTTTACATCTTATAATGATTATTTCTCATTCCTTTCTAGGAACTCAAACATGTGTGCATGCATGATCTCCATGTCCTTGATCTTGTTGATATTTCCTATCATAGAGGATGTTGGGACCACATTTTGGTATTTGTACTTCATTGTCTTCTTGTTGGGAAAAGGTTCTGTCATTTGAGAATATTTTGTATAACTAAAATGGAGAATTTCTAGTTTTTTTTTAAAACAATTTTGTTCACATAATAGTGGAAAAGTTCAACATCTTGATGTTAGAATGGATATGTTGCAAATCAAAGAAATTCTTTGATTTACATAATTTTGGTGTATTGTGTCTAAGTAAAGATCTTTTTTATCCTTGTATAAAGGAGGATAAAACTTAGAAGTGAACTTTTATTATATTGGTGAGTAAACATGTTATTCTAGTTTTAAAACCTAATTGACATGCACGAGTTTAATGGTAAGGAAGGTGTAAATCAAGTGTTAAACCTTGATGTGCACATGGTGTGCAATGAGTGACATAATAGTGTTAATCGAGTTTCAAACCTCAATTTTCATTTGTGTGCTAAATGCAAAATGCAAAATGCAAATCAAGTTTTAAAACCAAACTTGCATTTGTGTGGTGAATGCAAAAAAGAAAAAGCACAAATTAGGTTTAAAACCTAGTTAGCATCTCTACCAAGTGCAAGGGTTGATGTAATTTGTGATAATTGGTGTTTAAAACCTTATTAGCATGGAAAGGTCAAGCAACAATTGCACAAGTAGGGAAATCAAAAGATTGTTGTTCAGGTTATAAATCTCAAATGATAGTAATGATAGAAAGAGCAAGAGACTTTCACTTAGAGTTTAAACTCTGAATGACATAGGAATTGCCAAGTTTTTGGAGCGCTAAAAGCATAAATCCCATTAGTGAAACTCAAGAGTTACTCTTTGAGTTGCAATGAAGATAAGGTGATAAATGCAAGATCTTAAACCCTTAAGAGGGTGAAACAAAAAACAAAAAGAATAGACAGGGTTTAGCAATCACAAACACAAAGTAACTATATATGAAAAACATAAACCTTAAAGAAAAAGAGACCAAAATGATCAATATACCTATAAATATTCTTGAAAATGGAGGCACAAATTGCTAAAAATTTATCAACAACGAAGTCGAGGAGCAGAGTACCGAAAAAGGCCAAAAAAGTTTGAAATAAACTAAAATAGGTTTAAATAGACTTAGAAATCACCACTTAGGTGTATTCAGTGTACACCAAGTATGTGTTAGGTTTGCAACTGTCTTATTAGAAATGCATTTTAAAAATTTTTTCAATATAGGGAATTACCCTCTCTAATAGTACTTAGCTAACAAAGCAAAATAAAATATATAATACAATTAAATAATAGTATAATAATATATATTAGAAATTATATTATTAATGTAAAAAAAATTAAAAGTACATAAAATACACTTTCACAAAAATTAAGGATAAGAATCAATTGTAAGGTCCCTCTTCGCATGTACTTATTAAATATGTATTTCTCTGTCAAATCTGTTGTAGAAGATTTGAATGGATATGGAGTAATGTTGTAGGTTTTTAGATGACCTAATGAAAATTGGGAACAATAGATACATCCATGCTTTAATAATTAAAGATTAGAGAATGACTATGTTGTCTCGATTGTTTAAAAACATTAAATTTCACTAACAATAATACAAGGTGTTTCACTTAATGATGATGTTATTGATTTTGTTACCTCAATGATTAGGATTCTATGCATTTAGATAGTGCAATATTCACTATTGGTAATGTTATGATGTTTAGGTATATGCATGCCTAACAATGATTATTCTCGTATTTAATTTGAATTAATGAATAAGTTATATGTCATATTGATGATGTAATTTTTGATGATTAAATGTGAGTAGAAATGAATTAAATAGTTAAGTAATTGAAGCATTATGTTCTGAGTTTGCCCCAATCCATCGTAGCATAGTGATACATTACTATTATTTTGATACTCACGACTCGAGATGTCGAGACATTATCAGATACTTGAACATATCATATTATTTCATGTTGTGTGATGTTATTTTCAAATATTTAATGTTCGTCATTTAAGATTTTAGGTATATGTATGTTGATGAATTAAGTAAAATGTAGGATTAACACATTGATTTTGGAATCTTTATGGTTAAGGATATAAGTAGGATGCAAGAAACCCTGATTGATGTATGTTTCAATTTATGTGAATTTATGATACGTATACATACATATGTACATGTGATTTTCGGGACTACTGATGTGTGCAATGAGTGTGCAAATATTTAGCCGAGAAACCCTATGGAGGAATAGAACTGATCTCTTTGTGCTAATTTTGGAAACCTTGTTGTTCGTAATTCATGTATTGTTTTCTGAGATATATGTATGTATCTTCTTTGTTCAGTGAATGTTAATGTTCGTAATTATGTTCTTTTAGTGTTGATTGACACTTGTAAATTGTTTATGTGCTTCAGTGTGTTGTTTAGGGTTAGTTGTTTAACCTTTGGACCCAAGTGGGTTTAGTTGGTGTCAGTTTGCTTTTGGGTTCTTAATCGAGGTTAGTCTTCCCTTAATTCGGATTAGTGTTTAATCTGCATTGATAGAGTAGTTAGAAGGTCTTATTTTATTCT
Organism: Cupressus sempervirens; assembly: GCA_028749045.1. NCBI lineage: Eukaryota > Viridiplantae > Streptophyta > Pinopsida > Cupressales > Cupressaceae > Cupressus > Cupressus sempervirens. The sequence continues at coordinate 265,284,677 of CM053787.1, read as the reverse complement.
TAGATTTTGTTTGGCTCTAAACCTTTTTCTTAGGCTTAAAACATGATATAATTATACCCAAAGGGTATGGGTATGGGTTAGGGGTCTTTTCCAACCCCTAAGCCCCTTTTATTGACTTTTGAGGTCACTCAAAAAGTCTCTTTTTGCCTTTGTGCGAAAATTGACCATGGTTATCTTGAGTTATCTCACCGCATCTCCACTTAGGGTTTAACCATAGTGTAGGTTGAGTTAGGAGTTTCTAGAATTGCTAGTGGGTGGAAGTAGTTATTGCTCCTTTTGGGTGGTTGAGTTGGAGGCTTATTTAGAGGCCTTCATTGGACTAGTTGAGGTTGTTACCCAATCTCTACTTTTAGAGAGGAGTTCTTGAAGATTGAAGCAAGGAAAGGGAAGCTCTACTCAAACTTGTTCATTTTCCATTACCTCTTTGTGCAGGTAGGAATTGTCATCTCCCTTGTTCAGATTTCATTCTTGTTTCATGCTTATGCTACCTTGTTGTTGTTTCAATGTTTGTATGTTTGTGGGTATTTTGGGAAGATTTGAAAACCATGTTATTTTGGATGACTTCTTTCGTGTTTATGTATGAAATTTTGAGATTTTTTTGCATGGGTGTTTTGATATTACTCACCCTTGGATAGGGCAGAAGTGACCAATTTTGGGAAAGGTCTGTTTAGTCGGACTCCAACCAGTGTAGAGTCTCTTCTCAGGATGAGAAGAGGGAGAAAGGCTAGGGTGTTATGGGCCCCTACCTATCAGCACAAATCTTGTATGATTATGGTATGTTGAAATGGAAGAATGGAAGTTCTTAGTTTATAGCCCCGATTGGGCATCTGTTTGGGGTTGTGCTTGACTTCTCCTGGTTGGAAGAATCCACCTTTCCCTAGTGTTGATTCATTGTGAGTCATAAAGTGATAACCTTGTGTGAATATGCATGCTGGATTTGTTCTTGGTCATGTTTGTTGTCACCTAATCAGCTTTTGTTCCCTCCTCGGTTCATAGAAATGTGTTGCAAAATTTGATATGAATCCCTTGATGAGGGACATGAAGAAAATTCAATTATATTGTTAAAATTTGGGATTGATATCCTATGTAAATTTGGTATTTCAAACTTTGTTAGATTGGCAACGAAGCCGGATTTTCTTCCTGATTCTTTCCCAGCTGAGCCTTTGAATCAGGTTTGCCAATAAAATTGGTGTTTGAGTAAAATTGTTTATCTTGTGATTTAATCATAATTTCAAATTAGATGGATGCACATCAGGAATAAGATGATTTGATGATGGTTTAATTGAGCAAATTTTCAAGTTCCTTATATGTTCAAATGATAATTATGTTAAAGAAATTTGCTTTTGAGTTGTGTTTAAATTTTATAATTATACATGTGTGTGAGGAAGTTAAGTGAATCTACTTGAATACTTGTTTATCACATTTAATCCTATTATCACCTCTAAATTTTAAAACATAACTTGTTGGTGTTTTTTGGGCATGACATCAATATTAATTTTTAACTAATACAAAATAAAATATATTAAAATATAATCATACATTTAATATTAATTATTACATAATAATATAATTATTTTATTTTTTGGTTGAGGGGTTCAGAACATGATGCAAGCTCATACGTAGAGGCATCCACGCAGTCAAAATCACCAAGGAACATGATCAAAACCTCATCTCTTATGGTGTCGGGTCTTGCACTCAACAAGACTTGATCTCTGATGGACTTTTTGTGAGCCATTCAACTTCATCACTAGACTAAAAATCTTTTGACAATATGATAAATTTGAAAATAGAATAATAAATAAATATGATATCTTTGACTTTACATTATCCATATTCCTCTTTAACATACATAATATCTCTTTTAATTATATATATATATATCCTTCAGAATCTCCATCTTAAAATATATTTAAGATAGGTATATTAACTTTTTTATTTATCATCTCGAATAACTATTACAGAATCTCTTTTCACAATCTGAGCTATATATGTATACTAATTGCTCTAAATTAGTTTATAAAAAGTATAATTAATTTTGAAGAGAATTTATTTTCCCTCAGAATATGCTGCACCCCATTCCGACCACCTTTCTTCCCTATATAGCTTCAGTCAAGAACGAAGATCCTCATTTGTTGTCCATCTTCTTGTTTAGTCTCTTCATACTCTTGAGAACATGAAGGTGGATGTCAAAGCAAAGCTCTTGTCTCCCCTGGCTTTTCTGTTCACAGTGTTAAGCGGATGTATCCCTGTTTCCATAGGAACAACAGATGTATACCCAATTTATTCCAAGAACGAACAACCTGAGGTCTTCTCATTAGTTGAACAAGACACCCAGAGAATTGGCAGGAGATTGCAAGCAGCAGCAAAGACTGCAATTTTTGGTGTGCAGGGCAATGTTTATCCAGATGGGTAAGGAAAAAGAATAAACCCCTAAATTGTTATTTTCATTCCAGGTTCCAAATTTAAAGCTAATGAATATGTTAATTGAATTGCAGGATTTACTATGTGACTGCAATTATTGGTAATCCCCCCAAAACATATTTTCTGGATGTAGACACTGGCAGTGATCTAACATGGCTTCAGTGTGATGCTCCCTGCCAAAGTTGTGCCAAGGTAAATAAAAATCACGCCCTAATTTAATTTTGTTTACGCAATTGCAGAAACGCTACACGTATCATATGGCTACCTTAGTGCATTTGAGTTATTTGGATTCTCATTGGCACTATTATAGCCATGATTTCTTGTAGGAGGCATAGTGGTTATAAAGGTTATTTGTGTGTCGCAGTTTGTGATTCAAATGAGTGGTTTGTTTTTTGCAGACGCCCCATGAATGGTACAAACCACAACTACGCTCATTGGTATCATGCAAGGATCCTCTTTGTGCAGCTGTGCAGGCAGCGAGCTATGGCAAATATGACTGTGAGAGTTCTTTCGAGCACTGTTATTATGATATCAAGTACGCTGATAATGGGTTCTCTATGGGCGTCCTTGTTAGGGACAGTGTCGTGGTAAAACTTGCCAATGGCACTGCCGTGAGGCCTAATTATGTATTTGGGTGAGGTGTTTTCCCTTCTTTTTATTCCCATTTAAAACGAGTGCGAGTTAGAGAAGCTGTGGATTTCACGTATCTATGGTCTTAAGCATACAAGGCACTAAGATACACCAAATGCACGACATTGTCCATTTACAGCTTTAGTTAAATCTTGCCATAAATGTTGCGCATGGCTTCAAATTCAGCATACCTCTTATCATAGAATGTAACCCCTCAAATAATGGAAAGGAAATCTGGTCTTTTACCATAAGTGTTGATGAACCTAAACAGAAAACACAATTTGAGTTGATCTGACCTTTCTTGGTATACATGGCTGTAATAAAAGAAAGCTTATGGAAAAAAAATTTACGAGTATCAAAGACTTTCATTTGTCCTGTGACAGGTGTGGATATAGACAAGGTGGTTCTTTGAAACAGACACAAACTACAGATGGTGTTTTAGGTCTGAGTAGCGGCACAGCAAGTCTTCCATCTCAATGGGAAAAGCAAGGCCTCATCAAGAATGTCATAGGTATCTGCATCGCTGGAGGAGGGAAAAAAGGGGGATACATGTTCTTCGGTGATGACCTTGTGCCCACCTCATCCATGACCTGGGTTCCTCTGCTTGGCAGGCCACCCATGTAAGTTGGAATAAAAAACCACACTTTCCTTCTCTCTTATTTTCTTAAATTGAAAGAACGAAATAAATGTGTTAGATTATTCTTTACTTGATTCTTAAATGTGAGCCCAAAATACAAAAGCTTCATCAAATATTGTCGCTGAATCTCTATATTGTTGATGAAATTCTTTTTCTATCACAAGGACTACTTTAGTTCGATAAACATTCATGCAAAATCATCTATCTCTTCCAGTATCCTTCTCTACTCTAGTCTATCAAACTATTCTTCCTTCAAATCCTTTGGCTTCACCCTTTGTGACATTTTAGCTGTTAGAAACTTGGAATTGAATAAGGCTTCTGGAATTAATTATGTTGATTAAAGTTAATTTTTTAAATTGGACTTCTTAGAAATTATTGAGACTTTAATCTCCACAGTCTCTATCATTAGTTTGGCTTCTTTCAACTTTGTAATGTTTACAATGTTTGGTTCCAATCTGATGAGTATTCAACATCATAGGAAACACTCACACCATAAAATATCTTATTGTCCTCCTCTGCACTTGCTATCCCTTCATAAAATGTTAATCTTAATATTTTAAAATTTTGCAAATATAAACATCATGCTTGCCTTTCTCTGGAACTGAAAGTCAAGAAACATGGTCAAACCTTACATTACTATCACAATGATGCACCATTATAATAATGCGCTTCAATCAATTCACAATGTCATGAATTTATAGGAGACGAAAATCTCAATTTTTAGAATCAAAATTAGAAAATGCTCTGGGTTGGACCAATTTGGTATTGTCATAAAAATATGGATCTGACATTCGGGTTGTTAGATTTGAGCCCAGGAAATAACTGATAAACAGCAATAAGGAAGAGAAAACAGATCCAAGAGACACACAGAAATATCTGAGAAAACAGATCAGGAAAAAGGGAAAAACCCAGCCACACAACAAAAGATATCATTTTATTGATTATAAATGTTTAAGTGTACAATGCTTTCTCTAGATGTGATATATATAGCAGAAGAGAGGCTCACCGTTACAATAGAAATTCCCAACAGTTTAACTCTTAAATACAACTCTTCGTATTTCCAAGCCTTAATGCATGATGAATGACACATGTCTTTATATCTAATATTACAATTTAATCATAAGTGTCCTCTTCAACTGGAGGTGACCATAATGATAATAACGTCCATATTTCTAGAAATAAAGATCTCTATTGCAGCTACAAACTCCAAAACTCCCTCTTAGCCAGAGAGAGATCTTTTGCTGAAAAATCACACAAGGCTGCAACCAAAATATCAATGATAAAATCTAATCACATAGATCCGATAAAATTCGTGGAATCACTCAACATAAAAACCCTGCAAGAAACAAAACCAGCTTTAATCATAGATTCTCTCAATATGTTGTTGTCATGACATTAAGAGAACAATTTACTCGTTAATAATCATTGAATCACTCAACATGATAGTCCTATAACAATTACTCATAATCATGGAATCAAATTCAACTTTCATCATGGACTTACTCAACGTTATGTTGTCATAGAATCTCTCAACATGCCAAACCTACAAAGATCACAATTAGCTTTCATCGCGGACTCACTCAACGTGATGCTATTATGTAATCTCTCAACATGACAAGTTAGTAAGGTTTACAACCAGCATTTTATCACAGACTCTTTCAACATGATACAGTCATGGACTCTCTCAACATGACTTCCAATTCCCATCACAAAATCTCTTTACATGATATCATTATGGACTCTTTCAACATGATGTTCACTACCAGAGTGAAAGAGTTATCAGGTTGACCTTATAACTATGATGAATAGAAGCTCATAATCAGCAAAAAATGCAATCACAACTAACACTTGTTTCCAGTAAGAGTCATATCACACAAAAGAAACTCATTAACAACATGCATAAAATGATTGAAATACTCCCTCTTGGCAAATGTGGCTTTGATCGACACAATAAGATAGTTGATGTAACCTCCCTCTAAGGCTAAACATCTCCCTTTGAAACACAAGCTCCCTCTGGATCTCATATGCAAATTAATCCAATTTAGTAAGCAACATCTTTATCTTATGATTCTTGTTGCATCCCTGCAACCAAGAGAGATTATTAATAACTTCAGAAAATTAAACACTCATCTCAAATATATAACTCAGAATACTTATCTATTTGAAGTATAATCTCCTTGATTATGTATACAAATGTGAATCAAGCCAGTATCTTTAGAAGTAATGCATGCAACCAAGCTGCTTATAACTATAAATATTTGTCCAAAAATTCCATCTAAATAATGTATAGAAGCTCCTTAAGGTTAGATTAGATAACAAAAACTTAGCTTTTAAGGGTGCTCTTTTACCGAACAGTAGCCAACCCACCTAGAACTTAACACGAGCCTGATTTGAATTCAACATACTGCTCCATTTGCAACAACAAAGAGATCAACAAAAGAACAAAAGAAGTCTGAAGATGAATGAATAAGAGGTCAAGAAGATCAAAATTCCATAACTGTCAAAGACAATCATTAAACCAAAACTTGACAACCTCTAATGGTGAGTGTCTAGGATGCCATTATACTATGAACAAGATAAAGAATATTAATAATCACAGTAAAAGATGACACATAACTACTGAGGACTTGCTTGTCAGTGGCACCATTAATAAGACTTGCAACAATGGTGGCCTTGAAAAGAACTCTTCAATACTTGAAGTGATGCCCGCAATCTAGTCAAGAGGAAATTCGAAGGAAATGCACTTCCCTCCTTCGAGATGCCGTTGAGATTCAATGCTACAATTACATCCACAATTGCAATCAAAATGCAATCAATCATTCTGTTCATTCTACAAAATTATGTTCATCCATACACCCCTTATCCCCATCTTCATTCTGCAAAATTACTCTTGCTTTCATTGCTCTGGATTATCACACGTGCACAATGACATTTGAATCGAAGAAAGATAGTGGCAAAAATTTTGCCATTACAAACTTCTTCGCTTATACAATAAAAGAAAACTGCCGTTACAAGGTCCTGATGGCTATGATATTCTGTAGATGTCGTATGATGTGTAGTCCTTCGCCTCCAAGACGCTCTAGCAGTTATGATGGGATGTCCTGCAAGTTGAGCTGTTGAAAGAATAACCTTGTTCAAAGATTGAATGAATCAGACTAACAACATTCATCCCAAATTAGAGCATCTTCTAGCATTGATTGAAATATCATGCCTGCTGAGAGACAACACATATAAGCTGCAAAAGTTTAAGCAGGATCTTCAAAACCGATATATGCAGTAAGTCTGGAAGGAATATTTAGACTTCAAGGATATTACATGGACCGAAAGTAGAGCCAATAGGCTCGATTGATTTCCAGGCTAACAAACTTTCATGTGATGTGTCGGAATGAGGGAATGAAGGCAAATGGAGCACACACAAAAGCTTATAGGATATACTGGAATGAGCGAAAAGGTGGGGCACCTGACATTGAACTTCTTCAATTTCTTTTTAAAAAAAAACTGAACAAAAGTTATCCTTTGTCTATAACTCTGTAAGAATGGAACCCATGAAATGAAGACAATAATCATATCTTACACCTGTACCGGGAAAAATAAAGAAATTCACTGAAAGGAGTCCACAATAACAATACACAGACTTATCCAAAAACAATAAGAGGGCACAAAAGACAGACTCAAGGAAATCGCAGTGTCATGTCATCACACAAGAGGACAGGCAATCTTGAACCCAACCATCTCTAATAATAACAAAACTTTAGCATTCCTATATTGCTGATATCTAACTAGGCTATGATACCATGCTAGATTTGAGCCCAGGAAATAATTGAGAAACAACAGTAATGGAGAGAAAACAAATCCAAGAGACACAAAATTCTCGTAGGAAAACCCTTCAAGATGAAGGGAAAAATCCAGCCACACAACAAAAAATATCATTTTATTGATCATAAATGTTCAAGTGTACAATCCTTTCACTTGATGTGATAGAGACTCTTCACTTTACAAGAGAATGTCTCTTGAAATTCCCAACAATATAACTCTTAAATACAACTCTCTGTAGTTCCATGCCTTGACACATGATGAATGACTGATGTCTTTATATTTAATATTACAATTTAATCATAAGTTTCCTCTTCAGCTGAAGGTGACCATAACTATAATAACATCCATATTTCTAGAGATAAAGATCCCTATTGCAGATACAAACTCCAACAGTGGTGAGAATCTGGACAGATTTGGTGACTGTTATAATCATTAGATCTCAAAATAAGATGTCAAATTCAATACCAACAAGATCCATACAGCAAACGAAAATCATCTCATCGGTTGGATGCATTGTATTATCGTACTTTTAAATCCTCTTCAATAAGTCTTATATGGAACATTACGAGGATAGTTGAAGTCCTATTTATATGTTTCTGTATTCCAAAGCAATGCTGGTGCTTATCGCATGACACAATTCATATCACTCCAGCCCACATTTATGGTTTCACAGACCTCCATCTCTCTAAAAAGTAAAGTCCGAGGTTTATTATAGAAGCCGTGCTTAACTTGAGTATGGTGGATGTATGCCTGTCTGTTCCAATGCTTGAGGACATCCTATAATCTAATTCGTTGGCAAACCTGTTTTTCTCTTTTGTACTTCTGTTTTAAAAATAATTTCTTACATATTTTCTCATCTTGCATAGCTTGCCGAAATTCTTTTTAACCTAGAACTACAAGTTAAAAGGTTTACAATGGTTACTTACCTTATTCTTTTTAAGACTAGCAGATATGTTTTTATTCCGTCAACATGCACCAATGGGTGTTATCCTTCCCATCTTGAATGACTTTTATGTCATACTTGAAAAGACTTCCTAGCTACAAAATGTGTGCATTTGTTTGCAGAGTTGTAAAACACATCTTTACTTTTTTTTTGCTTCCAGTCCTTTGATGTAACTTTGTTTCAATGGAAATATATTGGAACTGCAATCCAAGGAGCTCTGATTGACTGTTGATAGTTTGATTTCAATTCAGTACAACTTCTGTGAAGTGTATTCAGAATTGTAAATTAGTAATTGTTTTGTTATTTTGCATTAGTATTCTTTATTTTTAAAGCTTTGAATCTACTGAATATGAGCAAACATTTAGCTAATAGATAAATGTTTCATCATTTTCGGAAATTTTCACTATTAGTTCCTCTCTAAATAATCCAATTTAATTATGTATAGAATTTTAGCCTGGTCATAGTCACCTTAACTATTGTTGAATAATTCTATGTTACCGGTTCAACCCCTTCAACTTGTAGGTTTAGGTCTGCTCTAGCTCAGAGATGGATCTAGGTTTAGTTTGATAGGGGACCTCTTCTAGGTTTTCCAAAAGCTACTATGATCAGCAATGTCTTGCACTTTATCTTCGTGAGGCCACTGTGCTCCGTGATAGCACGATCCAGTCACTGCTTCCACACCGACACTCGTCTACTTAGCTCATTACAACCTTCTTTACACCATTATCTCCTTTGCGTGGTGTGAAAAAGCCTTCTAGCTCTACTAGATCTACCAAGACTTCCAGATGTGTCAGATCCTGTTCCGGTTATTTGCACCAGTGACACTCCTCCGTGAATGGCCAAAGACAGTACAGTGCCTCTACGCATCGGCATGAGTATCATTCTGTGACTGATTTTTTTTCACTTAAGAAAGACTCCTAGGCTCTCTTAGTGTTCTCTCTGTCTCTTTTCTATGGATGTTGTTTTTGTTTTTGTCATTTATTTTCAGACACCTTTGTGTGTTCCTACTGGTGTCAGCCTCACTTTTGTAATCTTCCAGTCCCATTGACCTCTTTTTGGTTTTTTGTTGGACATTAATATCATTATCTTATCTTATCTTGTCTATCTTATCTAGAAAAAACACGAGCAAAACCTGTCCTGAACTTTGCCTCCTTCCACTCCTGCCAAGATGAATTCCTTGCTTTTTTGTGATTTTTCTGTTTTTTTTAATTTGGTATTTAATTCATCATTCATCCTTGCTGTATTTGGGCTTATTTTTCAGCTAACCACATAAGGCATCTTCTCCTGGAACGCTTTATTTGCAGCTAATTGGAAACATAGAAAGTCTCATGAAGTGTGGTGTTGTTTTATCAAATGCAACAAATGGGTGTCTAAACTGATCCGTTCACCTTTGCCAACATAAGAGCCTTGGATCATGGCATGGTCATCTATCAAACCATAATGGAAAAGGTCTTAAAGCAGATATTACTGTTGAAATGCCTTGGTAGATATGTATGCAAAATGTGAAGCATACACAAGACACATGAATTGTTTGACATCATTTGTCAGGATACATCAAACATAAATGATATCATGAATATAACGATTGCAGGATCTACATAAAGTGGTTTTCTTGATGAAGTTTCAAGACTTTAAGAAATGCAACACGCTCCGAAAAAATGTGGAAAACTGTGATTTTCGCACTTGAAAAAACATGGTGTTTTTCTTTATTAAAACTATGAAAATGATGTGCCATGATGGTACATGTGGCTTTTGGAAGCCTTCATTTGGGCTGCCCCTCGACTCAATTGGGGATGCTGGCCCTAGACCCCTGCAAGGGGTGTTTCCCCTTCACCTCACTGCGGTTCTACCCCTAGAACCTCAACACACTCATTTGATACCTTTTTTCTTTGTATTTTGTATAAATTATATTTTTCAAGAATTTTAAGCATTTTTTAGTTGTTGAGTCTAAGTCAAGCCTAAATATGAGAGTTTTGATATGGGCATGTGTAATGTCCCTTTTTTTGAAATAAGATTTAATAATAATGATAATAATAGATTTAGAAAATAAGAGTATAAAAATAAATTTGAATCAAAAGTATAACAGATGAAACTAAAGTATAACATAATTAAGATTTAGTTAAGTTCAATAAATGCTTTCAAGGCATGAAATGAAAAATTGTGTCCTCCAAACATGGGGTATACAAGGGAGAAGACAACTTCATTTGAAATGGAGGGAGAGAGGAAGGAAGAGAAAATAGAAGGTGGAACCAACAAAGAATTAATGGAAGAGAAAAATGGAATGAGAAGAAAATAAAGGAATGACTCCCTCAAAAGGCAAATATTTTCAAGGGTTGTGACAAGGATGGTAATAATGGAAGGTTGTGACTCTTTCAAAATGCAGAAATAATGAAGGGCCGTGACTCTTTCAAAGGGTAGTAATAATGAAGGGTTGTGACTAATTCAAAGAGTGACAATTATGAAGGGTTGTGATGCTTTCATAGGGTAGAAACGATAAAGGGTTGTGACTCTTGTGAAGGCTGGTAATGGTGAAATGCTGTGACTGTTGGAAAGGGAAGCCATGTTGAAGAGGTGTGACTCTCCTCCACATTTGAAGATATAAGGGCTAGAAGGTTTCATTTGAGGACATCCAAGGGAGATAAATTTGTGGTATAATATATTATTCTCAAAGGCAACATTGAAAAGTGGCGGCTCATTTTTTATGAAAATGTTGACCCTTTCACTAATGAAGTATAAAGGAGATCTCATTCAAGCTATGATGGGCTCATCTATCATCATCTTTTATCCATCAATTTAATCCCTCAAGAAATGAAGCAAACAATCATCACTCCATCTTGGGATCAAAAAATGAATACAATTTAGCAATAAAGCATCACTCTATCAAATCAACATTCATTCAATCACCATTGACGAATTTATCAAACTAAATAACATTTTACCACCACTCTTCAATCATCATGATTATTTAATCATAACTCGCCAATACCTTAAATCATGCAATCAAAGGAATTTATTCAATCAATTAATCATTCGTATCTATCAACAGCCAAAGAAACATTTCTTAGAGAAGAGTATCAATCAAGACAATAGAAACAAGAAGTACGCAGCAGATACAATAGTGCATACAACAAAATGATTTATCTATAATCCCTTAATTGTTGCGGTATGAAAGAATAGATTAACATATGCATTTATAACTATATATAGATGGGTATGCATAGTGTATATATCTGATAATATACAAATTAACAATTAATGAATATTTGAATTTAATCTTTGTGTATTTACAATTTATCAATATTAAGTACATCTTTTATGTAATTAATTGTTGAGAGAAGGAAGGGAGTGCAAGGAGGGAGAATGGTGAAAGATTCCCACAAGGTATGGCATCACATAAAGATGGTAAAGGACCATTGATTAAGAACCACACGAGACCAAGGAGGATAAGATTCTGCTTGGGCCTAGGGTTGAGGGCCAAGGGCACATTATTGCAGCTCCCCTACAATCTCCACATTAATCAATTGTTGAAGTGAATGAATCATAAGAAGCGAAGAGGTTGACATGATGGAGGGGAACAATGTAAAGCCTTGACTTGGTATGCCATCATGATGATGATGGTAGAGGACCATCAATTAAGGCCCACATGAAGCCATAGAGGATAAGGTCTTCCTCTTGGACCTAGGGTAAAGGATAGTTGGAGCACCTCATTATGTCTCCCCACATAACCCTCATTATGATCCCATCTAACAATTGAGATTTGTTTAGTACATTTATATATATTTCCTAACCGTAGAGTTGGATTTATTTTGTGAATGATATCATCATTACTGTCTAATCTGGTTGCAAGTTTATAGGCCTATTTCATTATATTTTCGATCGAAAGTATTATATTTATAACTAAATTTTGCTGTTTGCTTCATTTATATTTTTGAATTTGGGGAAAAGTACAAAGTGATCCTAGAAAAGGATATTACAATATCCATCAGACAAAAAATGATTGTGGATTCTATCATGTATTAGAACTTGTTATTACCTTGATAGATCTTGTTGATGTGAGTTTTCTCCCACTACAACATGCAAAATCAAATGCTTAATTTTTCAGAGTGAAAAGTCAAACACTCAATCCTCTCTTGAATAAAGTCATGTCTCATGCTAAGCTTCCAAAGTGAGATCAAGAAGTGACTTCAAGGTTCCTTTTGTTATGGATTTTCGCTCAGTGAAATAATGTGATTTTCTAGTAATCACTTAGGGGACTTATGCTATTCATTCAATGTATATCAACTACTTGCACTTCTAAAGATTTAGCTTTAGAATGTGCAATGAAAATATAAATTTGATTTCCAACTTCCACTTCAATTTAAACTTCTAATTTATACTACCTCTACTCTTAACTATGAATGCAACAAATCATGGATGGACTTGGACTCTACTAGATGCAATCTTTTCAGCAACTCCACCCATCTAGTGTAAACTTCTAAGGAACACTTAAAATGGTTTTCACATGAATACTTCCTCATTAATACCATCAAATGGATGCAAACTAAAGATTAATATCAATTGAGGAAAATTCGACGTACCACAGAAGGCACACTTACAATCAACAAGAGGCTAGTGGCCCATATTTGTTCGAGTCAACCATGCCAACATCCAAATTTACTTTTATTTAACTAAACTACTTCACCAAAAAATGAAATATACTCCAAGTGAAAGATTGAGGAAACCATGCAACACTTCAAAGCAGCATTAAGTAATTCACTATGAAGAAACAACAATGAATTATCCTTTACTTTGATAACATCATAGAAACATTTTGATCAAGTCTCACTTAGGTAGCCTATTTCGACTTCTACCTCTCTAATACAACCTCCTAAGGTAATGAATATGAAATGGGAATGCCTTGGCCTTTTATAGATGTTCAATTACAATGAAGGGCCAAGATCAATTCAATATCAAGGGCCAAGGTTTCTTCCTAGAAACCCTAATTATAGTTGCCAAATTTACAACTGATTACATGAGAGCATCAATACATGGGCCAATAAGAAAATTACAAAGCCTTTGATAAGCAATGAGAAAAATAAGACACTTGGCACAATTCGATTGATAGTGCTTGAAAATGAATTTTTTGATTGGAGAAGACAACTAGGCACCACCTTGTTGATGTCAGTTTTGTACCACTACATAACATATAGCAATTGAATACTTGATATGGAATATCAAACACTCAATCCCTCTCTTGAAAAGTAAATACTCATGAAGAACGTGAAAACAGGTTCCTTACACCTGTGGATATTAACTCAGTTATATTAATGTGATTTGCTAGCTAATCATGTTGGTGGCCTTATGTTGTTCATTCAAGGATTGTCGAACTCTCGTTGTGATGGTGATGAAATCTAGCTTTGCAATGTATACTAGTGTCAAATGATGTTGATGGTGATGATGGAGGGAATGTCCACCATCAATGCTCTGATTTTCTAACTTTCTCCAAGAATAAATTCCAACTACTACAATACTTGTTGCTTTACTTTTGCTCCTATGAATGGAAAGATTAGCAAATAGATGGGGATCAAATCTGATGAAAGCTTACCAGCGGCGCTACCTTCATAGATGCAATGATTCAAGGAAAAAGACTAGATTACCATGCAAGGCTTCCTAACCAGCTACTAGGATGCTAGTGGCCTAGTTTATAGATCCTTATCAAACATCCACTAATATCACCATGCAACCATCCATCTACTCTTACTCTTAACAACTTTCTTGAAATAAAATCTACTTTAACAACTTCAATGAAATTTAACTCTAACTATTGGAAGTAGAAACCATGCAATAACACCAAGTGTTCTTAATCATTATGCAAGTCACAACAATGATAAAGAGAAGCAATTTTGGTATTATCTAAGTAACAATTTTCTTCAACCGTTTACAAATGAGAGCAAATGACCTTATATAAAGGCCAAATTTACAACCAATGGAGGAGATTAAGAGGCAAAATCAATGATCTAGATCAAATCCCAGAAACCCTAATTAGGGCTACCACCCCATCGGCCAATGAGAAGATGCCACCACATCAATGGATCAATAAAAAAAAGGAAAACTGGCAACCAATGAGAAGGCACCAAAATGGTAGCCAATTAGAATCTGACACCTATCATACCCATGAAGGAGAATTCACCACTTGGGCTTACATCAAATGATCTTCTAATATAATTCTACCTTTTTCTTTCATCTCCTTAACCAAAGCAATGAACTCGAGTAGCCTATCGTTGACTTCCTTCATGGGAGGGCAAGGTGTGTGCTTCATCTTGAGCTCAGTTGAATTCATCATGTGGCTTGCTGCTTGTAGTGTCTTCTCATGATCCTTCTCATATTCTTTCACATATCCGATAAAGGCATTGAGGGAGGCAAGGGTGCCCAAATGCTTCTTCCTGATGGAAACCTTCTCCAACTCGTTCAATCTCGTCCCAAACTCTGTCTCATTGACATCCTCCTCTTTGATATCGTCAAAATCAAGTACAACTCCAACATCACTCATCATGGTTGAAATAGAATTGTCAACACCTAAGCTGTGCTGTACAATCTCATTTTGTATCTTTTCAAGTATCCTCAATCTAATGGTCAAGGCAACAAACCAAGACTCTACTGTACTCATTCCTCCTTCATCCACCAACTTAGTTCTCTCCAAATATCTCTCCGATAGCTCAATAAATGCCTGTAGCTTGGGAATGGCTAAGTCCTTGACTAGAAGAAAATCCTTCCACTCACCTTCAAATGTTCTAAATTTGTCTCTAATAGCCACTAATGACCTAAATGTCGAGATAAAGGAAGGCAAGAAATTTTGCCCATCTTGAATTATATCACTAGTCCAATCTTTGATTTCGCACAACTGAGCTGATATCTCTTCTATGTTGCTCCCACTATCTTGTGGAAGGGTTGCCTAATGCAACTATTGGATAGGCCAGCAATCTCTCCAATACTTGTTTTCGGCCTCCAACTTTACAATCCTTTCATTCGCCTTCCTCAACCTTTCTCTAATTGAAACCATGCCTTCTAGGATCTCCTCACATTCCATGTCATCCGTGATTCTTCCCAAGTTATGCTCTACTGTCTCATACTCTTGGGCTACAATCTCATCCACTGCCTTGCTAACCTTTGGTATAGCAATAGCAATCTAAACATTTTGGTGACCCTCATCATCGCTCCTGATTACCTTTGCCACTGATTTTACAATTTGTCTTTGTTTCTCGCTATCTTCATTTTCCACTAACCCTTGAATATCTTCAACTATTCAAATAGTCACCATCTCACCTCTTGGCATAAGCATTTGCCTTAACCATAGTGGTGCAGTGCATCTCCCCAAATATGGTTTCGATTCGACTAGCACAGCATCACCAGCAACCTCAGGCGCTTGGCTTATTTCCTCAATATCAATTGGCGTGTCGTCTTCTTCAACAGTGACTGTTATACCATCTCCATGCTGGTTCTCCGAGAGAGGAGAGTACTCGGTACTGTCACTGTAACCACTTGTTTCCGAATCAGAGCTCACCTCTACCGAGACCCTTTGTCTATTTGTATTAATCTCCTAGCTCGTAGCCTCAATTATGCTCTCCCTTGACGATGCTGCATTATGTCTCTTTGTTGGAGGCTCCTGATGTTCTTTACTTTTCTCAACCTCCAAATTTCTCTTCTTGCTCTTAACTGCTCTTTGTTGCAAGCTACTACCCCTATCTTTCTGTTTGACTGACTCCGCTAGACCCTCTTCCTTTGGTTTCAACTTCTCATAAATAAGGTATACCTTCCGACCTTGTAATTGCCTTAACTTCTCATTATACCATGACTTAGTGTGTAGATCAATTGTCCTTGTAATAGCCTCTAAGGAAGGATCTTGATGATCATCGCAATCCACTGGACCCAATTCTGTTCCATCCACTGTATCATAATATTCTCTTAGCACATTTTCATCATCTTCCAGTTGATTGGGAATATCAAGGCCTCTCCATCTAATTGCCCTCATTATGCCCACTGACAATCTTGAGAAAGCTAGCTTCCTCACATAAAAGTCATCTTGTGCATTGGCCCAAAAATCTTCTATAGTAGTAATATGTTTGAATGTGTTTTTGTGAGATGCCTTGATAAGACCATTAGGATTGAATCCCTGTCTTGCACATACCATTCTAGATGATGCCATTCTAACTATTTCTCCGCAGCTACAAAGGTGATAGGATTGGGGCAAGTATCATTGCCTATTCCAAATGAGAAGGTAATCCTTGTCTCATCCTTAAGTTTCATCATCTTGTCATAATGCTCAAGTTTCCTAGCCAACTCCATCAAAACTATCTTGTTAGGTGGGTACCTTGAAAGTCTCTCGGGACAAACTATACTTCCTACCACTCTAATATATGTGAATTGCAGAAATTGGATGAACCAACTCCCATACTTCTCAACTTCTGCTTCTGCTTCCAATGCGAGCCTCCTAGTAGGTGTCCCTTGTAATATCCTTACCGTCTTCATGGTAAAGGCATCATAAAACATCTTATAATCTTTGGTGTTGTGCAAATGAAGCTGTGGATAGCACTCATGCACCAAACATTGCCCCGACCCATTGCCAGTCACTCCTAAGATCTTAAGTCTAGGATTTTCATATAGTTTCACAAGCAGATAGAAAAGATAGGATCCCATGTAAAATTGCTCTTGATTTTGCACTGTCCTAAGTTGCAACTCTAAATTTTCACTTATAATTCTAGCTCATTCGAATTTTCTCTTTCCATTTTCAATTTCATCAATAAAGTAGTATATCCAGTTCTCGAATTGCATACCTTGAGCCACGCTCATGATTCGGCTAAGAAGCACAATTAGATCACCGTACTCTGGTTTGAAATCTGACTTGGTGAGCTTTGACAACTTGGTGACTCCCTTCCTTGCCTTCGTGTAACCAATTCTGCTTTAGATGAATGAAGTAGGCCTCCTGGTTACCTTGAAAGAACTTGTTTGTTTGATCCATTGTTACCACTATCATACCTTTATGCTGGGGAATATTAAATACTTCTTCGACTACTTGTCTGCTGATTTTAGCCAACACTTTCTTCCCTTCATCAAAAATGATGAACTTGGTAACAATATCAAACCAAGATGCATACTCCATAACCAATTCTGGACAAGGCAAAGTAGGAAGGAAAGCCACCGCGTGTACAATTCTACTCTTGTAGATCTTCTTTGTCACGAGGGATTGCCCTTTCTTCAATCTATCCCTCAACTGTACCATGTTCACTGTACCGATATTGGTATCACTTTTTCACCTCACTTTCAAGAAGAGGGTGGTCTTAGGCATCATGTCTTCTATGTCTTTTTTGGTATTCGTTCCCTTTGGGGTTTTGCTTGCACTAACATCTACCATCCTAAACACTTATTTCTGCCTCTGCATTCTAAATGATATGGACTACACTTATCAATCTCCAACCTTCTTTTTATTGATGGAATCTAGCTTATTTCTGCCTCTTCAAATTCTATCTCTACACTTATCAATCTCCAAACTTCAATCCTAGGGGTGAGACTACCACTTATTTTTTCCCCTTTGTTACCTTAGGATGGACTACACTTATAAATTTCCAAACTTCAATCCTACGGTGGTCTAGCTTATTTCTGCCTCTCCAAATGTCCTATCATGAAATCTACACTTAATATCTCCCAACTTCAGCCTATCAATGAAAATGATGAAGTGGTGGATGATGAGTGCAAGAAGAAAATAAGAGAAATGAACCAAGAAAGAACAAGGAATAGAATCCTCTTTTTAAACTGATCTTCACCTCTAATAATGAATGAGAATTTTACCTTAAATTTGCCTTTACCAATAATTAGGCCCTCTTCAATTTTGGATCTGATCTCAAAAATTTCAATCCTCTTCCAAAATGTGATGCCCTAGCAAAAATTAGAACTCACCAACCTTGCAAAAAAACCTACTCATGCCACTGAATTTTGACCTCCTTTGCCAAAATCGCCCAATTTGAAGGAAATCCCTACCCTAGGGCAGAAAAAATTCTACTAAATCAGAATTTCAGTTCTCCAAATTCACCCAAAATTGCCAAAATTTAGACTTTAAATCACATTGCCCCTTCACCAAATAAAATCGCCAAAGCTGGAAGGAGAAATCACTGCCAAGGATGGAGAAATCAGATCCCAAAAACGATGCCAATCTCACAAAAATCAGGCCTTTTCACCACAAATTCGACCTAGGGCAGAAATCACCCATCCAATGAGCAAAAAAATTGCTGCCAATCAATGGAAAAATCAGACTTCACAAAATTGCCCTAGCTGAAAATTTGCTCCCTAGAAGAAAATTGCTCCAACTTGCTAAAGGAGGTGGAAAGAATGAATGAGGAAATAAGAGGGGGGAAGTCCCTCTTATACCAAACTTTTTGCCTCTCCAAGTGGGCCAACCTACCTGGAGGTAAAACAAAATTAAATCAGTCCCTTAATTAATGGCCCAGATTTAAATGCAATATTAAAATTACTTGGCCTTATAGTGAAATTGGCCCATTTATAGTGAAATTGGCTCATTTAATTGCTATTTTTTATCAGAAATTACAAAATAGAAATAAGGTAAGCCTAGGAGATGCCAAAATTTTCATTTAACAATGCTTTGACAATTAAAATATTATTAAAATCAAATCTAGCAAGTCAAAATCGATTTTCAATTCCAAATTACCAATTTCCTTTAACATTTTTAAAATCCTCTAGGCTAAATTTCAACCAAATTAACGAGATTTTGCAATTTAATCCAATTTCAATTTTGCAATTCAATTTCAAATTTTTAAACAAAATAAATCCTATTCCTGGCAGTCGAAATTCAAACTCTAAATCCAATTTCACTATCAAAAATTTCCTTCCACTGAAATTTTTTCAAGATTTTCCAAAATGACTAAATCTAAAATTCATTTTGAAAATGCTCAAGCGTATACAATTATATCAAATTTTCAAAATCCATCTAAGTCCAAAATTTGCAAATCTATCGTGCCAAATATCATTTTAACCATTGAAAGAAAGTTGTTGAATTATGTTTGGCCTAAGGATAAAATTACATGTTCTGGAAAATATCAAGTTTTGCAGCGGGTGAAAACAAACCAAACCCTTTCCTGGTCTGAAGGCGTCCAAGGTATAAAATTACCAATTCAAAAACCTTTGAACAACTCCAAATTTTGCTAGGGCAACCAAAAAATGGGTTCCCAAAAAATTTTGGGGCGATGGTGTGAAAACCTCACAACACACCTCATAATCCTTATCTAGTATCTTGTTTGTCCATTTGATACACGTAACTCATGGAGATTTCTTGTTTTAGTTTCTTAAACTTAACCATAGTCTTTTGCTTTCTTTTGAAGGTTTTGAACTGAAATAAGAAAAAGAAAACATTAAGCTCAAACATAGAGCTAATATCTTTGACCCCTTAAATTTTGAGTTTGACTTGTATCATCTTTAAATCATTGACTACTGGCATCATCTGTTTTGTTGACATCAAATGTCGATATCTTTTCTCATTGTCTGTTTTGCCAGCATCAATTATATCAAGATTAAAGGGGCCAACTTAACTAGTAGGGCTCTACTTAGACTAGTTGACAACCTCTAATATCCTAATTTCATGTAAAATGGAAATTACTGAACCTTTTCTCATTAAGAATGTCTGAGCATCTAGTCACAAATTGTTCCTTTACTTATCAGGAGATACTACCATGTGGGAGCCGCACAGATAATCTTTGGGAACAAACTTCTTGCAAAAGATGGAGATGAAAGAAGGCTAGGAGGCATTATATTTGACACTGGCAGCTCATATACATACTTTACAAAACAAGCTTACAATGCTCTTGTCTCTGCAGTTAAGTGTTTATCAACAGCTTTAACCGTATGCCATTTTGGCAGAGTTAGTTTCTATTTCTGACAATGCAAGTTTGATACAGGTCAAAGAAAGCTTTGGAAAACACTTGATACAAGATTCATCAGATTTGACCCTGCCCCTCTGTTGGAAGGGGAATAAAAATTTCAGGTGAAAGGATTTGTCATTTTGTTTATATTTCACACAGAGGATTTCTTTTTATTAATCTTACTGCAAATCTCTTATTTTGTAAAGATTATATAAATCTGGGCAATATCCTATCTTCTAATTCCTGTGGCTTTTCCAGATCTATTGCAGATACGAAATCATACTTCAAACCATTAAAATTCCACTTTAAAGGCACCTCACGATTTGCCAGAGCTGCAAAATTGGAAATCACTCCAGATGGTTATTTGGTAATCAGTGTAAGGAAGCCTGAACTTTAACATCATACGACTTTGATTGCTTAATATGTACCATAGTGAAGCTGACCAAAAGTGTCGAGACATAATACCTCCATCTATATGTTGTTTAAGATTTAAATAATTTTTCACAAGTAGAACATATTAACCTTCATATATGAGCAGGTTAAAGGCAATGTCTGTTTAGGAATACTCGATGGCACTGAGATTAGCTCCTACAATGTCATTGGAGGTAATTGGGATTCCATATGGTATAGTGATTTTACTTCTAAGTTGTGTTTAGTGAGGCTGTCATTCATTGTTCAGAACCAGATTCCACTACGGATTTTATCTTGAGCATTATCACAGTCTTTTCAGAAACTGTCTTAATGAAGTATTTGGTTCTACAGATATATCTTTGCAAGGTTTTCTTGTGGTTCATGACAATGGCAACAACCGGATTGGCTGGACTCGCACGGATTGCTCAAAGTTTCCTAAGTTCCGATCTTTATCCTTTTCCTGATAAGCACTCTATATCATATAGAATGAAGTGTATACAATCATGCTTAATGTGATTTTGTCATAGGAAGTATTGAGTGAAGTGACTGGTCAATTTTTTATTTTCCTTAATTCATAATCGATCATTTATCCAATTATTTCAATAATTTTGGAAGTCATTGTTGCCTCTAATATTTTGGGAACGTGCACTTTATCCTTTACATGCTTAAAGCTATATTATACACTCTTCCTTTTAAATCCTGCTATAGCCTTTGATAAAAACATTGCAGATATGCCATGCATTAATATCATTATATTTATGTTTGAGATAGTTTTCATCACATGGCAATATGTTAATTATTTTGGAGGGTTTGAGTACATATTCTGACTCTCAGGTCCTTTTGCCGTGTAGATTCTGTCTACCCAAATTACTCTAACTCAAGTAGACCTGAAATGTAAAACAATTTGTCTTTGAGTAGTAACATAAAAACACTGAATTTGTACAGGAATATGTATTCAACAAAGCTGATTATGGGCTTTCCTTCTGTTTTCTTTTTTTTCTCAAAATGATTAGCATAAGATTTTAACTTCTCACCAAGTAATCCTTGAGGGCTAAACCTACTTTATAGGCCACCAGCAGGATCAAATCATGCATACAACTAGGAGATTGTGAGTGGTCCATTGGCACATATGTTAGTATCTAACAAGGCTTTTAGTTTCAGGGTCTTCACAAATTCAAACACAGTCTTCAATCAACATACAAGTTGAGGTCCTTGCTACACAGTAGGACAGACTGTGAGACCATAGTGAATATGGCCACTTTTTCTTTACTACTAAACAGGCTATGATGAAAACCTAATTTTTATCGACTACAAATATGCTGTGGTGAACAAGTAAGCTTGCCTAGTATAAAGATGCAATAGAAAATTAGGCAACCAAATAGATAAGAAAGAATGATCTTGAAAATATTTAACCAAATGCAGGAGCCACTAAAGAAAATTAAAGAAATTTCAATTTCGAGACGGTCTAAATTAGTGGATGCTGGTATACATCATAGATTATAAGCACCAAATATGGTCATTGCTGACCCTAGAACTCGTTTGTATAACAGATCCAGCCAACGGCGATGGGCTTTAGAGGATACCCAAAAGTTACCTGAAGGTGAAACAATTCAATTTGCTCAAGGTCTTGGTAAAGGCATTTGCCCTGCTACTTTCTACTTTGCTCCAGACTTTTGCACACTTCCAGCCACAAGACTTCTCTCAAATGGCACAAATCATTGCCAGTGTGTTCAGCAATACTGAATAGTAGCAATATAGAATGGAAACATTTCTATATCTTGCTACCCATTGGTCAGAAATCCTATACCAATGTGTCAGAGATGCTGTTTGGGAGGTGAATTTTAAAATTCTGACAGGATTGCAATGAGGATGATATAATTTGGTGGATGTACTTATAATTTTTCAAACTGGCTAAAGTACACAGCTTTGGAATACCCATGATTGTTGTAACCAGTGCAATGTCCCTCCCACTGCCCACTGGGTAGCATTGAGTACAGGCAAACTTGATGTACTTATCTGTAAATCTTCAATAGTATTAAGAAAAATGATTAGACTATACTCTTTCCTATCACAGAGAGGGCCCTGTCTTGTGAATGTAAAAAGTTCCTTTGGCCAATCAGGTCTCATTATTTAGTCAAATAGAAATAATTTGATCTTTATGTGGCTCTACACAGTGTTCTCTAACTGGCACTGTCCTCTATTTAAAGAAACTATGGAAATTTTTTTCAAAAAAACGATTATGGAAATCAGGCTGTAACTGGAATTCACAAAGCATGACATAATGTATGTTGAATCATCAATTGATCTTCCACTATCCATTTTTCCGTTTCACATTGGTCAGAATGCAGACAAGAGGCCCACCGTTCCATCGACTCTCTCTCTCTCTCCATTTTATTGGGGATTTGTTATGCCGAACAGATATATGCTGCCCTCATTGAAGACAAAGTGATTTTTTCACTGTAAAAAGAATTTGGCAACATTGAAGATACCGATGGAGGTTTGAGGATGCACTCACTGAGCATTATTGAAGCAAGCTTTCGTGCCAAGATGAGAGCCTATTTACAGATTCCTTGTTTTCTTGGGAACTCATTTTGTAAGTAGGATTATTTTGACATTTTCATCTGCATTTTCTAAATTTTCTCTATCTACCCGGTACCTTTTTCCACTTAAAGTTATAGAGAATCCCAATATGAGGGCAGCAAGATTTTAGGAAGATTCTATTCCATGAAAATAAAGATTTTGTAGATAAATGGCTGTTTAATTTATTGTGTACTTGTAAAATAAGATATGTTCTAAAATTTTCATAACACTTCAAAGTATTAACAAAATTATGCAGATTGAATGAAGTGATTAGAGTTTACCAATGGCTCTTGAGAAATACAAAATGGCAGAGTAGAATTTTTTCATGAATTTCTTGGTAATTATGGCAGAATTTAACAGAAGACAATAATCCCACAAAACATACCACCCAAAATCATTGAAGGTGATAAACAAGTTTCTAATGAGAAGAACATCAATTGAAGAAGTTAAGGAAGCCATCTTTGAACTGCACTTCGACAAAGCTCCTGAGCCTTGTAGATTTCCAAAATTATCGGTAGTGTTGGGAATTCATGGGAAAAGATATGTGGCTGTTGGTAGAAGAATCTAGAAAGACAACTATGTTATTCAAATACTTAAACACTATGAACATAGTAACAATACTAAAGAAATCACATGGGAAAACTTCTGCAGTTTTTAGACCAATTTACATTATTTAATGTAAGTCATGGCAAATTGCTCCAAAATAATATTACCAAAGCTAATATGTGAAGAATAAAGTTGTTTGATAGTCGAAAGAAACATACTCATGAAGTGCTATACTCGATTTAAAAAGCAAAGCCCAAAGGTAAGATTCTTAAAATAGATATCAACAAAGAATGTTGAGGTAAAATGGTGATTTCTTTTCAAATTATAGAAAAAAAAATGGTTTCAGTCTTGAATGGTTAAAACAGATATTTCAAAATCTGGGTATTCAATTATCATAAATATATCCCCTAACAACTTCTTTTGAGCTAAAGGATTGAGATAAGAGGTTCAACTATCTCAATACCTATTTGATATCCTGGTTGATGCACTAAGCAAAGAAGTAACTAGACAAATAGAACAAGGATCAGAGGAAAGAATACAAAATCTACAAGTATACCACTCATTTTCACATTAGATGTTTGTTTATGACACCTTGCTATATAGATCATCCACTATCGCAAAAGCAGAAAGAATAAACTAACTATTAAAAGATTACACAAAAGTGTCGAGACAAACAATAAATGAAAACAAATCAAACACATTCTTCTTCAATACACCAAAAGGAATACACTGCAAAATAAAATAAACTATTGGATCTAATGAAGGAAAACACCCTTCAAAATATTTTGGATTACCACTTTTCAATGAGCAACTAAAGATATGTGGAACACAACATTAGAAAAATGCACCAAGAAATCTAAAAATTGGAAAGGAAAATGGTTGTCCCTTGCAAGGCATATCACCAATGATAAAATTAGGAATAGTAGTACTACTTATCTATACCTTGTCATGCTTAGGACTTTCAAAGAGTACAGATCAAAAGTCAATTGCAGCATAGAGGAGATTCATATGGCAAAGATCCAATGAGCAAAAGAATGTACCTTTTTGCATGTGGTGCATGTACAAAAAATAAGAAGCCTTCCGGAGAAAATTATTGCATCTCATAGACTTAGACACCAATGAAACAAGATACTAGTTATTGACAATCCCCCTCATGATTTGGCAATATGAAACTTCACAGTCAAAAATAGAAACCTAATCACAAATCGTTTAAGTTGAAAAATTGGAAATGGCCAATAAGCCTTGTTTTGTGAAGATTATGGGAATGAGTGTAGTCCACTCAAATCCATTTTTGAGTTCATCACCCAAATAAAGCAATAGATGTTACAAGCATATTGGGACAAGGTCAATGATTATATAAACATTATCAATAAACTCAGAATCCCTTTTTGCCAAAGGAAAAATTTAGACATGCTCAAACTAAATTGTTGAGACTTATTAGTTGAAGAATTAGGGGAAAAAAAACAATCATAGTCTCAGACAAGAATGATGAGCTAATTTGTTGTCTTGCTATATCAAGAAAATGATTAAAATGGGGATACACTGTGACAAAGAATGATAATTCAACTAAAAAATAGCCAACTAAACTATATGTTGGGGAGTGAATGTATTACTAAAAGAACAGACATTTATTTGGGCAACCCTACACAATAAAATCTTAACAGGGATTAGGCTCCAAAAGATGGGAACATTGGGGCCTCATAGATGTCCACTTTGTAAAGAACAAGAAACTTTAGATCATGTATTAGTCAATTGTAATGTAATTAGAATAGAACAAAATGTTACAAAATGGCCTAATAGGAACTTTCAAAGAATGGCCTAATCCACATAAAGGAAATATTTGAAAATAATGTCTGCAAGAAACACTAACACAAGTACTATGGAACTTATGGAAGGAATGTGATTAAAGGATTTTCAAAGGAAAAAAATCTTTCATTGATAGAATTATGTGTAAGATAGAAATTGGCATAAGTGACCATAAAAACACAAAAATTATAAACAAGCAATTCTAACAATAGACGCAATGGGATGATCAAATTTATACAAAATGGCCATACTTGATTATAGCTAAAGGGAAAATCATCAAGAGAAAATTGAAAAGGTACAAGACAAAATGGTAACCACCAACTAATGGAAGATTCAAACTTAATTTTGACCAAGCATCAAGAGGTCAGTTGAGATGATAGGGAGTTAGAATTACAACTATAAATGAACATGGAAATTTAAACGGGTTGAATGCTCAATTAAGTTATGAGAAGGAAGAAACAACGAAGTTATGTAGTATTACAATTCATAATACAAATATGTTTACAAAATCTATTTGAAATCTAGATATTGAAGGAGACTATTAGAAAACATCTCAAACTAAGTTATTGTCTCAAATTTGATTTGGGTTTTTACTTCTTGACATGTTTTGCTTCATTTTGTTGTAAATAACAACATGCAAACATATAAACTAATAGATTTTCAAGGAAATAAATGATTTTAAAGGAAAATCTATTGAAAATGATTTTGATATACATCATGCATGGTTGTTACATCAAATATGTCATTGTTACAATGTTAGGACATACATAAAATTTACATGCAACATACTGATGAGAGCCAATTATAACCTTTTTAATGCTCTATTTTAATCTATCTTATGCGCTTTCCTACATACTAATTCTCCATTCCATTTGTATCCCATTTCATTCCATTTTACCATTATAATGTTGCATATAGTTTAATATAATTAAGTAGTATTTAATATTGTTTTGGGATTAAAATATGGAAAATTCGTTGTTGATTATGTTTTACTAATCTTTACTACTACATCATGTTGATTCGTCATTGTAGATCTTCCTATTATTTAACAACCTCCTGTCACTTGTCAGTCGAGACTACAACTTCTTGTTGCTTGCTTGTCACCTGTCAATCGGGACTGCAACTTCTTGTCACCTTCTTCACCAAAATTTGCTATCTAAACAATTGTTCCTATCATTTTCCACGTAGATTTATTTGATTATCCACTTCAGCATTTTGTATATTGTCATGCATGTTGTTTGATTACCCGATTATTTCAACAGCTTTGTTGAGGATTATAGAAAAGAATGCATTTATTAGCTTTAAGGAGGATCTCCAAATATTATAGTATCCTATTAGTATTTGCTTTAATAGGTGGTTGGTATACAAGATTTTTTATAGATTATTATGACATCA
This sequence comes from Cupressus sempervirens, assembly GCA_028749045.1. Lineage (NCBI taxonomy): Eukaryota > Viridiplantae > Streptophyta > Pinopsida > Cupressales > Cupressaceae > Cupressus > Cupressus sempervirens. Next base: position 265,257,589 of record CM053787.1, on the reverse strand, counting down.
TTTCTTATTTCTAGCCACATTTATAATAAATTTGTTTTATTATGTGGCCAACAAATAATATTATGTAAACCAATTATTTTCAACTTGTTGGCCACGTTCAAACACAAATTACCTATTTTAATATTATTTGTTACAAGCTGCAATAATATAAGCAGCATATGTAAACATTGAATGTAATTCATTGGTATCAAATTGTTAAGAAATAAAATCATTGTGCTGATTCTTTCCATCATAGTTTTATAAGCTTTATCTCTGTCATCTAATGGGAGGAGGGTGCCCACTCTCCAGCAGCTGATGGACTATAAATAATTTATTCTAGTGTGTTTTAACATTTGTTTATTATGTTTTATATTGTTATGTTTGATAGTTTAATAATTATTGTTAGTTAATATTATATTTCTATATTCAACGAGTGTTAATAATCTATGTTTATTTCAATGTTGCAGATCTAGTTGATTATGGCTTTCAAATTTGATTTCTATTATAATTTTTCTTAATTTATGTACTGTAGTTCCTATCACATTTTTGTATTGTAGTTCATGTAAAATTTTAATCACAAAATTAAAAGAGAAAGAATTGTGCATTAAGGAATAATTTTATCAGATTAACCATCCATATCTTGTGCACGTTTATGGTTTGTAGATCAGTTTGATTTGTAGTTGAGAGTTTTGTTTTTAGATTATTAGATCTATTGAAACTATTATTGCCAGAAAATTATAGTTCCCATCACCAAGAAGTGACAAATCCTGTCACCAGAATTATTTTAGTTTGCTGTAGATTTATTCTTGTGTGTTCTAGATGCATTCATAATCCCTCATCTCATAACCAACATCCCTTGATGGCATATTGCTCAGACACCTTTCGCAAGCTTACGCTCTTAGATTGACATGAATAGACCAAGCTGAATTTCATCATAAATTGTTAATTATTTCTTAATTATTTGCCCTAGTGTTGGCCTATCATTTTGGCGTTGTTGCTAGGGAAAGGTGTCAAAGGCATGTTAGTTTGCTGATTTGAGTTAGGAACAATGCATTAGGATGAAATCTTTTGCAGTTGCTAGCCTTGCTTAAGTAATTAATCTTAATTTGTGTTGCTTAAATCATATAGATGCATTGTTTTAGAGTTTGCAAGTAGGTCTTAGAAGTCAATTTTAATTTAACATTATCACTAGTTGTTGTGAGTTAGTGTTGATAAAGAAAAGAAGCTATTTTGAAGGAAAAATATTTAAAATGATGCATTTTCAAAGTTGTTCAAGTACTTAAATTTTAGGTGCAAAATGTTTAAAAAATGCAAAATTTTAAGGATAAGCAAGGAGCACCTTGGTTGCTTCCCCCAGACCCCCGCCTTCAAATTTAGAAACTAAAGAAGAAATTGGTGGGGAAATCACGTTGACTAAAGGTGATATCTTTATACCTTCTCTACTTAATAAATGCAATTTAAATGCTCTTGATCTTCCATTATCATAGGTATGCGATAATTCTATCTCTATGTTTGAATATGTGCAAATTATTGATGAATTCTTAGAGCAATGTGATTTTGACGACGAAAATTTAAGCATTTGTTGTTTTGATTGCTATAGGAAAGATGACCAATGCATATTCCTGGACAACCAAGAGCACACGACGAATGAGGTACAATATATCTATGATCCTTACCATGAGAGTGGAAGTGAACAAGTGTTCCTTGTAACTTATGAACCATTTCAAATGCCAACTCACAAAGATCAAGGTATGCATTATGTTGGTAACATGTATTGTCACTCTAATTCATTACAAAGCCATCATATTTCTTCAAAACATACTTCGCCACCTAGCATGCACAATGAATGTAATCATGCATGCTCACAACAACCCATATATCCCTCTTATATTCCACCATTTCCATCATTACCATCTTTGTTTCACCCATTCTACTTATTCCCATCTACTTTATCTCCATACTTCTCACCATATTCATTCTCTTATTCACATTATATTCCATCCACTCCACCTTATCCACCAAAGGCAACTATATTGCCTCATATACCACTTCAAAATAAGGTGGTTAATAGTACATATAAACTTTCATGGATCCCTTTACCATCTAATGCTATGCTTAAAATTGATAAATCAACATTGGAATGTATTGATGCATATAAGGAATGTGATTTTGGTTTAATTAAGTTAGAAGAACAATATAATTTATTGAATTATAATCACCTTTGCTCTTCTTTTCCACTTAGTGAATTCCAAATATGCACAAATGAGCCCATACTTCAACCTACATCAATTTTAATTAATGGACTCATGAGTATGTGTGTTAATATTAATCATGCACTAAGTAATTTTAAGCCATATGCATTCCATACTCCACAAACATGCTACCAATATCTATATTTTATCACTTTTGTACTTATACATATTGATATTTGGAGGTCTATGGTTAAAATGTGCATCCCTCACATACTTGTTGATTTGGTACCAATAATTGATTAAGCACAATCATAGGGGATTCTATGCATTAATGACCAAAATGTTAAAACTAGATGATCGTTATTACTCATTTTAAAAAAATTCTTTCCATGATCAGATAACAGGGATCACAGTATTAAATTCCATATATTTTTCATTCTTGATTCTTATCTCTAGATGATCATTCATTGATTACACGTGTCAATTTCTTGATTCCTTGGATAATTCAAATTCCCTATACTATTATAACCTGTAGTTAATTTGGGAATCCATCCATCGAATTTTTGAAATATTTGATAAGGCTCACCAATTCTAAAGTTGTGTTACTCTATTGGGTTGCCTAATTTCTTTGGTTATCCTAATGATTTCATGACTTTCTAGCATGAATTTAAGTTGGGGGGAAATCCCTTCAATTGTTTGGTTCTTGGATGATTTTTAATAAAGCTTCATTGGTTGTTTCATTGGTCCTTTTAGCAAACCCTGACATGTGACATCTCCACAATTCAAGGTATGTGCTCTAGTGTTACATTTACATTTCTAGTATATGAACACAAGAATTTATTTGTATTTATCCATTCTATCAAGTATCTATTCATAGTAATAACTCTATCTATCATTTGTAAAACTAAATAACCTGCATAATGATAGAGTTATTGAATAGATGATGTTCCTTTACTATACTTGATATGTTTGGTTTCGAGAATACGGTTATAGGTCTCTTGTTGTGGTGCAATAATCTTCGAACCAATACCAGTTAATGATGCTTCTCTACAAAAGCATTGCATAACACACTATGTTGGCTTTGTTCACATTGTGTGGGCTTGCTAGCTATATGGTGCATATCCATTTCACTAGTGTTTCAGTATTCAATATCATATGCAAATTTTTGCATAGGGTGTTCACCACTTTGAGACGAGATTTCATTTCTTTGGTGATTTCTCACATGGAGGAAAATATGCAACTTGGTCTATGAGATACATGATCATTTTTGAGCTACACATCAAGAAAAACTTTGAAGACATTGCAGATCATTATACTCCTTCCTCAAGTTGTGTATCCTTCTCTCTAAAATTTTATGGACATATTGGTGACTACTATTGGTTTTCACTCCATACTCATGTATTTGGTAATGAAGGTGTGTTACTCACAACTCTACATTTTCCTATAATGGATATTTCACATGCTTCACAAGAATAGGGTTTCATATCTTCAAGAGATGTCTTCTTATTTAGTCATCATAGAGAAATATGAGAATCATCACCCTTGTGAGTAATACTCTTACCCAAGTGTCCCAGTATGTTCTGAAGCTCTACAATCAATTTTCAAATTCAGTGGTGAGAGATACATAGATAAAAAAATGTTTCTAGTACAATGGTTTGTGGTTCCAATTCTGATGAAGTTATTCTTGGTGATCATTTCAAGTTCATTATGTAATCAAGTTTCAACGATGCCTTCTATGAGGTCATGGACAAAACTCAAACTTTGGATGGTATCATTTTTCATCATCCATTTTAGGTATTTCTTTGGTCATTCTATGCAATTATTGAAAATTTGAAAAAATTAAAAAAAATGCAAAAACAAAAAGAAAAAAAAGCAATAAAAGATCCAACAATGAAAACCTTCAGGCATTGTTGGCTAGTTAATTTCTAAAAAATGGTTTCTGGTAGATGTTAATTGCAAAATAAATCCTTAATGGTGAAAACTATTTTTATAGTGCCATTAAGTGGTGAGTGATTGAAAATTGGCTTGCCAACAGTCACTTGTCGTTATCAAAATGTGAAAAAAAAATTGAAAAAAAAAAATGCAATAATTGGTGTTCCTGGTTTTTCTACTAATCATTCTTTTCAGGAACACTCATTGGTTTTAGTGGTTCATTCCTTTTTGGCACCTCCTGTCACTCACTCTTGCAGCTCTACTCCTCTTTAGTGGGATCCTCAAATCTTTGATCACCCCTAGTACGTGTTGCATGATCTGTTGAGGTGTTTCGGTGGATTTTGGTAACTACTATATGATCTCAAGTGCTTCATTTGATAATGGCGGCCCCCTAGATTACCCTCTTTGTCCCATGTTTTATGATTGCTTCCAGTGGTCTTCTCTTTGCTAATTTCAGGTGGTCTTTTGTGGTGTTGCAATACAGTTTTAGGTGCCTTTCTTCATTCATTTTTGGTTGATTCATCACTTTTGGTGGCGACAATTGCTAAGTTACTCCATCTTCCTACCTTGGTCTCTCTACCCATGCATGTTGGTAAAACAATCGATTTTGTTTTTTTCCCTTATTTTATCTCTTAACTTTATTTGTATTGCTTATTATATTGATCACTATGCAACACCCCTACATACCCTCTCCTTGTTTCCCATGGTCGGTCAACCTTTAAGTTGGGGGGAGGAATGTCAACCTATTATTTTCCATCTGTTGCCCTTACTAAACCCATTATATTCATCCTATAATATCCTTTATTTAATCTCTCATCTCTCCTATTTCACCCATTTAAACTCCTCTTGTGCAAATTGAGATAAATTCTCCTATATGAAACCTTTTAAACCATGATGCTATAAAAATGAAAAGAAACAAAAAAGAAAAGAGAAAAGAAAAATAATTTATGAGATATCCCTATTGAAGAAGAAAAATAACAAAGCTTGTCATGTAAAGCAAAGAAAGGGATTTGTGTTCATCTATGAGTTATCATGGTTCAGAGTGGAGACAAAGTCTAAATCCATAAATCCAAGTGCTTTTAATTCAAACTAAAGACCTCATTATCATAATGATTGCACGAGGACGTGCAATAAGCTAAGTTGGGGGGAATGATGAGAGACAATTATAACCTATTTAATGCTCTATTTTAATCTATCTTATACACTTTCCCACATACTTCTCTATCCATTTGTATCCCATTTCATTCCATTTTAACATTATAATGTTGCATGTAGTTTAATATAATTAAGTAGTATTTAATATTGTTTTGGGAGTAAAATATGGAAAATTCATTATTGATTATGTTTTACTAATTTTTACTACTGTAGCATGTTGATTTGTCGTTGTAGATCTTCCTATTATTTAACAACCTCATGTAGCCTATTTATCAGGACTACAACTTCCTGTTGCTTGCCTATCACCTGTCAGTCAGGATTGCAAATTCCTGTTGCCTTCTTCACCATAATTTGTTATCTAAACGATTGTTCCTATCATTTTCCATGTAGATTTATTTGATTATTCAACATTTTGTATATTGTCATGCATGTTGTTTGATTACCTAATTATTTCAATAGCTTTGTTGAGGATTACAGAAAAGAATGCATTTATTGGCTTTAAGGAGGATCTCCAAATATTATAGTATCCTATTATTATTTTCTTTAATAGGTGGCTGGTATCCAAGATTTTGTATAGATTATTATGACATCATTTCTTATTTCTAACCATAGTTATAACAAGTTTGTTTTATTATGTGGCCAAAAAATAATATTATGTAAACCAATTATTTTCAACTTTTTGGCGACATTCAAAAACAATTTACCTATTTTAATATTATTTGTTACAAGCTGCAATAATATAAGCAGCATATGTAAACATTGAATGTAATTCATTGGTATCAAATTGTTAAGAAATAAAATCATTGTGCTGATTCTTTCCATCATAGTTTTGTAAGCTTTATCTCTGTCATCTGATGGGAGGAAGGGTGCCCACTCTCCAGCAACTGATAGATTGTAAATAATTTATTCTAGTGTGTTTTGTCATTTGTTTATTATGTTTTATATTGTTATGTTTGATAGTTTAATAATTTTTGTTAGTTAATATTATATTTCTATATTCAATGAGTGTTAATAATCTATGTTTATTTCAATGTTGTAGATCTAGTTGATATGGCTTTCAAATTTGATTTCTATTATTATATGTCTTAATTTTTTTACTGTAGTTCCTGTCACATTTCTGTATTGTAGTTCATGTATAATTTTAATCACAGAATTAGAAGAGAAAGAATTGTGCATTAAGGAATTATGTTATCATATTAACCATCCATATCTTGTGCATGCTTATGGTCTGTAGATCAATTTGATTTGTATTTGAGAGTTTTGTTTTTAGATTATTAGATCTATTGAAACTATTATTGCCAGAAAACTATAGTTCCTATCACCAGGAAGTGATAGTCCCTGTCGCTAGAATTATTTTAGTTTGCTACAAATTTATTCTTGTGTGTTCTAGATGCATTCATAATCCCTCATCTCATAACCAACATCCCTTGATGGCATATTGCTTGGACACCTTTCACAAGCTTATGCTCTCGGATTGACACAAATAGACCAAGCTAAATTTCATCATAAATTGTTAATTATTTCTTAATTATTTGCCCCAGTGTTGGCCTATCACATACCCACATGATTCCACTACAATATCATCAAGCCCATGTGAGATATGACCGTTTGTAGGATATAAAAGAAGATTAATTGACATGCAAGAAGAGTGGCCAATGCAAAGGTGGAATTGTTGTAGAGTTATGCCAATAACAACATGCAAGGAGGAAGTCAATATCAACCAACCAACAAAATAATTGTTGGGATGTGAAGAAAGATCACTAGCCTAAATGGAGAAGATATTGCTATACAATCACCCACAATTATGGCCAAATATCAATGAGAACTCACCCTCATAATGGCACCATGAATACCTCTAAGTCATGGAAAAGGATGTGATAATTATCCAAAACTTATCGATGTAATGTGCCAATAGATTTGAAGTGAATCCAACAAGGGGTTGATCTAGGTTTTTGTCCAAATCACCAAACCATCTAAGGTTTATGTGCTAGGGTTTTATTGGACCTTCAAGAAAAGCTTCAAGATCATAGAGATAGACTCGAATTAGAGATAACAATCTCTTAAATGCCCTTACAAATCCTTTTTTTTTTTCCTCCTTTTATAATAGACATATCCCTATTTTTAGAGATATGCCTTTTCTCCAAAAAAATAACTTAATGAACCATTGTAATTTAAACTTGATATTATAAGTGTTTATTGATTGAATAAAAACACTCAATATGCTAGGGGCTTCATCTTACACTAACATTCAATGCAAGAAAAAGAGGAGCTTCCAAACATAGCTCTCAATATAACTCAAGCTAGGTTAGCAAAATCCAAAGGGGTAAAGAGATGACATGCTAAACCCAAATTACATCAAGGAAGTACACAAACAAGTCCTCTTTCATGCAATCAAAAGTGTGATTAAGGATGTAAAAATGTGTAATTGAAGTAATTGATTAAATGAGAAGTGTGAGATCGATCTAGGTGCTAAATATGTACAATCAACCCAAATAAAATATGGAAATAGGTATAGACCAAATAATGAAGTGAATGATAAAGTTCTCACCTCAGAATGTGCAAGGGAATTAAATTTTTCTTTGAAAGTGACAGATATGAACATGTGACAGAACTTCTGATTTTGGATTCACAGTCACAACAAAAGACCCAGAAAATATTACTTTTCCCAAACCTCTAGGAAGATATCAACCCGGTGATAAAGTGTTGAAACACTTTACGAGAAGGTGGACATATTCTCAAGACACTATAGCAAAGTTGACCCAACTTCTTTGGAAGTGTTTTGACAAGTAGTTTCCAGATCTGTGGTCATGATTCGGCTATCATGCTCCTGCACACAAAAAAACTTAATTTTTTGTTTTGGTTTGATGAGGGATTTCCTTAGTCAAGCCCTAGATTAAGGAATCTACCTTGAAATTGAGATGTAAAAATACTGATAAAGGAAATTATATCATTTAATAGAATTGAATATATCCAATAAAAAATACAATTACCTTTGTAGATGCAATTGAATTTGATATGTGATCAAGCATGCAAGTGCAATAGCCTTGACTGAAAGAAACAAAAAGGAAATCAAAGAAGTCAAAACCCCATGAATGGGTATGTATGTGACATGCCTTGATGAATGATCAAATATCACATATGATTTGGCATGATATATCTCTTCCTTAGAAGCCAAACTCCACTACCACCTTGAAGAAAGAAACTTGATGAAAGAAGGAAATGCTTGATCTTAAGGAATGCTTGAAATGCTAGCTTGAATTCTCATGAATGTGTGTATTCTTGCTCTTGGTTTCTTGTAGAATGATGATGTAGCATAATCATGTGAGTGGATGGATGAAAATGAAATGGCCAATCCTCATTGTATAATAGTTTTTGGGATTAAAAACAATGTAGGTCAACTAAGGAGAAAGAGTAAACAATTTAGAAACTTGACAGTTTGAGTTCCTATAATTAAAAATCCTTAGGGAATAGGTCAAACCAAGGTGTCCTATTCTTGAGGGAAAAAATGAGGTCTCTGAGGTCTTAGAGAAGGTTCATAAAGAATTGGGCAAAACTAAAACTGTCAAGAGATGATAAAAAAAAGTTGATAAAATATCACCTAAAAGACCATGTTGGAAGATGACAAATGATCTAGAAATATGAGAAAGGTTTGGAGAAGAGAAAAGAGATCAAAACCACAAAAAGGAGGGATAAAAGGTCTCAAAATAAATTTCTTCCATTTTAAGATGGTACATTTAGTCCACATTTTGGCGGGAGTATGAGGCAATTCATACTCTTGATAAAGGAAGAAGAAAAGGAGAGATGAGGAAATCATGTCACAATGAGATAAAATATCTCCAAGATTAAGGACATAAATCCACAAACCTAGGGTCCTAACTCCATTTACATGCATAAAAGTATGAAAAAAAAGGAAAAGAAAAACAAAACCATATCAAAAGTCACAAAAAGGGGTTAGTACTAAAACCCACATCAAATAGTGAAATAGACCTTAGCTAATGAAATGTCTCACCTACTGATATCATATTTGGAAGGATATTACAAGGTATAAGCTATCACATAGGAAAGACAAGAACATCACAATGGATTAAATCCCTTGTGATTCTATCCCACTACCATGAAAGCAGAGAGAGAGAGATTCTATCCCACTACCATGAAAGCAGAGAGAGAGAGAGAGAGAGAGAGAGAGAGAGAGAGAGAGAGAGAGAGAGAGAGAAGAACATCACAATGGATTAAATCCCTTGTGATTCTATCCCACTACCATAAAAGCAGAGAGAGAGAGAGAGAGAGAGAGATTGATTTTGCCTAGTAAGCTTTGTATGCCATAATGTGAATCACAAAAAATAAAAATAAAAAAGTAGGATCAAATGGATTAGCAGGTTTGTGTGCCCAATAGTAAACCATGTGCGCCTATTGGCGACTTTTGCTTGCATGTGTAAATGTGTCCACCTGTGGTCAATTCATTGGTATCACCATGGAGTGTAAATATGTTTATGTTATCTATGGATGGAGAAGGGTCCATTATTCATAAAGAAAATTTATGTGCAAATGTGTTTCACTATGATGGAGAAGTATCATTGATACCCATTAGGGAGTGGGATGTAAAAGTAAAATGTGAATGCACTTCCCTAGGATGGAGAAGTGTCACTAATATTCATTAGGGAGTGGCATGTAAAAGTGCATAAAAATTAAACTATAACAACTCTCAGTTGGATATGGCTTAATTAAACCATAGTTTCTTTCACAGTTTAATGGTTTGACATTTTGTCAAACACTTGGCAATCACACTTTGATACCAGTTCATGCTACTAAATATACAAAATAATTGATGTCTGAACTAATGAACAAATTATTATTATTATTTTTCAAAATAACAATCATTTACATTAAATGACAAATCCTTAGCAAAATCCACTAGCTAAGTTATAATAATTACTCAATGACTAACAAAAAAAAGTATCCTCTACCATTTACTTTGTTTGCATAGTCATAATCTGCAAATCACAAATTTTCTATTATAAACATTCAAAACATGAAACCTACTATGTATGTCCATCTTTACAATTTTTCTAAGCTACACACAAGCCTATCTTTAGAGTATTTGGGGCAACTAATTAGAAGCTCAAATAGACAAGTACCAATGTCAATGAAGTTGACACTATTTTCCAGTTGTTCACAATCCCTCTTCTAAACCCTTCACCTCCCTACACTAGTTGATCTCGTGACTTGCAGGGCCCCTAAAACTCCACCCAACCAATAACTAAGAGGCATGTGTTAGCTAGCATAGTCATGCCCAGGTGTGGTGTGATTTCATCAGAGTAACACCCATGTACATGGTGTTTTCAGTAGTAGATGTATGCCTTATTTACACCAAGAAACAAGGCACTAATAAGGGCACGTTTGGTTGTAGGCATAGGCATTGAGAATAGGAATGCATATTGGGAATAGGAATGGTTATTCCAACAACAAATATTTTTTGGAATGGACATAAGCTCATTTTAGAGGCAAAATGAGAATATGTATTCCTATTCCCTATTCGAATTGATCCACCAAACAAAAAATAGAAAATGTATTTCTAATTTCATATTCCTATTCCAACAACCAAACAAATTCTATTAAGAAGAGTAAAACCAACCAAAATGCAGAAGGTAAAATCACACTAGCGCGCACAAATATGATGCACTCAATTTCCAGAATTCCTACACTTATCTTCGCACTCCAAATTCTCCTATAGTAACCCCTCCCAACCACAAACTAAACAATAAGAGGGAACTCTTAACAAATGACCACCTCCCATCCATAGTAGGAAATGATTATTAGTGCCAACCCATGAACTAAAATAACCAAACTCAAAAAATACCATAGTAAGTAACAATAGGAAATAAATAATTGGATATTTTTTCATTTCATAATGATCTTATATTTATAATTCCCAAATGACATTTAATTTTCCAAACCTAACTCCACTTAATAAAATTCATCAACACAACATCATTTCATTAAATATAATAAAGTGTCTTATAATAATGCTAACTTTAATAAATAATTAATAAATATGAGCGAACATAATAAATAACCCTATACAATTAGGTGATGGCTAACTACCAATGCCACAAATATGGAAACTACCTGAATTGGACTTAATTAAAATAGTAAATCCATAATTGAGACCCTCAAATCTTATTGTCAACTTATGAGGGTTGCTATGATTGACTAGCTCAATCAGTTGTAGAGACTCACCAAAAATGGGGACATCATACATGTAAAAGTAAAATTAAAAGTACATATAATTAAAGTATTGTAAAAGGAGGGTGTATGTATGACCCCTTCCTTATGATGAATATGTAGCCATAGATATCATAAGGAAGAGAATCAAGGATAATTACTACTAGCAACAAGGAGATGCCCTTTAAGTGATAACATATATCAAAAACTCAATGAAGAGTGTTGACTTTTGTTAGCTAAGAAAAAATATAAAGTATGACAAGATATGTCACCTTATGAGAAGAGACTCTTGAAAGGAAGATATATTGTTAACAAGACATCTACTTCTAGAAGGAGTGACTAAACAAAGATATCATCTTCAAGACAAGAAAGGGGAAGAAGAACAAGAATGCACTTATTCAACCCTCGATGTCTAGGTGAAATAGGGATCATTTGATGGAGGATGACAAGCTTAAACACCAAGTTAGGGACAATGTTTATAATGAACATGACTTTGCAAATAAAGAAGAGGTGATGATAAAAAGCATGCACTTTTTGTGTATAAGAGAGAGTCATGATCAAGACACAATTCCTTATATTAAAAATAATGTCACATGATAAACAAACACCACCATACTAAGAAAAGTCAATCCTTAGACAAAGAGAGATGAAAGAATGTACAAACAACTTTTCCCTCCAAGTGTGAGGCAAAGAAAAAGAAGTCTAGGGAAAATTACAAACTAAAATCTTGTAAGATATATAGAGATGAGCTATGAGAAATAACCATTATCTAGTCATGCAAAAAAAAAAAAAAAAAAATCCTATATCACACATGAGATAAGATAACACAACCCAATGCTAGAAAAGATATCACATTTAAAGTAAACTATATAGATGATTATTAAATGATAGACATTAAAATCCAAGGCATAGAAATGTTGTGATGTGGAGTCTAATCAGACATAGAGGCTAATTTATCTCACTTCATTTAGTGCAATTTCTCGGCCCCCAAATTATTACTATGGGGGTTTGGGGGCAACACCCCTTGCAAGGTCTTGAGGCAGCACTCTAGGTGTAATCCTTATCACAGTACAAGGTGGGGTCAGGCAATGCCTCCATAGGGGTTTTTGAGGCAATACCCCTGAAGCCAAAAATGAATTGACTATTGTAAAAATAATCGGTTGTTATTTTTTTAGTAGACGACTTATTCTAGCCCTAATTTTGTAAGCGCTAAACATTTGTATAAAATGGCTTAGGGTTAGGGATTTCATAATGTATGATGAGATTCTAGCTTCTTGCGACAGTATTGAGTTGTAAGGAATTGCAGATTGTAATCACTAGATAATAAAAATATTGGACTCGTTGTTTGGTGGACATAGTCTAGGGATAGGGTGAGCCACATTAAATATTTGTGTCTTGTGTTTTCTTTTGTGCAATTTATTAATTTCTAATATTGGTTATATTTGCATGTAATTTGTATTTATGTCTGTGGTTAATTCGAATTAGAAATACATTGTAACAACAATCACATTGTGTATGAAATAAAGCATTACATACCCATAGATAAGAATGTATCATAAATAATGTACACCTATAGAGAAATTAAAAGGGTTAAAGGATACCATGTTATTCCTACCACAAAGAGATAACATACCCTTAGAAGAGAAAAGGGGAAATAAGATAATCCAACTCCTATTTCTAGATCCCTTTGACATAGAGATAAAGTTCCACATACCAATGTAAAATAACAAATCAATGTAAATAAATTCTAAAGAATACACAACTTTAAGGAAAGGAAAAAGAGGGATAACATATTAAGCATCCTAAAACATTATTCCCACATACTACATATGCTTTTTTTTATGAAAGGATGTTCAAGTATACAAAAACTTATGTCAATGAGCCGAAATAGATGGCAAGAAAAGAGGAATTTAACCTCCCAGTTAAGAGGAAAAAAAGAAAGGGCCTATTTTGTCATTTTTATTTAGATAAGTAAACTAACAAAGAGTGGGCTCAATAGGAAAAGGAAATGCAAAGTAATTTTATGAAGAATGAATAACATATCTTGTGTGTAAGAGATTCTACCATTTTCAACTTTATAATGAGCAAACAAAATTAATTCCTTACAATCAAAAAATAAATGTTCATTATTGTAGCGAAACAAACATGAAAATCAAGCAATAACATTCATTTGATAAGGTCTACTTAGGCATATTCAAAAGATAGTGGTAGACTCTTAATGCTAAGGCTTCTCTGGTATCATTAGGAGATAAGGTTGGAATTGGTAAAATAAGGTGAAGACGAGGTTGTGGAGGAAAAAAAGGGGAAGGAATATGAGAAGGAGAAAGATAACCAAGATCTCATGTATGTTATCACTGAAGAATGTGAATGAGGAGCTTAATATCATGCTTGTGGATACTAAGACATAAACCCTTCTAAGCTTTTCTATTGATAATAGTATAGCCCATAGTAGTAATGTGGAGGTAATATGGAGAGAATGATTTGTCTTGAGGGTGACAAGTAAATGTAGTGTAAGGAGGAATGGAATTAGGAGTTGTATATATAGCATATTGAGGGTTAGGTGTGGGAGATGGTAAAGGAGATGACTCTTTTAAGAATTGGCTAATACCAATCATGAACCATACTTTGAATGTGTTGGAAAGTAGAAGGGGTGTAAGGGGATTGATCATGGGTAGAATTAGGAGCATCACTAATGAAATTTCTAATGCCATCTAATAGAGGAATGAAAAATCCACATGAAAGTATAATGATTGTCTTGAAATATGCTTTATCAGGAAACCTTTCACTTGTTAATCTCATAATGACATATCCAAGAAAAGCATGTAAAGACATGAAAGTCATAAAATCAAAGAAACTTGCATAAACATGAAAGGCATGATGAAGAGAAGAAAGCAAAAAAGTGAACATAGAAATAATTATATACCATGATAACTTAGAGATTGTCATTGTTAAAAGATCTAACTACACATAATAGCTAAATCTAACTCTAAATGGGAACGTAAGAAAGAGGGATTAGATGTTAGGTTCACCAAAAGAAGATTAACACCCAAAGCCAAGAAACAATCTAACTCCAAAAATAAAGGGGAATAAGTCAGGCTCACCAAAATGTTTAGTGAACAAATGGAATTGCTCAATAGGATAGGGCATCTTACACTAACATTCAATTTAAGAGAAAGAGGGTCTTCCAAACATAACTCTCAATATAACTTAAATTAGGTTAGAAAAATTCAAAGGGATAAAGGGATGTCAATGCTAAACCCAAAGTACATGAAGCAAGTACACAAGAAAGTCCTCTTTCATGAAATATAAAGTTTGATTAAAGATGTAAAAAATTGTAATTGGAGTACTTGATTAAATGAGAAGTGTAAGATAGATCTAGGTGTTAAATGTGTAAATCAACCCAATTGGAACATGGAAATAAGTCTAGACCAAAATATGAAATGAAGGATAAAGTACTCACCTCAAAATTTTCAAGTGAATATACCCTTTTAATCTAAAAATTGTGAATTTGAACCTGTAATAGAACATCTGACTTTGGATTTGTGATCACAACAAAAACTTAGAAAAATGTTGATTATCTCAAGCCTCCCAAAAGATGTCGATCTTTTGGTAAAGTGTTCAAACACTTTATGGGAATATGGGCATATTCATGGGATACTATAGAAAACTTGATCCAACTTCTTTGGAAGTGTTCCAACAAGTATTTTTTTAGATCTATGGTTGAAAATTTGACTATCGTGCTCCTGCACATGGTAAAACTTGGTTTTTGTTTTTGTTTGATGAGGGCTTGGCTTATTCAAGCCCTAGATTAAGGAATCAACCTTGAAATTGAGATGTAAAATTATTTAAATAGGAAATGCTAATAGATAATAAGATTGAATATATAGAATAAAATATGTAATTACCTTTATAGGTGCAATTGAATTTGATATGAGATCAAACATGCAAGTATAATAGCCTTGAATCAAAGAAAGAAAAAGGAAATCAAAGAAATCAAAAACTCATGAATGAGAATATATGAAACACATCTTGATGGGAAGATCATGGATGATTTGGAATGATAGCTCTCCTAAGAGGCCATACTCCACTACCACCTTGAAGGAAGAATCTTTATGCAAGAAGGAAATGCTCAACCTTGAGAAATGCTTTAAAATGCTAGCTTGAAGTATCATAAATGTGTGTTTTCTTTCTCTTGGTTTCTTGTAGAATCAATTTTGTTCTTGAACACCTTAAATTATATTTATCAAATCCAAAAATTATAAACAATATATGCAACAACCACAATATAAGAATCATGCACAATAAAAAGATTTGTTAACTAAGAAGGCCCTTGATCAGAGGAAAAACCCTGGTGGGGATTATGCTCACAATATGATGTACTAATATAAAAATTCTTTGTGAAATGGTAAGACTTTTTTAGGAGCCAAATATATACAATCAATACATGTAGTCCTTGTTATGAGACTTTGAAACCCTACTAGAAGATTCCAACCCTTTTAGGAGTTACTTAAACCTTGTTAGGAGATTATAGGAAGTTAATTGAACCTACTGTCTAAATTTCTTTTGAACTATTTTCACAAAACAATTTTAGGATAACATATCCAAGGATGAACTGACCAAAACAATAACTTATTTTCCAATACAATTCCTTTGAAGTTCTCAATACATTATCAACATAATCTTCTATTCTTATCTCATCAAGTTTGTGTACACTAGCCACATCAAAGAATACAATACAATGTGATACCTTTACAACAATGGAAACAATATTTCCTTTATACCTTTTCCTAAAAACTAATTGATTCGGGCTTGATTGTACCCCAATGTACGATATATAATATAGGACCTCATTAAGATATTACATTGCACATTAAATTACATTTACAACTTCAAAAATATCATAACCAAAAAGTTGGCTAACAGTGAATAAATCAAATGTTAACCTTTAGTGGCCTTTACCAAGTGAAAATTAAATTGTATTGGCTTAAATACATCATCATGAGCATGTATTCAACCATAATCTAACCTTTATCAACTATATTCAATCATGCTTAATAGATATAATAGATTAACTAGCAAACTATTTCTTGTGATCTTCCCTATGACAATCTTCATAGATTCTATTGTAACTCACTCAATAATATACATAAATTTTCACATACATAATTTAGCATAACATCATGGCATATTGAAAAACATGATTCTAAGCCCACAAATCAAATTTCCACAACCTTAGACCTTAATGACCAAATCTGCCTCAACAACTCTAGCTGTTATAACTAAAAACATATATAGTGTCATCATTGAAAAACCAAGTCATGAATGCAACACATAAGTAATTCAATAATCTCTCAAAAAATACTAACAATATCTTTGTTCAATATTCATGCTAACAATCTCCCCCTTTAGCATTGATGGAAACATATGATGAAAACCATAAATGCCAAAGTATCAAACTGAATACCCCCTATTGATATCACTATTTTATTAAATATGTCTCCCTCATACTCCTACTATTCCTCAATTACTCTCCCCAATATATATTACTCCATGTCATAATGTATCTTTTTTTTTGTATTACTCTCCCCCATTAACATTAATGAAAAAGGTCACATTATGCCAGTCTAATAATCAGAAGTTCTCTCATGATTCAATCATCTACAAAACAATCTATTCAAAATCCATGTTCCAAAAGACACTATTATGCAATACTTTACCCAAGAGTTCTTAACAACTCTTCTCAAAGTGACTAATCTCCCAAAGAAAGCATCATCAAACATACACTCTAGTTGTAAGAAAATACTTTGAATATACTAGACTGATGCACTGTTGCATCAATTACTCTAAAGAAGGTTAGGGAATACCCCCAAGTGTGCCTCTAAGGTACTCAAAAGTATTCTTAGCCAAAGGTTTTGTAAAGATATTTTCTTTCCATTCCTTTGTACTAGCATATTCCAAACTGATTTCCTTCTCTACTACCTTCTCTCTCAAAAAGTGATACTTGATAGCAATGTGTTTACCCTTTGAATGTAATACTAGATTCTTTGACATATTAATTGTACCTTTTTTAATCGCAATGAATGATAACAGGTTCTAAAAATTCAATTCATATGTCCTTCAACATTTATTTGATCCAAATGATATGACTATAGTTGTTTTTGATGCAACATACTCTTCTTCTATTGTAGATTGTGATATACAATCACATTTCTTGCTTAGCCATGAAACTAGTCTTCCTCTCAAGAAAAATGGTCGTCCACTACTACTCTTTTAACCATCCACATTTCTTGCCCAATTAGCCTTAGTGTATACACATAAGGTGAAATTGTGTGATCTATCATACCATAATCCATAATCTGAAGTACTCTTCAAATACTTGAAAATTATTTTTATTTTCGCTAAGTGTGATGTCTCTTTAGTATTTTTCTTGGAATCTTGCCACAATTACAACTACATTAGCTATATCTAGTCTTTTATGTATTAGATATTGTAATCCTCCTATCATTGATATGTACCTTCTTTATATTGCACTAGGTGATTCATGTTTTCTTGACAATTTACATCTTGTAACGATAGGTGTTCTAACTGGTTTACACTTTTCCAATCAAAACCTTGTGAATAGTTCCTTAATATTTTTAGTAACTAATATGAAAATCTCATCCTTATTTAAGGTTGTCCAATCCCAAGAAATATTTCATCTCACCAAACATACTTATCTCAAATTCATTCATCATTTCTTCTAAAAATTTCTCACTAAATTCATCATTTCCTCCAAAAATAATGCCATCAATAAATACCACAATAATCAGTAATTCATCTGAACTTACTCTTAAGTATATGTTACTATCTAAATTACCTTTCTTGTATCCCAAACTTTTTATATGTTTTTCCAATCTCATATACAAAGCTCTAGGTGCTTGCTTTAATCCATACAACACCTTTCTGAGTCTGTAAACAATATCTTTACATTTTATAACTGGAAAGCCATTAGCTTGTTCAATGTAGACCTCTTCCTCAAGTTTTCTATTTAAATATGCTAACTTGACATCATTCTAATATATCTTGAAATTCTTTTTACATGCATATGCTAAAAACATTATTACTGCTCTAATTCTAACAACATGGGTAAAAGTTTCTTCAAAATCAATTCCTTCTTGTTGTGAATAACACCTCCATACTAACCTTTCCTTGTTTCTTATCACTTCTTCTTATTCTTTCATTTTTTCCTTGAATATGCACTTAGTGCCAATAATGTTCTTATTTTCATTTCTAGGGAAAAGTTCCCAGGTCTTGTTCTTTTCAATTTGCCCAAGTTCCCCTTTCATAGCCTTTATCCAAAACTCATGTTTACATCCTTCATCTATAATCTTAGGTTCAACTTGTGATATCAAACAAATTTTATCTCTTACCATATTCCTTGTCAGGACTCCTTTGTTTTCGCTTCTAATAATTGTCTTCTTAGTATGATTCCTTGCTACATACTTTGTTGTTCTTTGTTTAGGTGTTTCTTGTTCTTATATAACTTTAGATCTAGGTCATTCTCTTTGTTCTTCAATAAGTGAATCATGATCTAAAGTCAGAGAAGAACAAGAAATCAGAACTTAGATCTAGGTTGTTCTTGTTGTTCTTCAACTATAATATGCCTTGATTTTCAATGAATATCCAATGAACATGCCTTCATTACTTCTATGATTAAATTTTCGTATATCATCCTATCTTTTTATATAAGGTTTACTTCCAAAAATTCTAAAGTATTTCATAGTAGGTGCATGCCCAAACCAAAGTTCATAGGGTGTCTTACTACTACCTTGTCTGATCTTTACTATGTCCATGGTATAGACTATTGTGTTCACTTATTCACTCCAATAGATATGTAATACATTTTCTTCAAGCATCATAGTTGTAGTTGAATCACTTACTGATCAATTCCTCCTTTCTACTATCCCATTTTTTTGTGGTGTTTTAGGAGCTAAAAGTTGTCTCTTGATCTCATTATTTTCACAAAAGACATTGAGCTAATTTGATGTAAATTCTCCTCCTCTATTTGATCTCAAACATATTATCTTCAATCTTGATTCGTTCTCTAATTTACTCTTGAATTTTTCAAAGGATTCAAATTTCTCTTTGAGAAATTCTACCCACATTAATCTTGCAAAATAAGCAATGAAAATAATAATGTAGCTTTTCACTATAAATTCTCTTGTTCTTGTAGGATCACATAAATTTGTGTGCACAATCTCCAATTTCTCTTATGTAGTAAATATCTTGCTAGAAAAAGAGTTCTTCTTTTTAGTCATCATATATTCCTTGAAAACCATGTTAGAAGGTTTCACAATCTTAGATAGATATGTTATTGCAATTTTAGTACTCATCTTAACAATATTATCAAATTTTATGTTACAAAATCTCTTATTCCATAGCTAATTGTCATCTAGTTTAGCAACCAAACATGTGATCTCAATAGGATTCAATTAAAAAATACAGTGTTTAGTCCTTGTGCCTTTTCTAATCAGTTTACCATGCTTGTCTTTGATTATGCATGGCTTCTCAATGAATTGAAAAAGATATCCCTTATCAATAAGTTATCCAACAGTCAACAAGTTATGTTTCAAACCATCAACAAAATGGACATCCTTGGTGTTAGTTTCCCTATCAAGTGCACTCTATCATTTTCCCTTAGTAGTGTTAGAAGGTAAAGTCTACTAGTATAACTAAGAGTGGGAAGGGATGAATCAGTTATACACTTTAAATAATCTTTATTAAAACTTAAACAAATAAGAAATAGATACAACAGTCAAAAGATGATAACCATCCAAAATGACACAAGATATGTTAACTGGGGAAACACTTGATTTAGAGGGAAATGCTTGATAGGAATGATGGCTACAAGATGATGTACTAATATAGATAGTTTCTTGTGAAAGGATGAGACCTTGTTAGGAGTAAATTAGATACAATCAGTACATATGAGTTCCTATTAGGATACTTTGAATCCCTTCTAGAATATTTCAAATCTAAGGAGTTGCTTCAACCCTTTTAGGAATTGATAAGAAGTCAGTTGGATCTACTATCTAAATTGATTAGAAGTATTCTCACTAAACAATAAGGATAGCATATCCAAGAAATGAATAAAGTTCTCAATACATCATCAATATCATCTTCTACTCTTATCTAAATGAATTTTTATCCAAAGTTTTCATAATACCAATACAATACATTTGATACACTACCACACTAATAACCAAGGAAAATGTCTTTCCTTTATACCAAGTTCTAGAATAACTAATTGAGTCACCCTTGAGGCTTCCCAATGTATAATGAGAAATATAGTACCATTATGAGATTTTACAATTAAGTTCTATATGCTACAATATAATTTACATCAATTGCATAACTTAGTTAGCTTGGAAGTGACCATATGACACATTACACTTTAGAAACCTTTACAACATGATCAACCAATTTTTCCACCTTGAACTCATAACCACAGACATGTCTCTGACCAAAATCCAAACCCACAAAGAAGCTCAAACCTTGCAAAAAAGACACATCATGATCATCCACATATTGTTTCATGTGCACTAACCTACAACTAGTCTTCTAAAAAACTATTGCAACAAACTTGAAACTTTAGATTTCTTTCCTCATAGT
The DNA here is from genome assembly GCA_028749045.1 of Cupressus sempervirens. Taxonomy (NCBI): domain Eukaryota; kingdom Viridiplantae; phylum Streptophyta; class Pinopsida; order Cupressales; family Cupressaceae; genus Cupressus; species Cupressus sempervirens. The sequence continues at coordinate 265,236,458 of CM053787.1, read as the reverse complement.
TAGACATATCATAAAGACATATCCAAAAAAATTGATAACTACATTGAATATAAATGTACATCTATTAACCTTGTTGAACACAACTCTCTCTAAAACTCTCACTATTATGTCCAGAAAGCTAATATGTTGACATTAATGACAAACCAATTCATGAATGTAACACCTAAGCACTCAATCATACCTCCAAATATACTATCAGTCTCCTCTTTAGGAATATAATCAACATTCATCAATGTTCCTTACACATTCATGCTAATAATCTCCCCTTTTCGCACTAATGGAAACATTTTGAAAAATATCAAAGTGTCAAAAATATCAAATATATTTCGTCCTCGTCTTCTTACTCCATCATACAATACTTTCCCCCATACATCACTATGAAACAATGATATTCTCCCAAATTCATGCTACTCTCCCCCATATATGAATAAGGGTTTTTCTTGTATATCTCTCCCCCATTGACATCAATAAAAAATGTGTCATTGTACAAGTTCTTGAAGTTCAATCATCTCTAACAAAATCTAAAAAATCTCACCAAGTGTCAAAAGACATGGTCAACACTCAAGAGTTCTCAATAACTTTGCCCAAAAAGTGACTATTTCCCCAATGGAAGCATCACAAAGCATGCAGTCCAAATATAAAAATGCCCTTTAAATGTACTAGACAGATGCAATCCTACATCAACAATTCTAAAGAAGGTTGGGGCATAACCCCAAGCATGCCTCTCAAGTACTCAAAGGTGTTCTTATCAAAAGGTTTAGTAAATATTTTTGCTAAATATTTTTTCTATCTATTCCTTTGTGCTAACATATTCCAATCTTATTTCCTTCTCTACTATTTTCTCTCTTAAAAGTGATACATTATTTCAATATTCTTAATCTTTGAATGTAAAACTTGATTGTTTGATATATTAATTGTACTTATATTATCAGAATGAATAATAATAAATTCAATACCAATGTCTTATAACATTTACTTCATCCAAATAATTTGATTATAGTTGTTTGTTACTCTAACATATTATGCTTCTATTGTAGATTGTGATATGTAATTTTGTTTCTTACTTACCCATGAAATCAATCTTCCTCCCAAGAATAATGCTCCACCACTTGCACTTTTTTGCTCATCAACATTTCTTGCCTAATCTACAGCTTCGTATGCACATATAGTAAAGCCATGTGATTTGGTATACCATAATCCATAATCTGATATTCCTTTCAAGTATATAAATATCATCTTTACCAGTTCCAAATGTGTTTCTTTAAGATTTTCTTGAAATCTTGCCAAAATTCCAACTACATTAGCTATATATAGCTATATATGGTCTTGTATGAATGAAATAATACATCATCTTATCATATATCTATATCTTGTTTGTATTGCACTAGAAGATTCATTGATGTAGGAGCACTTAGGGTTTGGGCTAAAACACTAATGCATTTTGGCTTGTTAGGACCCTAGATAGGTCAAGGTTGAAGTAAGGATTGCAAGGAGGGTCCAAGAGTGTGATTTGATAGGTTTGTGATTCTTTGAGCGTGTTTGGGTACAAGTTTGCAATAAGTTATCAAATTATCTCCAAAGCTAGCCAAATTGGGCATAACAGGCCAAATTATTGTAAATTTATTTAAAATGGAAGGAGTGATGATTAATAGGTTCAATGATGTCTAGGAAGTAATTATTCATGATTTGGAGGTCATAGTGTAAATATAGGAGCAAAATTACTACAAAATTGTAATGTTGTCATGACAACATTTGAGCAACATATGTAGGAACACCTAAAACTAATTAGGACTCATTTTTAATAGTTGAAACATGTTACATTAAAGTATAGAAGACCACACAAGACCAAACATAAGGGTTGGTTGAGGTTTTTCTCAAAAGCTAATAACAATCAGATAACATTTCACTACAACTTTGCCATTGTATGACTTGCAACTTGAGCAACTACCTTTTAATGGACTGAACTTAAAAATTTCTTATTAGATTTAGTTATAGTACATTGTATATTTGTTATGTCTTCTTTAGTAGGAATATTTTAATAGTTTTTCTTCATTAAATAGAATTAAAAATTTGATGACCTATTCACTGCTAGGACCAGGGTTTGCTCTATAAAACCATCCTTTTCTTGAATTCTTACCATGGGTTATTTATGACCTTTGGGGATATGAAATGGGATTAATTATAAGTGTAATATATTAATTTTGGGATGAGATGGTGCAATTTTATATTTTTCCTATCTTGCCCTAGGTGAGTCTGTAGTCACCCAGCTAAGAGAAAGAATAGTAACAAAAATAGAAACAATGCATGGATGGATTAGGAAATGTGATCAATGGTATTTGGAATGATTTTTGAGTTCCCAAGAATCTATGGAAGCTATGATGTGAATCCATTTGAGCCAAGTTTTATCAAAGAAACTAGAAACTAGTTCAAACCATTGAACATAGGCATAATTTGTAAAAGGTGGTGTACGAATAGTTTGGGGCTCCTAAAACCTAAAAATCCTAAATTCCTTGCAAAATGGTATCATGAACTTAAATTAGTTATTGGGGTCATTTGTATAGTTTTAAATTTATTTTCATAAAAGTGTGATTGGAGACCTAATTAGGCTTAACTAGACCTAAAAGGCTACTAGCCCTTAAATATAGGATTTCATGATATTGTAAGAAATATAATGTTAGGAGGTGAATAATGAAGCCAAGAATGAAAATTAAAGATTGTTTGGAAGTCTATCCATCCATCCTAAAGTTGGGTCATGACCATGGTATGAGTTGGTGTGGACTTACTTGGTGAGTTCAAGTATTGAGAGTGAAGTGTTTCCTTGGTAGAGAGATCTTAAGGTGTGTGAGAGTATAGGATGAATTCTCCTCAGAGTAAGGGTATAGGATGAACCCTAGGAAGGCCAATGAAAATGCTTAGGAAGGAATCTATTGGGACTCAAGAGAGATCTTCCTATTAAATTGGTATTAAAGTCTGCAAAAGACTTGGGTAAGGACATAAAACATATCAAAATTAGTTGGAGAAACAAATATGGTAAATAATGTGGAATTGGCCAAGATGCTCCAAGAGAAAGCCAAGATGGCTCAAGAACAGGAGTTGGAAAATAAGATTTTGAAAGAGAAGTTGGTAGCTATTGAGAGAAAGCTAGAAGAAGTTGATACAAAGACCAATAATGTTAGTGATAATGTGAAGGACATAGGATAAAAAGGGAAGGCTATCATAGTTGAGGATGAACTCCCTAAGATTGATCCACCCTTACAAGAAGAACCATTTCTTAAAGATATTAATTTTTTATGGGAAAAGTGACTTGAAGATGTGCCCCTATTTAGTGGAAAAATAGAACCTAACTTAGTCATGGAGTGGGTTGAAGGTCTAGAGAATGAATTTGAATGTAAAGGAGTGACAAAGGCACAAAAGGTGAAAGTTTCCAAAGTAAGAATGAGGAGTGCAACCTTAACTTGATGGAACTTTGTGTAGGTAGAAAAGGTAAAGAAAAAAAGAACCCCATATTTATATGGAGGGGCATGGTAGAAAAGATTAGAGAAACCTATTTGCTAGAATACTATGAGATAAAAATCCATAGAAGGAGGAAAAATCTTAAACAAAGAGATATGGATGTGAGTGCACATATTGAGGAGTTCCAAAAGTTGTGCCTAAGATCTAAGGTACAAGAAGATGTAGTGGTTAGATAATTAAATTTTTTGAGGTGGAACATACAAGACGAAATTAGTCTCTTGAGTCCAACCACTATCCCTAATTGTTACCAATTATATCTCAAAGTAGAAGAAAAGAGAAAGAAGAAACAAGATTCAAGTAGAAAACATAGAGGAAGGGGTAGAGATTCAAGAGGCCATAGAGGGGATTATAGAAAAAGGGGAAATGAATCTAGACCCCAAGGGAATCAAGACCGACCTAGTAGAGAAGTAAGTCAAGTTGAAGAGGTACTTAAACATAGGAAGAGATTTTGGAAATAGTAGAAGAATATTTTGAGGGTCTGGTTAGTTATGCCATCCAACTTATAGGTTCCCTAAGAAGGTGTCATCCTTACAATTAGAGAAGAGGGTGAACTATGTTCAAGAAGATGTAGATAGTGTCAAATCACCTCAAGTAAATGTTGATTTAGAATGTGGAGAGAATATGATGTTTAGAAGGATATTGATCAAATATCTAATTAAAGAGTAACCTAAGAAAATGAGGGAAGTTTTAGCATAAAATATAAGATTTTTGGTAAGTTGTGAAAAGTGATAATAGACTCAGGGTATACTAATGATATCATATCAGAGGAGGTAGTTAGAAAGATAAGTTTAACCAAGATCCCTCATACACACCCATATAGGGTTAGATGGTTGAATAAAGGGCATAATGTGTTGGTTAATGAACAAGAATGTGTTGAATTTTTCGCAGGAGGATATAAGGAAAAAAAATTGTGTGAAGTGCTACCTGTGGATGCATGGCAGTTTGATAGAGATGTCATACACCATGGGAAATAGAACTTCTTTTTATTGGGTAGACCATGAAAATTTGATAGAGATGCCTTACACCATGGGAAATAGAACTCCTATACCTTCCACATAGATGGACTGATTTACAAAATCTATTCTCATCTAGATGAGGAGAAGAACAAGATAGTGGATTCCAATGTATTTTTGATGAGTGGAAAAGAGTTTCTCTATGGTTTCAAAAGGGAATAAGGGATAGGATTTTCCATTATTGTTAAACCCAAGGAAGGAGACAAACTTAAGCAAGAACCCTTTTTTGTAGATGTTCAAAAATTGTTGGACTAGTTCAAGGACAAGGTAATTGATGGAGCACCTATAAGTTTTCCCCCTCAAAGGGAAGTAAGTCATCAGATTGACTTCACACTAGGCACATCATTACCCAATAGAGAAACATGTAAGATGACACTAGAGAAAAACAAAGAGGTAGTAAGACAAGTTCAAGAACTTCTTGATCAAGGTTTGGTGAGGAGGAGCATAAGACCATGTGTAGTTCCAATGGTCCTAGTACCCAATAAATGAGGTAAATGAAGATTATGTACTAATTCTATGACAATTGATAGAACATAAATGAGATCTAGATTTTCTATTACAAGAATAGAGGATTTTGGATTGTCTTGGAGGGGATAAAACTTTACATTAATAGACTTAAAGAGTGGTTTTCACATCAAATTAGGATGAAAGAGGGGGATGAGTGGAAAATAAAATTCAAAACAACATAAGGGTTGTAAGAATGGCTTTTGTGCCATTTGAGATTACAAATGCCCCTAGCATCTTTATGAGGTTGATGAATGAAGTGTTGAAGGACAATATAGGAAGGTTTATATTTATTTCTCTAACTACAATCCTTGTTTTTATGAAAAGAAGACAAGAGAACCTTAAAAATTTAGAGATTGTGTTAAGGAGGTTATATGAGAAGAAATTAGCTATAAACTTGGAGAAATGAGAGTTTTTGAAATAAGAGAATGTCTAACTTAGATTTGTGGTATCATAAGGTAACCTCAAGATGGACCCCAACAAATTAGAATACATACTTAACTGGCCTACTCCAAAAAAAATGGATAGAGGTAAGAATCTCTAATGGTTTAGCCTAGTTCTATATAAACATCATAAGAGGTTTTAGTAAATTTTGTGCCCCATGTTCTAGATATAATAAAAGGTGATTTCAAAACTAAGTTCAAGTGGACTAAGGACTATAATAGAGGGTTTGAAATGTTGAAAAAGAAGGTAGACACCCAACCTATTTTGGTTTTACCTAGTTTTGAAAAGTTGATCACTTTGGAGTGTGATGCAAGTAGTGTAGCAGTAGGAGCGGTTGTTAGTCAAGAAGGAAGACAAATGACATTTTATAGTAAAAAGTATAATAAAATTAAGAGAAGATATTCTTCATATGACCTAGAGATTTATGCAGTGGTCAAGGGGATGCAAGAAAAGAGGTGAATAACTAAGGCTAAAGGCTCGCCCAACTAACCAAACCATCCTACAAGACTTAACACAAAAAAAGAAAACACAAGGAACAAAAACCAAAGGAGGAAGAAGAGAAATACTTTTATTGATTCATCAAAACATCTTCATACATGCCCATTTGTAAGGCCTTCTAGGTTATGATCAATTACAAATACATTCATATTCAAAGATCCAACTACAAATTCACACTTTTAGTTTTGCTCTCCAGAATTCCTGTTCCCTAAAAACTTGTCTAAATCCTAAGCCTAAAAACTCTATATATACTTTCCAAAATGACTTACAAATTATTCTAGAATATTACATAAGAGGAAGCCCAACCCAAAAATGATTTGGACACATCCCAAGAAAATATCTTAATATAAATGTCGTGATCAAAATAAATCCCTCAAGTTAGCTCGTAGAAATCACATCCAAATGCTGACACTCGTCATTCACTAAGTAACTCGACACATGAAGTGTCACTTAGCATACACTGGGCAACTTGGCACATGAAGGAATTACTGCAATAACTTGGCACATGAAGGAATTGCTAGAGTAAGTCAACACATGAAGGAGTTGCTAGGCACATGAAGGAATTGCTACAGTAACTTGACACATGAAGGAATTACTAGACACCAACTTACAAAATGAACAAAAATGAGCAAGATAACAAGGCAACCTAGGATGCTCCTGCATCAGACAATCAAGGTTGAAAGAAATGAATCTCCTAAATCATTGAGATGTCACAACTCGAGCTAAATCCAACTCAAATTGAGAAATCCATGAAGCATCTTCAATAGGTCTATTCTTCCACTTCACCAAATATTCATAGTAATCTTTTCCTCTTGTGCTCTTGCCAACTCTCTAATCCAATATCTGTTCAACTTCTTCAATTTTCTTCTTAGGATAACCATCTGATACAATAAATTCATCCTTTGATGCATGATACTTATACAAATCAGCAATATTGAATATAGGAGATATATCCATGTCATCAGGTAACTCAACTTCATAAGCATTACCACTGACAAACTTCTTCAAGATCTTACAAGGTCCAAATTTCTTCATCTTTAGCTTACTATATGTTCCAACTGGGAATTTTCCTTTCTTCAAATGAACCATCACCTCATCACCAACTTGAAAATCATGGTATCTTCTAGACTGATCAGCATTCTCCTTATACTTCTGATTACTTTGTTCCAACCTCAACTTCACTTCCTTATGCAAGGATTCCATAAAATTAGCAAATTCTTTTCCTGCATCGCTTTTTTTTTCTTCACCAACAACATCCCTCAAATCTGATATACATCTGGGATGCATTTCAATAACAATCTCAAAAGGTGTCTTCCCTGTACTCCTATTCACATAATTGTTATATGCAATTTTAGCTTGTGCCAATACCATCTCTCAATTACTTGGCTTATTCTCAACTAAACATCTCAGCAAATTACACAAGCTTCTATTCACAACCTTTGTCTATCCATCTGTCTATGGATGGAATGTAGAACTAAACTACAGCTCTGTACCCATCTTCTTCCATGAAATCTTCCAAAAATAACCAACAAACTTACTATCTCTATCAGAAATAATGCTTCTTGGTAATCCATGCAATCTCACAATCTCTTTAAAGAAAAGTTCAACAACATACTCAACATCTGATGTCTTCTTACATGGTATGAAATGAGCCATCTTAGAAAATCTATCCACTACAAAAAATATAGAATCATATCCCTTCATTGTCTTAGGAAATCCAAGAACAAAATCCATACCGATGTCAGTCCTAGGTTTCTCAGGAATAGTAATAGGTGTATACAAACCAGTATTTTGACTCACTTTTGCAATTTGACAAACTCCACAACTATTTACAAATTTCTAAACATCTTTATACATTTGTGGCCAATAATACTTCTTTTTCAGCAAACTCAATGTCTTATCATATCCAAAATGTCTAGCTAATCCACCACTATCTTTTCCTTAATCAGATTCAACCTCATAGAACTTCTAGGAATACACAACTAGATACCTTTGCACAACATACCTTCTTGAATGAAATACTCATCATACTTACTTATGTGATCTATTCAATTTGGTGCTCTATAATCTCTCCACACCTAAAAAAAAATCAGGATCAATATCATACAACTCTTTCATTTCATCAAAACCAAGAACTTCAACCTTCATTTCAATCAACAAAGAACATCTTTTACTCAATGCATCAACAACTCTATTAGTAACTCCACTCTTATGCTTGATAAAAAATGTAAAACTTTGCAAGTACTCAACCCACTTCACATGTCTTTGATTCAATTTATGTTGACTTCCCAAGTATTGTAAAGCTTTATGATTAGTATACAGTACAAACTCTTTAGGAATCAAATAATGTCTCCACTTCTTCAATGATTGGACAATAGCTTAAAACTCTTGATCATACACATAATATTTCCTTTTAGCATCATTCAACTTTCACTAAAGAAAGCAATGGGTTTACCTTCTTGACTTAATATAGCTCCTATTGCATTACCACTTGCATTACATTCAACTTGAAATACTTTGTTAAAATCAGGCAAAGTCAATATAAGTAATTCAACAACCTTTTGTTTCAAAGTCTCAAAACTCTTATTAGCTCCATGTGTCCACTTGAATTTCTTTTTATCTCCCTTCATTGTTTCACACATAGCATTACAAACAACACTGAAATTCTTTATAAATTTTCTATAAAAACTAGCCAAACCATGAAATGATCTTACCTCAGCCACATTCTTAGGTGTAGGCCATTCCAAAATTGCTTTAACCTTCTCAGGATCCATCTTCAAGCCATCAGCTGAAATAAAAATCCTAAATACACACAATTTCCTCTTGCACGAAAGAACACTTTTTCAGATTAATAAGAAAGTTTTCCTCTTTCAACCTCTATAATACTTGTCTAATATGCTCAAGATGTTCTTCCTTAGTCTTGATGAATATTACAATACCATCCAAATAAGCAATCACAAACTTACCCAATAATCTTTTCAGAACTTCATTCATCAACCTCATGAAAGTACTAGGTGCATTACTCAAACCAAAAGGCATAACCAACCATTCATACAAACCATATTTTATCTTGAAATTAGTCTTCCATTCATCACCTTCTTTGATTCTAATTTGATGATAGCCACTCTTCAAATCAATCTTGGTAAAATACTTTTCTCCACTCAAACAATCCATTATGTCATCCATCCTCAACATAGGGAACCTATATTTCACTGTGATTTTGTTAATAGCTCTAGAATCAATAAACATTCTCCATTATCTATTCTTTTTAGGTGCTAATACAATAGGTACAACACATGGACTCAAGCTTTCTCTGATCAAACCTTTCTACAACTCATGCGCTTGTTTTTTAAGTTCTTCATTCTTTGTAGGTGTCAATCTATATAGTGCTTGGTTTGGCAAACTAGCTCTAAAAATCAGATCCATACAATGACTTATACTTCTTACCAGAGGTAAACCATCAAGAATATCATCAACAATAATGTTTTTATACTCATTTAGAAATTATGTAATTTCTACTAGTACTCAGCTATCACTATCTACTATCACTTGATCATTACTAGCTTCCATTGCTCGGTCATTACTACCAACAATTGGTCCTCTAGGACCTATAGAAAAAAAAACTTTATTCTTCTTTACTTCCTTTTCAAATTGTCTCCTATTAACCATGCAAATTTTTATTGTAGTTCAACAAACCTCATCTGAACTTTCAATCAAAGGCAACAATATTTGCTTCTTCCCATTCACCCAAAGAGTATATTGATTCAATCTTCCATCATGTACAACTTATCTATCATATTGCCAAGGTCTACCCAATAGAATATGACAACAATCCATAAGCATAATATCACACAAAACTTTATCAAAGTAATGTCCAATCTTGAACTCCACAAGGCATTGTTCACTTACCAATATCTTATACTCATCTTTGATCCATGAAACATGATAGGGTTTGGGATGTTTCAGTCTCTACAACTACAACTTTGTAACCAACTCTTTTGATGCCAAATTTGTAGGGCTTCCACTATCAATGATCACCTTGCAGCATTTTCCACCCATCTTACATCTAGTCTTGAAAAGACTTCTCGTTATAACAGGTTCCTCATCACTTCCCTTATTACATAAGGTTCTTCTCACCATTAGATTTTCTCCAAGCTTAGGTCCACTTGGTGAACCCTCATCATCTCCTTGAATCACAACATTTCTGTTACCTTGCTCACTTTCAAAGGATCTACATTCAAAAGATCTATGTCCCTCTTTACCACATCTGCAATAATTACCATGAAATCTACCTCTAGAATAAGAATTACCTCTTCCTTAGTAAGAATTAGTGCCTCCTCCTTAAGAATTTCCACTTTTTCATTCGGTCTTGCCTTTGTCACCATTATTCCATTCATATTTGCCTTTATCTTGTACAAAATTATTAGATCTACCACCTTCACCATAAGATCTACCTCTTCCTCTCTAGAATTTACCTCCTCTACCTCTTTGTCTTTGTTCATGCTTCTTTGCTAAGATCTCCTTAGCTTTCAAGGCATATTGATATGATTCTTCTACACTTTATAACTTCACAAAACTTATTTCATCTTGTGTTTTAGATCTCAATCCATTAATGTAACTTGCAATTTTTTCAACATCATCATCTACATGTCCAAATTTGATGTCCAATCCATAGAATTCCTCAATTTATTCTTTCATAGTCATGTTCTTTTGTTTCAAATTTTGCATCTTTCTCAACAAGCTAACTTGGTAATTAGTAGGGAGGAATTTTTTCTTTGCCTTGTTCACCATCTTTGGCCAAGTTTTGATCTTCTCATTCCCTCTCCTTTGTCTATCAGTTTGCAAGTGCTTCCACCATAGTGATGCATGACCTTTCAACCTAGTGATTACAATCTTCACCTTTCTATTATCAGGAGTGTTTTCATACTCAAAAAACTTCTTCCTATCAAAGATCCAGTCCAACAAAACATTGGTTTTCAATTTTCCATCATAAGGAAGAACTTCTATTGTAGGCTTTGAATTTTCCCTAGACAACACTTGCAACAATCTTTCCTCATCTTGATCTTCTTCAAGTTCTAGACTATGGTTTGGTGCTACTACTTCATCATCACTTACATCATCAAGATGTGCTTCTCTCCTCTGGGCTGTCTCCACATCATCTAATCTAGCTACAATTTGTCTCAACTGATCCAATATAGCATCATCAACATTTCTTTTACCACGAACCATCTTTACAAATTAGATTCCTGAAAGATCATAACCCTCTACAAGTTATAGGTCAAATCCATAGATATGCAACCCTACAACCAAATTAAAATTAGGGTTCTACACGATCCAATCTCCACAAGGATGAACCTCAGGCTCTACTACCAATTGATGCAAACAAAAGGGTGAATAACTAGGGCTAAAGGCTCACCTAGCTATCCAAACCACCCTACAAGAGTTAACACAATAGAAGAAAACACAAGGAACAAAAACCAAAGGAGGAAGAAGAGAGAAATACTTCTATTGATTCATCAAAACAACTTCATACATGCCCAGCTACAAGGCCTTCTGGGTTATGACCAATTAAAAATATATTCACATTCAAAGATCCAACTACAAATTCACACTTTTAGTTTTGCTATCCAGAATTTCTCTTCCCAAAAACTTGCCTAACTCTAAGCCTAAACACTCTATATATACTTTCCAAAATGGCTTAAAAATTATTCTAGAACATTACATAGGAGGAAGGCTGACCCAAAAATGGTTTGGATAAATCCCAAGAAAATATCTTAACATAAATATTGCAATCAAAATAAATCTTGCAAGTTGGCTAGTAGAAATCATGTCCAAATGCTAACACTCGACATTCACTAGGTAACTCGGCACATGAAGAGTCACTCAACATACACTGAGTAACTCGACACATGAAGGAATTGCTATAGTAACTTGGCACATGAAGGAATTGCTATAGTAACTCGGCATATGAAGGAGTTGCTAGGCAGATGAAGGAATTGCTAGGAACATGAAGGATTTGCTAGGCACATGAAGGATTTTATAGGCACATGAAGGAATTGCTAGGCACCAACTTGCAGAATGAACAAAAATGAGCAAGATAACAAGGCAACTTGGGATGCTCCTACATCACAAGGCCCTTAGAAAATGTAGGCACTATTTATTTCCCAAGGAGTTTGTATTTTTTAGTGATCAAGCATTGAGCTTCATAAACATCCAAGGCAAGTTGATCCGTAGACACATTCAGTGGATGTAGTTCTTATAGGCATACAAAATGTATCAAAGAAAAAAATTCATTGATACACTTAGTAGGAGACTTCTCACTATTCAAGAGGTGTAGTTGCTTGGTATTGGAGTTGAGAGTTTTAAGAACATCTATAAGGAGGATGAGGACTTTTTAGAGCATAAAATGTATGCAATGAATTCAATAACCACTTCTACAGTCAATTTATGGAGTGTACCTTACAAAATGGGTTACTAATAGAGGGAATTAGTTATGTGTGCCTCGTCAATCTATGAGACAAAATTTGATACAAGAGAAAAATAATGAAAGCCTTAGTGATCATTTTGGTTTGAATGAAACACTTGAGTTGGTTCAAATATTTTACTTTTAGCCTAATATGTAGAAGGATGTAGAAGGTATGTGGAACAATGTATGGTGTACCAAAAAGCTAAAGGGGATGCCTCAAATGTTGGTTTATACCAACTGCTACCTATTCTAAATAGACCATGGGAGTGTATTAGCATAGATTTCATTGTTGGTTTGCCAAGGACTAACATTGATTTGGATAGTGTGTTTGGAGTTGTTGACTAATTTAGTAAGATGAGTCATTTCATTGTATGCAAAACAAGATGTAATGCTAGCTACATTGGTCATATTTTCTTCAAGGAGGTGGTTATAATCCTTGGATTTCCATTAAGAATTATCTCTAATAGGAAGTTAAGTTCATGGGAAACTTATAGAAGACCTTATGGAGAAGACTAGGGAAAAGCCTATTATTTGGTTCAACCTATCACCCACATATTGATTATCGAGCAAAGGTCATCAATAAAGTCTTGAGTAAAGTCTTGAGGTATTTAAACAAGGAGTACAGATAGATGTGGGGTCAGATATCACACCAAGTTTCTTTTTCTTAGAATGATAGTGTTAATAGGAAACTAGTAAGAGTCATTTTGAATTAGTCTATGACATTCATTTGAAGAGGTGTATGTGAGTTGAGAGAGCTTGGGAGTATGGATGGAAGAAGAAGGCATGTTAAGGACTTTACCCAATCTATGAAGGAAGTACATGATCAAGTCAAGAAGACTCTAATAGAACTTAATCAATAACTAAAGGAAAAATTTGATGAAAGAAAGAAAGAACTAAAATTTGAGGTTGGGGATCTGGCTATGGTTCATCTCAACAAGGAAAAACTTCAAAAATGTATCCCTACCAAACTTCAGATGAGAAGGATAGAACCTTGTGCACTATTGGCAAGGTACAAGAAGAATGCTTAAAAGGTGAACCTACCTATAGATCAAGAAATATCTCCAATTTTTAATGTTCAAGACTTGGTGAAATATAAAGGTCCTATTGCAGGGGACAGTGACAAAGTTGCTAAGGTTTCCAAGTTGATCACCAATGTACCTATATTATCAAAAGAGAAGCCACATGATGGAAGATCCTAGAATCAAGGGTCAAGAAGAAAAAAAGACATGGAATGTACATGGAAAACCTCATAAAATAGAGAAAACTTCCTAATTTAGAGGCCACTTGGGTTGTAGAGAATGAGTTCAAGAAGCTAGGTATTGATATTGAGTTATTATCACCAAGTGTAACTTAACTTCTTTTGTATAGATGGAGAATGACGCAAGAGAGCCTAGGGTTTTGGTTAAAAAACCTAATGAGATTTGGATTATAAGGACCCTAGCTAGGTCAGGTTTAAAATAAGAACACCAAGGAGGGTCCAAGAGTGATTTGATAGGTCATTGAGTTGTTGTGTGTGTTTGGGCAGAAGTTGTCAAATTATTGCCAAAGTTGGCCAAATTGGGCATACATTTCCAAATGATCTTAAATTTCTTAAAAAGGGATAGAATGATTCTTAAGAGGTTCAATTATGTCCAGGAAGTCATTATACATAATTTGGAGGTCATATTGTAAATATAGGAGAGAAATTGCTACAAATTTGTAAAGTTATCAATGACAACATTACAACTTTGCAATGTTGTGATGACAATACTTGAGAAACATATGCAAGAACAACTAAAAGAATTTAGGAGTTAGTTTTAAAAATTGAAACATGTCACATGGAATTATATGATACCACACAAGACTATATGTAAGGGTTGGTTGAGTTTTATTCTCACAAGCTAATGACAATCATATAGCATTTCATTGCAACTTTGTCACAATATGACTTGCAACTCAAGCAACTACCTTTTAATGGATTGAACTTAATAATTTCTTGTTGGATTTAGTTAGATTATATTGTCTACTTTTTCTATATTCCTTGTTAGGAGTAGTTAAATAGCTTTTCTTTTTTGTATAAAAAATGAAACCCACTAGCATATTTATTGCTACTACCAAGGTTTGCTCAATAAAAATGCCATTTCTTAAATTCCCACTATGGGTTCTTCAAAGACTTTTAGGATATGAAAGGGAATTAATTATATAGTGCAAGGGGATGAGATAATGCATTTTTCTATTTTTCTTGTCCTTGCCTAGGCAATTCTATAGCCAGTTGACTAGGAGAAAGAGTAATAATAGAGATGGAAATAATCCATGGTGGATTGAAAAATGTGCTCAAAGATGATTAGAATGGTTTTTGAGTTCTCAAGAAGTTATGGAAGCCATGACATATCTTTTTTAATTGATTTGAACCAATTTTGATCAAAGAAACTAGAAACTAGTTCAAACCCTTAAAAATAGGCATAGTTTATAAAAGTTGATGTATGAGTAGTTTGGCTATCCCAAACCCTAAAAATCCAAAAGGGTATCAGGAACTTGAATCAGTTCTTGGGGTCATTTGTAGAGTTTTTGAATTTATTTTCAAAAATGGGTGATTAGAGACCTAATTAGGCCTAACTAGACCTAAAAGGATACACAAACTTAACTATAGGGTTTCATGAGATCAGTAAGAAAGGTATTGCTAGGAGGTGCATAATGAAACCAAAAATGACAATTCAAGATTGTTTGAAAGCCCATCCATCCATCTTGAAGTTGGTCATGACCATGGTATAAGTTTTGTGTAAAATTACTTGGTGAGTTCATGTATTTAAAGTGAAGTGTTTCCTTGGTAGAGAGATCTTAAAATGCATGCAGAGTTTGGGTGAGTTCTCCTCATGATAAGGGTATAGGATGAACCCGAGGAATGAAAAAGAGAATGCCTACATAGTAGTTTTTTAGGAATCAAGAGAGATCTCCCTATAACTCATCTTTTCTTGATAATTTTCATCTTGTAACCATAGATGTCCTAGCTAGTTTACAATTCTCCAATCCAAATCTTATAAAAAAATCCTTAAGATATTTACCCTATGATATAAAAATACTATCCTTATTTTGAGTTATTTTCAATCCCAAGAAATGTTTCATTTCACCAATCATACTCATTTCAAATATTTTTTTTATTTCTTTTAAAAATTCTCACAAACTCCATCATTTCCTCTAAAAATAATGTTATCAAAAAATACCGCAATAAAAATAAAATCCATCTTTATTTTTTTAAAGTGCATGTTACTATCTACTTTACCTTACTTAAATCCCAAATTATGTAAGTTCTTATCTAATCTTGCATACCAAGCTCTAGGTTCTTACTTCAATCTTCAAACCGTATATTTATCATCTGTCAATGGAAAGCCGTCAGGTTGTTTAATGTAAACTTCTTCCTTGAGTTCTCCATTAGGAAAAGATAACTTAAGATTCATTAGATAAACCTTAAATTTATTGTTAATTGCATTTGCTAAAAACATTCTTATTGCTTCAAGTCTAGCAACATGGGAAAATTTTTCCTCAAATTCAATTCCTTCTTTTTGTGAATAACCTTTGCATAATAACCTCATTTATTTTCTTACTTCACCTTGTTCATTCTTCTTTCTCTTGAATACCCACTTTGTGGGATAATTTTCTTGTATGATTTTATTTATGGATTTGATTGTGTAAGTTTTTTTAGCATCAAAATTTGATATCACACTCTTTGATCTATCATTAGGATGAGAGAATGCAAGAATACAACTACGAAGATGGATCATAGAGTGTGATCTAAAACATCGATGCTAAAATAACTTACACAATCAAATCCAAAAATAAAATTATACATTTTAAATATATTGTGGAAATCTAATAATATTAATAATGTTCTTATCTTTAGTTCTAGGGACCAATTCCCATGTCTTGTTCTTTTCAACTTGCTCAAGTTCTTCTTTCATAGCCTTTATCCAAAACTCATTCTTACAAGCTTCATCTGCAGTCTTAGATTCAACTTGAGATATCAAACACAATTCTTCACTTACCTTATTCATTGTCATCATTCCCTTGTTTTCACATTGAATTATATAATTCATAGGGTAATAGCTCACAATATATTTAGGTTTTTCTTCCTCTATTATGATTTCTACTCTAGGTTCTTCTCATGGTTCTTCTTTTTGCACATAATTTTTAGTCTCATAAAATAGTTCTTGCTCAAAATTATGATTTCTAGACCTTTAATTAGTATTTTCATTTGAATAATAATCAAGTATCCTTTGCTAAATTCTAAACTTCTCATAAACTTTGACATTAGCACTTTCAAAAATGGTTCTCAATCTCTAATTAAAACATCTATATGCCTTTCGATTTAAAGAGTATCCAAGAAATAGACCTTCATCCCTTCTTGAGTCAAACTTACCAATATCATATTCTCTTTTGATATAACACTCAATTCTAAATATTCTAAAGTATTTCATAGTGGGTGTATGTCCAAACTATAGTTCATAGGGGGTCTCACTAGTATCGTGTCTGATTTGTAATCTATTTAATATGTGTACTATAGTGTTCATTGCTTCTCTTCAAAAATTATGTCACAAATCATTTTCAATCATCATAGCTCTAACTTCCTCACTAAGTGGCTTATTTCTCCTTTCTTCTATCTCATCTGTTGTGTGTCTTAGGGGCTAAAAGTTGGCATTTAATTCCATTATCCTCACAAAATATGCTTAACCCATTTGAAATGAATTATTCTTCTCTATTTGATCTTCAAATGTTTCTCTTTAATCCTAATTGTTTTTCTATTATATTCCTGAATAAATTGAACTTCTCAAAATCTTTAGGTTTCTCACTAAGAAATGCTACCCATGTGATTCTTGTAAAATCATTAATGAAAAGCATAAAGTACCTTTCGCCATAGAATACTCTAGTTCTTATAAGACCACTCAAATATGTGTACACAATCTCCAACTTTACTAATGTAGTAAATAAATATCTTGGAAATGAATTATTTGTCTATTTATCCATCACATATTCCTTTCAATTCATGTTAGATAGGAAAATATCTTACTGCATGTGTAGCATTAATCTTTATAATATTATCAAAGTTAACCTTAAACAATATATTATGCCATAACCAATTCTCATCAACTTTTGCAACTAAACACCTCATCTTAGTAGGACTCAATTGAAAAACATTACCTATAGTTCTTGTACATGTTCCAATCAGTTTATCATTTTTGTCTTTCATCAGACAAGTATTTTATATGAATTGTAAATGATATCCTTTATTGAAAAGTTGTCCAATTCTCAAAAGATTATGTTTCAATCCATAAAGAAAATAGACAACCTCAGAGTTAGTTTTTACATCAAGAGTAATTGATTAGTTATGCACTTTAAATAATATTTATCAAAACTTAAAAAAATAATCAATAATACAAAAACCACAAGATTATAACCATGCACATGGACACAAGATATATTAACTATGGAAACCCTTAATCATAGGTAAAACCCCACTGGGAACAATGCCCACAAGATGATGCACACTTATATAGAAAGTTCCTTGTGAAAGGATAAGACTCTATTAGGAGTCAACCAAATATAATTAGTATAAATGAGTCCTTTTTAGGAGACTTTGAATCCCTACTAGAATATTCCAACCTTGTTTGGAGCTTTTTCAACCCTATTAGGAGCTACTTCAGCCCTGGTAGGAGCTATCCAAATTGCTTAAGAACTTTTCTCACTAAATAGTTCAAGATAACATATCAAAGAAATGAAATGACTAATATAATAACTTATCTTTCCAATATAGTTCCTTTGAATTACTCAATATATTATCAATATCCTCTACTATGATCTCAACAAATTTGCATCCAAAGTTCATATAATATCAAAACAATATATATGACACACTGTCACACTTACAACCAAGGAAATTGTCTTTCCTTTATACCAAGTTCTAGAATAACTAATTGAGTCTATTATGAGGCTTTCCCAATGTATAATGATTAATATAGGACAATCATAAGATATTACAATTAAGTTCCACATGCTATATTACAATTTACATCAATTACATAACATATTCGTGTGATAGTGAAAATACAACACATCACACTTTAGTAACGTTCACAAAATGATCAAACAACTGTTTTAGCTCAAAATCATAACCATGAGCATGTCTATAACCAAAATACAAGCCCGATGAACTAGCTTTGATCTCTCAAAAAAGATAGATCATGATCATCAGCATACTATTTCCTATACATTGGCACGTAACTAGTCACTTGGAAAAATAATAATTTGAAACTTGAATCTTCATATTTATTTCCATGCAATTAGACATGCCATAATGAAATATATGACAACACTCTACTAACCCTACTAAATATAAATCTACATTCTCTAACCTCACTAAATGAAACTCTCTCTATTACTTAGATTGTTCTATCCAAAGAGATAATATGTTGGCATCAGTAACAAACCAAGTCATGAATGCAACACAAAATAAAATTTTCATCTCTCCAAACATACTAGGAATATCCCCTTTATGAATATCATCAAAATTCATCAATCTTCTATAGACATTCATGCTAACAAATAGGACATGGTGCATTGTTTCCAACTCTAACTGCTCCTCCCTCATAACTATTACATTCAACAAATTTATTCATATCACCAATCATATGATGTGAGCATCCATGATCCATAATCCAATTTGACTTTTTCTTTTCTACATGTGATACTAATTTTTTTTCTTCTTTTCTAAGGTTTTCTTCTTTGATAGAAACAAATTCAATTTCATCATCATCATTGCTTTAAGAAAAAATTATAGCTTTAAATTCATCATCTTCATCAATAAAGAAGCAATATTTTGTAATCTTTGATTTATAGTTTTTCTTAGATTTTACCTTCCTTTCTTTCTTGTGACGTTGATATGAAAAATGACCAAATTATTTACAAGTACTACAAGCAAAAAAAAAAAAAAAAAACTTTTGTTGGAATTCTTTTAAAATAACTGGGAGGTGGGGGGGTGAATAAGTTATTCAAGGTCCAGATGTATAAATAAAACTTTCACAATTTAATGAACCCATTAAACATTCTTTACCATGCATGCATTCATTATGTGTTAACTAAAGCTGATATGTAACTGTAAAATTAACATGCAGAAATGTAAAGCATAAAACACAACACATCCATCAGCACTCTTGACACATTGATTTAATGTGTAAAGCCAATTTGGGAAAAACCACCAGTAACATGCTACTCCTTTTTCACTCTTTTGAAGTGATGCCTTGTCAAAGGCCAACCTTGTTAAAGGTTACAACACACATTGTTAAATGTGACCCAGTTAAGGGATTTCAATCACCCTATTAAAAGTGAGCCTTGTTAAAGGACTTTAGGGCATTCACTTAGAATGCTACCTTGTTAAAGGATTTTCCAATGACTGTTAAGTCAACCTTTCCCCAAAGGATTTACCCTAATTTGATACAATAGTTAGAAAGTAATAGTAGAACTTTGATTTAAAACAACTTACAACCTTACTTGCAGATTATAGATCACTATTCAGTCCTCAACTCTACTTGGCTTCCAATATTTTTAGTTCTAACATCTTATTCACCCTTCAAGCATTCATCCTCTTTAAGTCTTCTTTCTTAGTTCACCATTGCAAACTTCTTCTCTTGGGTCACTTGATGAAGCAAACCCCTTCCCTTCTCCTTGTCAGATTTTTTCATTCAAAACTCTCTAACCTCCTTGCTTCATGACCATACAACCCTACATATACGAAATTAGAACTCTTTTCCCGCTCATTATCCATAAAAAAAAAAAGGGTTTTTGATGGATTAGGTAGGATACAATGTATCTACCCCATATCTTGCCTTCTCTAGAAACTTCTCCTAGAATCCATTTGAATTCACTTCCAAAATGGTTTACATAAGATTCTATGTCTCTAGCTCATCAATCTTATCTTTCTCCTAATTCACAAGCTCCAAGAAAATAAACTTGTCAGCTTTTGATTGACAAATCTTCGATCTTTTTCATAATACAGTAGCTTGATATTATCAATTTACTGATGCTTGACACATACTGTGTTACTCAACATCAGCTGGATTTTACTGGTGCTTGACATCAATTGAAAATCACTCAGCTTCGACTATCTTGCTTGGCATCCACTAGAATTTACTTTCACTCGGCTCCAGCTAACTTTTTGCTCGGCTTGCACTAACTTTGCTTGGCACCTTCTATCAATTTGGTCAAGCTTGGCAAATGAACTTTGTTCAACCTTATTGTTCTGAACTTTCTATGTGTATCCAATAATTTTGTAAGCTCAAGTAGATCATAAATTCATTATGTTATCACTATCTCAACTAATTCTTACACTTCAATACATAATCATAACTCAACCTTTCCTCTAGGTACTTTTGTTACATCTTGTTGATCAAATCCTCCTTATCAATCAACTAAGTGATAGTGCCTAAAACATATAAGCAATTGTCTTACCAATATATAGTAGGTTTGACATTAGTAACAAAACAATGATTGAAAACACATAGTCTTCCTTCAACAATATTTCTACTCAAATGATCTTTTTAATTATATATCAACAACTTTTAGGTTCTTGTTTCATGAGTGATGCAAAACCTTTTTGTATCTTCCTTTCTTCCTCTTTCTTATAATCCCAATCTCTAGCATAGTCTTTACTTATGCTCGCACTTCTTGTTAGGACCCTCTTGTTTTATTGTCCATTGGTTCTAAAAGTAGTATGTATTCTTGTTTGATTCATATTTTGCTTCAAACTCTTCTCAAATGCTTGAAACCTTCCAAACAATATTTATCTATTAAAGTGAGGAATGACAATAATGAGGTATTCCACAACTACTACCTTGGAGGTGGCAATAATTTCAAGATCTTCCACACCAATTCATCTTTTGAAATATTTTCATCACAAGTCTTTATTCCTATAACAATATTAGCTACCATTTGAAAATATGGCCTTATAGTTTCATCTTCCTACATTCTAGCACTATCAAGCATATTTTTCTAATTCTATAACTGATATATCTTTGCAACTTGTAATCTAATCTAAATGTGATGAGAAAGATGTAAAATATTTACCTCAAAAAATTATGTCTTAGGTAGTGCACTGATTAAAGTTTCTCTTGCATATATGTTAGATATGAATAGTTCCTTCCTTTCAGTAGCACATGTTTCCAAATATTTTTCTTTGACCACAATCTTCTTATCTATTGTGATCAACTAATAGTTGATTCCCAAGAATATCAAATATGTCTTCATCTTCTCCTTCTAGTTGTCATAGTTCTCTTCATCAAATTTTAGACTCTCCTTCCTGAATGTCATGGATCCCCTTAAGTTATTAAAATTCCTGATCAAGGACCTAATCATCTAATACCAATTGTTAGAAATTGAAGTCCACCAATATAACTAGTGGGTGAGTCAGTTGTGTTCTTAAAAAAATTAAATTAACTTTATCAAATCCAAAACTGATCAATAACATATACAACAACCAAAAGATAAGAATCATGCATAATAACAGAAGATTTGTTAACTAGGGAAACCCATAATCAAAGAGAAAACCTTGGTGGGAATGATGCCCACAAGATGATATACTAATATAAAAATTCCTTGTGAAAGGATAAGACTCTATTAGGATCCAACTATATACAATCAATACATGCAATTCCTATTAGGAGACTTTGAATCCTTGCTAGAAGATTCCAACCCTATTATGAGCTACTTCAACTCTATTATGAGTTGATAGTGTTGGAGTTGATGAAATTTAACTTCGAAGATGCCCAAGATCACCTGCATGTGAAAACTTGTCAAAGGGAAGCCAAGGAGAGAAGAGCGTTGAGCAAGGGAAAAACCCTAAACATACATGAGAGAGAGAATATGAAAACACAAGAAAAATATGTATTTACAATATGTAAGAAGTGATATGATAATACAATGAGGGAGAGACCATTTATGAAGGCCTCAAGGAATCTTCCAGAACAAGCTAGAAGATGCTAGGAGATAAGTGTGACAACTAAGCATACATCCACATAAGGTGGAAAGTCCTCAAACAATGTGAGAGGATAAGTATGACTTAGGAGAGAACAAACTCCCATATTGTCAACAACTTATAAAAAACTCCTACACTAAAATTAATTAATAAAATGCATTTGCCTAAGTAAGCTTAAGTAAATAGAATAAATAATTAACAATTAATTATTTACTCTAACACCCCCCCTTAAGTGCAACTTAGGGAAATGCCTTAAGCTCACAAAACTAAGAAATGCAGAATGGGTCCTGGCAATGAGGCCATGTTAGATACCCATGTACAATGCAAAGATATGCAACCTCTATAAATGGGGAGAGAGAGAAAATCACGTGGGAAAAACCCTCCCCCAAAAAGAGGTAAGAACCTAGTGAAGAACTGAAGAAGCCTCCAACTAGAGAATTGTCCCCTAAAGCAGGAACAAAGAGTGATCATGAAGGACACCATTGAAGCATGTAGAAGCTGAAAAATCTTCCAAACTACTTATCTAAACAACCTCCATGGAAGAAGGCACGAACCGAGCATGTCTATATGGTAGATGATCCATCTCACCA
Organism: Cupressus sempervirens; assembly: GCA_028749045.1. Classification (NCBI taxonomy): domain Eukaryota; kingdom Viridiplantae; phylum Streptophyta; class Pinopsida; order Cupressales; family Cupressaceae; genus Cupressus; species Cupressus sempervirens. Next base: position 265,213,433 of record CM053787.1, on the reverse strand, counting down.
AAGTACATAGGTAGCTAGCCACTGCAATTGCCTTGTACATAGGATCAACCACTGAATACATAGTTCACACTAATGAACCATCGAACCATGGATGCATTAGAACAACAAAATAATGCCCCCTTAATGTAGACAGGGTGAGATGATAGGCAACTAAGAAGGTGGGCCAAAGTCTCCTATAGACGAACCAGGAACGACGAGAGAGGAAGAGGTACAGACACCCATAAAGACACAGTCACATTGATACTACATGGGGCTAATGTCATGGAAGGGACACTCACTTGACAAAGGGAGAATGCCAAAAATAGCAAACAACTATGCCCCCATGGTGCTTTATAAAAATAGTGCATGTACAACTGACTCAAAAATAATGTTCATGACCCTCGAAATGAAAGAGTGACACTTTATCTCAATGCAATACATAAAAGTGCTTCAAAATGATAACTACAATGATCAAAACTAAAAACAAGCGGCAAAAAAACATAGTACAGTCGAAAACAAAGGAAACCTTGCTAGGAAAATGATCCTCAGGCCTAAAACACTCAAGATATCCACCATATAGAAAAAATGCCAAAAATATGATAGAAAGAGCATAGGCCAAAAACAAAGAAAAAGGATCACATTTCTGAAAAGGTGACAGGACCAGCTTTCCAAAAATATAAAGTTTTCAAAAAATTCACATGGGACGCAAAAGATAAGCTTGCCAGAGTTAAAAACATAATTTTGGACTTTAACTAAAAAAAGGGTAATGAAAATGCATCAAAACCTAAAAATACTTGACCAATGTCTCTGTCTCGGAACTAGCTTTTTGACACTTATTTTGGATCGAAAAAATACCTTCGTATGCTCAAGTTATGGCCAAAAAATTGAAAGTAGGTCCAAAACTGACCTAGGAGATGTGCAAGCAAGGATGATGATGTAGTGTTGACATCATGCTAAAATCAAAATTTTACTAGATTAATGTTGACAATATGGGAGTTTGTTCTCTCCTAAGTCATACTTATCCTCTCACATTGTTCGAGGACTTATAACAAACTCTTAGACTACAATTAATTAATAAAATGCATTTACCTAAGTAAGCTTAAGTAAATAGAATAATACTTAACAATTAATTATTTACTCTAATAGATAGAAAGTCAATTAAACCCACTCTCCAAATTGCTTCAAAACTATTTCTTAAAATAATTCTAAGATAATATATCCAAGGGTGAGCTAACCAAAACAACATATTATTTTCCAATACAGTTCTTTCTAAGTTCTCAATACATTATCAACATCATCTTCTACTCTGATCTCATCAAGTTGGCATCTATTGACCACATCAAATAATACATATAATATGATACCTTTATAACTAAGGGAAAACATATTTTGTTTATTCCTTATCCTAACAAATAATTAAGTTGGCCTTGGGGCTTTCTCACTATAAAACTAATAATATAGGACCTCATTAAGATATTACATTACACATTACATTACATTTACAACTCTGAAAATATCATAACTAAAAAGTTGACTAGAAATGAATAAAGTGCACATTAATCTTCAAAGGATTTCACCAAGTAAAAATTAGATTTTACTACCTTGAACACATCATAGCGATCATGAATTCAACCATATTCTAGCCTCACTCAACTAGATTCCATTATTCTTAAAAAATATTATGGATTTAGCAGTAAACAATTTCCTGTGATCTTCCATGTGACTAATGTATATGCGAAAATGTGACCTCAAATCTTCACATACACTTCAACATGGTCCTTACCTGCAAGATCATCCCAGAATAAACATTGAATTGTCCATCCAAGAGGTCTAACAGAGAGACCTGTTGACTTCTAATTAAAGGGATTTTTCCTATTCACTCTCAGATCGAGAAGCAGGCAACCAAACCCTTTAATATGAAGGATTTTATGCAATAATATGAAAGTGTATATAAGCTAGATGATGTGCAATTTAATCTAATAACAAGTAAAAGAAAATTAAACTAGATGGATGCATTTCTAATCTAATATGACATTAATGCTAAACAATTCAAAAAGTTATGAAAAGATTGAGTGATGGAGTATGCAATTTTATAGTATTTTGATGCAATTCAAATTCCAACCTCCTAAATGAGGAATTAGAAGCCTCTTAAATAGAATTCTTGAAATCAATGAATGGTTGAGATCAACTCAAATTGACGGTCAGGATTGAAGCAAAGATTGAGTCAGGATGGAAGATTCCTAGTGTAGGTGAGGTTAACTAACTTAGATCCTAAGTGTAATGAAAAGTTAACTAGAATTCATCCAAGTGTGAGAATAAATGGATTAAGCCAATTCCAATTCAAGAGGTAGATCACTTGGAATTCCCATTCCTAAACTAGAGAGATAAAATTGGAAGGTTAATTAATTTAATAAAAATGGGATATGACCTCATAAATGCATGTCCCCATTAATTGAATAATTACATCTAATAATAAAAATGAGATCATTATTAAATTAAATAAATTTAATTCCTTAGTAAATTAGCCTTAGGAGATAATTTAATGTAATTAAAGTATAAACACTTCAAATTGAATCAAATTTTAATCAATAGGTTTAATGTAGCTAATCTGAGTCAATACTTTTAGGAATTAAATAAATAGGATGATTAATGCAGATTAGGGTTTTCTGCATTTGACAATTAAGTCAAATAGCAAAAATTAGAATGAGAATTACCTAATGAAATAGGACTTTAGGGTTGAGCAAAATAGACTAGAATTGGTTGAGATGACAATGAGCCAATTTTGGGGTATTACATTTTTCCCCTCTTTGAATGAATGTGCAAGCAACACATTCAATTCAAAGAAATCTAGAAAGCATAATGCACAGATCAAGAAATGAGATTGATTCTGCAATTTGATGATGTAGAAACCAATTGATAAGCTTTTAAAGATTATCTCCAAAACAAAGCTTAACCTTAAGGGATCCAAATAGAACACCTATATACCTAGATTGAATAAGCTTTTAAAGATTATCTCCAAAACAGAGCTTAATCTTAAGGAATCTAGATAGAACACCTAGATACCTAAGTTGACAAGCTTTCAAAGATTATCTCCAGAATGGGGCTTAAGCTTAAGGAATCCAGATAGAACACCTAGATACCTAAGTTGACAAGCTTTTAACTATTATCCCCACAATGGAGCTTAACCTTAAGGAATCTAGATAGAACACCTAGATACCTATGTTGACAAACTTTTAAAGAATATCTCCAAAATGGAGCTTAACCTTAAGGAATCCAAATAGAACACCTAGATACCTAAGTTGACAAGCTTTTAAAGATTATCTTGGTGTAAGATAAAACTCCTAGGCTTAGTTTTCCACTTCCACCAAGAGATTTCTCTTATCTCCTAGTATCCTATGCTTCTATAGGATCTCCTAATAGGATTAGATCATTAACTAAATCCTATTCACTCTTTACTACAAGAGTCGCACCTTGAAAACTCCACCTTGGATGATCCACACCTTAATTTTGGTTCTCTTTCTCACTTTCACTTAGATGGATCTAAGTGTCAAATCCACTAAAACATCACAAATTTCAAAATTCATTGTGGGCACCTTCTTCACATTGAATTCATTCATATTCCATCCCATTTTACTGATTTGGGAAGGTTCTTGGCTCTTAGGTTTATCATATTCAAGATTTCATCCAAAAGAGATCTTAAAAATAGGCCTATTTCTAGTAGCCTTCACCAGTCAGTTTTTCCCCTTTTTAGAAATATTTTCCCAAACAACTCAGAAAAATAAAACCTGATTTGGATACCCTTTTGGAAGTTTTAAAACTTTTATTAAGGTTTCTGGGTCTCAAAGTGACCGTACACCTCCTTCCTAATATCAAGGAGACACAGGGCTAAGAGGCCTAGTTTCCAGGACAGCTTGTCTAGGATTGATGAAAAATGCTCAAAACCTATCCTAATGGACTGGTATGACTTCCCAATTCTTAGGATGGATAACTAACATGAAAAACTACCATAAATATTCCTGGGGATGTGTACTTCCCATTCCCCACATGAAATGATTTGATTTCTCACTGTCAAGCCTCTAACCGGGTATGTCAAACTCGCCTAGGGCCTGATCATAAAGCTAGCTTCCTTTCTCATGATGCTTCCTAAATTTAGATACAATATGTATAGAGGCCCCACTTGAAGATTCAACCACTTATTTAGTGTTTCTATGGTTGAAACCCATGTGGGAGCCATTTTTTCAAAATCTGTCACAGTGTGACCAAAAGAAAGTCCTAAACTAAAACAACTTGAAAACTATGATAAAACTACTCTAAACCCTTAACACATAAAATGAAAAAGTCTTAAAAATGAATATAGAACATGTCTCAGCCACTTTATCAACACATTTTTTGCTTCAAGTATGACTGTTCCTTCAAAAACTGAAATATCACTTCAAAAATAGAGTTTTCCAGCCACTTCATTAACTCAAACTTTTTACAATATGCAACCAATGCTTGGAGATTCAAGACATCACTCCATTAGGTGTCTTCTCCACCATTATAGGGCCTATTTGGTTGAAAACAACCTCCCACAATCAAAGTAATCCAAGGCTATCCATGTTGCATGGAATATTTGCAATAAGTGCAAAATGTTGTTATGACAACATTCTTACAACACTTGGCAACTTTGATAGATGCCTTAATCCTATATTATAGGCTTATTATCCTCACATATTTTGAGGATCCAAGATCATTCACAACCATCATATTTATTTAATAACCATTAACCATTCTTAGGCCTAAGACATATTAATGACTCAATCTCCCTAACTCCTAACATTAAGAATTTAAATAACAACTAACAAAGGCTATTTGTGTGACCTTAGTCTTAGTGACTAATTCACCTAGCCAACATAAAACAAGACCTTCTAAGGTCCTCAACCAAATTACACTAACTTCTTGATTTGGCTAGAGTCAAGTACAAGCCAAAATTGACTAACTAGTAGAGGTTAGCCTAGGTGCTCCTGCACCATCCTCCCCAAAATAAGAAGTTCAATCCACCCTTGGATTGATGATGGTAGGATCAAATCCCATCTTTTTGAACTCTGATTCTTTTATCCAAACAGCATCAGCATCATTTTGTCCATGCCTTTTAATGAGATGCTCCTTGTACTCTTTAGTCCTTGTCTTTTTATAGACTCTTGTATCTAGTATGATGTCTGGGCCTATGACTGTAGCAGTAGGTAATTGGAGATCCTCCACATCTCTGATCACTTCATGAAGAGTCTGATCTATGTCTTGTTGTGGTCCTTTATAATGGACTAAGTCAGCAATATTAAAAATGGGTGACAATCCACTGTCTTCCAGCAGTTCAACCTTGAATGCATTGTCACCATATTTAGCCAATATAGGATAGGGTCCTATCCTTCTCATTTGTAGCTTGTGGGGGACTCCTTTTTGTAGTCTTGACTTGTTGAGATGCACCATAACCAAGTCACCAACATTAAAATCAATTGTCCTTCTACTTTCATCCACTTTGGCTTTATGTTTTATAGTGTTTTCTGTCAATGTTTTCCTCACTGTTTCATGAACTTCTTGCATAGAAAATGCAAAGTCATCAGAATATGCACTTGTCTTGACTCCATCTTTTAAATCTCTCAACTCATAGACACCTCTAGGATGTAGGCCATATACAATTTCAAATGGACTCTTCCCGGTTGATCTATTTATGGTGTCATTATAGGCATATTCAGCTTGCCCAATCAACTGATCCCATTGCTGTCCATACTCCTTAGTTAGGCATCTTAGAAGGTTTCCAAGACTTCTATTAACAACCTCAGTTTGACCATCGGTTTGGGGATGGTAGGCTGACCCAAAGGATAAGTTAGTTCCCAATCTTTGCCCAAGATTCTTCCAAAAATGACTCATAAATTTTGTGTCTCTGTCTGAAACAATGCTGATTGGTAGTCCATGTATTCTCACTATCTCTTTGAAGAATAGAGATGCTATTTGACTTGCATCATGTGTAGTCTTGCATGGCACAAACTGAGCCATCTTGCTGAATCCATCCACAACCGCATACACACTATCCATTCCTTGTCTTGTCTTGGGTAACCCAACTACAAAATCCATCCTTAAGCATTCCCATGGCCTAGTAGGAATAGGTAGTGGTTGGTAAAGACCAACATTTGTTGAAGTGCCCTTGGCTTTTTGACATACTACACAACTCTCCACATACCTCCTAACATCAAGATTAATTCTAAGCCAAAAGTAAAACCTTGAAACAAGGTCTTGAGTCTTAGTGATCCCAAAGTGACCACTCAAAGCACCATTATGCTTTTCTTTAATTAAATTCTCTCTAATAGAACCTCTAGGAACACACAATTGATTCCCTTTGAACAAGAGATCACTTTGCAAAGTATAATCAACATATTTGCTATGAAAATGATTCTTTTATTCAACACATACCTTATAGATGTCAGCAAAGTCCTCATCATCTACATATAGATCCTTGAAATGATCTATCCCCATGCTTTTCAACTGGATTTCTTGTAGTGTGAGGGTTCTTCTTGACAATGCATCAGCCACCTTGTTTAGTACACCCTTCTTGTGCTTGATGTGGAAGGTGTAGGCTTGTAGGTACTCAACCCACTTCATGTGCTTGTGACTCAACTTCTCTTGTGAATTTAGGAAGCTAAGTGCTTGATTGTTTGAATACACAATGAACTCCTTGGGAAGCAAGTAGTGCCTCCATTTTCTTAGAGCTTGGACCAATGCATACATCTCTAAGTCATATGAGGAGTACTTCCTCTTAGCCTCACTTAACTTCTCAGAATGGAAAGCCACCGGTCTACCCTCTTGGCTTAGAACAACCCCAAATGCTACATTTCTAGCATCACATTCAATGGTGAATAGCTTCTCAAAGCTTGGCAACACCAAAATAGGTTGGGTAGCTATTCTTTCCTTCAACAACTTAAAGCTCTTGTTAGCATCTTCATTCCACACAAACTTGGTTTTCATTCCTCCTCTGATAGTATCCATCATAGGAGCACAAATTGCACTAAATTTTCTTATAAACTTCCTATAGTATTGTGCAAGACCATGAAAACTCCTTACCTTAGTTGCTGACCTTGGAGTAGGCCAATTCATGATAGCCTCTACCTTGCTCTTATCCATTTTCAGATTGCCATGAGATAAAACAAACCCAAGATATACCAGTTCTGATTTGATGAAGTCACACTTCTCCAAATTGATCATCAACTTCTCTTCATGCAGCTTCATGAAGAAAATATCAAGATGTTTCAAATGCTCACTCTTTGTCTTGCTAAAAATCAGTATATCATCTAGATATACAACTACAAACTTGCCTATGTAGTCCTTGAGTACTTCATTCATGAGCCTCATGAATGTAGAGGGGGCATTTGACAATCCAAATGGCATGAAAAGCCATTCATACAGTCCTTCATTAGTCTTGAAGGCTGTCTTCCACTCATCTCCTTCATGGATTTTTATTTGGTGATAGCCACTCTTCAAGTCTATCTTGCTATAGTACTTTGCTTCACCTAAACAATCCATTAAGTCTTCAATCCTAGGGATAGGGAACCTATACCTTATGGTTATCCTATTGATAGCCCTTGAATTAGTAGACAACCTCCAATTTCCTCCCTTCTTAGGTGCAAGTACAGTGGGTACAGCACATGGACTAATACTCTTTCTAATTAGGCCTTGGTCTAAGAGCTCTTGTATTTGCCTTGCTATTTCCTCATTTTGTTGAGGGGTCATCTTATAGGCTGCTTTGTTAGGTAGGGTAGCTCCTAGGATAAGGTCTATCCTATGACTTATGGCTCTTTGAGGGGGTAAGGTTGAAGGTTGACCATCACTTACAATGCCTTGGTAAGTCTGCAACATACCTTGAATCTCCTTTGGTAGTTCAGTCTTCTTAATCACCTTGTCTTCATCTCCTTCTCTTGGTTTCAACATCAATGCATACCCTATGACTTCACCTTCTTCCATGGTTTGTAGGAACTCTTTTTCACCTACCATAAGAACATTTGGACCTGCTATCTTTACTTCAGCATCCTCCAACAATGACTGAATTTTGAAGGTAGTATTATCCTTCTTGAAAGAATAGGAATTCTTTCCTCCATCATGTATGGCTTGACGGTCAAATTGCCAAGGTCTACCTAGGAGAAAATGACATGCATCCATAGGCAACACATCACATAAAACTTTTTCTTTGTACCTTCCAATGGAGAACTCCACCCATGCTTGTTCATTTACTAACACAAGTTGACCCTTATTGAGCCAAGTAACCTTGTAAGGATTGGTATGGGATATCCTTTTCAATTTGAGCTTGCTGATTGCTTCTTCTAACACTATATTATCAGTAGAGCCTAAATCAATAATGACCCTACATAATTTTCCCATTATCTTGCATTTGATTCTAAACAAAGATCTTCTTTGGCTTGGCTCCTCCTTCACCGATTCCTTGATTAGAGTTCTCCTCATCATGAGCTTCTCCCCTTCCTCTGAATTTAATGGAATCTCAGAATGTGTATCTGCTGCATTAGTGTCTTCATGAACAAGGTTAGCTCTCTTATCACCTCCTTGTGATGAGCCACCTTTCTCAGGGAATCTATAGGCAGGGTGCCCCATTTGATTGCAATGGTAGCACTTCATATTGGTAAAATAATTTCCTCTTCCTCTTTTTGAAGAACCACCACTTCTTCCTCTAAAGTTAGAGTTAGAATTCCTTCCTCTAACACCTCTACTTGAGCTTCCTTCTTGCTGCTCACTGAATTTTACCTCACATTGAGCTCTAGAATTAGAACTTCTTCCACCATAGCCACCTCTTTGACCTTTTGTATCTTTTCCTTTGCCCTTATCTTTGGAGCTATCTTGCTTTCTCTTGCTCTTCTCCTCTATCTTCAAGGCCATTTGATAGCATTGCCTAATGGATTTGAAGTTCACTAGGCTCATCTCTTCTTGAATAGACCATTTGAGACCATTCAAATACCTTGCTAGCTTGATGCTCTCATCCTCAACTACCTTGGACCTCAAACACAATTTTTGAAACTCTTGGGTATATGCTTGGACATCCAAATCTTTTTGCTTAAGATTTTGTCTCCTTCTATGCATTTGGACTTCATAGTCATCAGGAAGATATGTTTTCTTGACTTTGGATACCATACACTTCCATGTCACAATAGGACCTTTACCATCCTTTTCCCTCTCAGTTTGCACAAACTTCCACCAAGTAAGAGCTGAACCTCTTAGTCTAGACTTGGCCACCATTACCTTTTATGCTTCAGAGATACCATCACATTCAAAATGCTTCTCAATGCTGTCTATCCAATCCACAACTAAATCTGGATCCATTTGTCCACTAAAAAGTGGAACACCTTCTAAAGCCTTGCCACTCAATGCCTTCGATGCTTTCAAGAATGGCTCTTCAGGAAGAACAGGATCAGGAGCTGGTGCTTCTTCCTCCAACTCTAATTCCTTCTCCTTTGCTTCAGCTTCTTCTTTAAGGTCAATCTTCTCTTTGACCCTATCAGCTTTGTCTTGAACTTCACCCAAGAGCTGCTCCATTTGAGCTATTCTTTGTCTTAACAATTTGTTATCCTCTTCTTGTTCCTCAACCTTCTTTGCTAGTTCAGCAGTAGTCACCATGGCTCGGGTTGGTGTATTCTCTCCTACTAATTCAAAAGATTGATGCATTTACCACAAGCTTGATCAACCAAGCTCTGATACCAATATGGTGTAAGATAAAACTCCTAGGCTTAGTTTTCCACTTCCACCAAGAGATTTCTCTTATCTCCTAGTATCCTATGCTTCTATAGGATCTCCTAATAGGATTAGATCATTAACTAAATCCTATTCACTCTATACTACAAGAGTCACACCTTGAAAACTCCACCTTGGATGATCCACACCTTAATTTTGGTTCTCTTTCTCACTTTCACTTAGATGGATCTAAGTGCCAAATCCACTAAAACATCACAAATTTAAAACTTCATTGTGGGGACCTTCTTCACATTGAATTCATTCATATTCCATCCCATTTTACTGATTTGGGAAGGTTCTTGGCTCTTAGGTTTATCATATTCAAGATTTCATCCAAAAGAGATCTTAAAAATAGGCCTATTTCTAGTAGCCTTCACCAGTCAGTTTTTCCCCTTTTTAGAAATATTTTCCCAAAAAACTCAGAAAAATAAAACCTGATTTGGATACCCTTTTGGAAGTTTTAAAATTTTCATTAAGGTTTCTGGGTCTCAAAGTGACCGTACACCTCCTTCCTAATATCAAGGAGAAACAGGGCTAAGAGGCCTAGTTTCTAGGACAGCTTGTCTAGGATTGATGAAAAATGCTCAAAACCTATCCTAATGGACTGGTATAACTTCCCAATGCTTAGGATGGCTAATTAACATGAAAACCTACCATAAAAATTCCTGGGGATGTGCTGTACTTCCCATTCCCCACATGAAATGATTTGATTTCTCACTGTCAAGCCTCTAATCGGGTATGTCAAACTCGCCTAGGGCCTGATCATAAACCTAGGTTCCTTTCTCATGATGATTCCTAAATTTATATATAATATGTACAGAGGCCCCACTTGAATATTCAACCACTTATTTAGTGTTTCCATGGTTGAAACTCATGTGGGAGCCATTTTTTCAAAATCTGTCACAGTGTGACCAAAAGAAAGTCCTGAACTAAAACAACTTGAAAACTATGATAAAACTACTCTAAACCCTTAACACATAAAATTAAAAAGTCTTCAAAATGAATATAGAACATGTCTCAACCACTTTATCAACACGTTTTTGGCTTCAAGTATGAATGTTCCTTCAAAAACTGAAATATCACTTCAAAAATAGAGTTTTCCAGCTACTTCATTAACTCAAACTTTTTACAATATGCAACCAATGCTTGGAGATTCAAGACATAACTCCATTAGGTGTCTTCTCCACCATTCTAGGGCCTATTTGGTCGAAAATAACCTCCCACAATCAAAGGAATCCAAGGCTATCCATGTTGCATGGAATATTTGCAATAAGTGCAAAATGTTGTTATGACAACATTCTTACAACACTTGGCAACTTTGATAGATGCCTTAATCCTATATTATAGGCTTCTTATCCTCACATATTTTGAGGATCCAAGGTCATTCATGACCATCACATTTTTTTAATAACCATTAACCATTCTTAGGCCTAAGACATATTAATGACTCAATCTCCCTAACTCCTAACATTAAGAATTTAAATAATAACTAACAAAGGCTATTTGTGTGACCTTAGTCTTAGTGACTAATTCACCTAGCCAACATAAAAAAAGACCTTCTAAGGTCCTCAATCAAATTACACTAACTTCTTCAGTTGGCTAGAGTCAAGTACAAGCCAAAATTGACTAACTAGTAGAGGTTAGCCTAGATGCTCATGCACCATATCTCCAGAACAAAGCTTAACCTTAAGGAATCTAGATATAACACCTAGATACCTAACCATAAAAGATAACAAGACCTGATTATGAGTTGTAGAATCAACCCTAGAATGAGCCTTGATCCTCAAGAGTTAGAGTTTAGATTGTGTCAATACCTATCCATCAAACTCTGATAAAGACTGTTATAAGATGTAATCAATTGATGAAACGATGAAATAGATGACAAATGATGCCAAATATAGGGGAACAAGATGCCCTAAGTTAAGAGATGCCCCAAGTGATGATGACATAAGATGGGAACAAGATTCCCTAAGCGATGAAGGTTTAGATCAATTTGAAATTCAAGTCCAATGATGTAATCATCCTACCCCCTTGGAAGTGAAATTGAAAGATGACACACCAGAAATATGACGTAAAGTAATATATTAAGAGACATGGAAGAAATTGGCAATTGAAAAGGTTATAGAAGAGATCATAACAACCAGAAGAAAATTCAGAGTCGATTGAGCATGATTTCAAGGTTCAGAAGGCCAAGTTTGACCAAAAGTTGACTAGATTTGACCATAGTTGACTTGAGTTGATTTTTTCTAGAATTTTTAGAAAATTCTAAAGAAATTTTGAGTTTTAAAGATTCCAAGATCCATAAAATATCAAAAAAAATTGGACAGCACAAGCGTACAATCGTGTCGGTCCCAAAAATTTAAAATGTGATTTTGAGCTACTTAAGTGTGTTAGATTTCAAATTCAATCCCAAAAATGGATTCAAAGCAGTCAAATTAGCTAGGGGGTGATTTTTGCGCAAATCAGAGCACTTTGAAAGATTAGGTCAAAACCTATATAAGGGCTTAAAGGGTCATTTTAAATCATTTGTACTTTAGTCTTTAGTGAAGAATAGAGCTCTAAGGTGAGAATGGTAGTTCTCGTGCATATGCATCAATTCAAGTGCTCCCAACAACACAGTCGGCCAACAAACTATGGACCTCCATTGAGTAGTCAAGAATCCCACTTTACATTAATTTTTTCATGCTTTTCTAGGCATTTTTAGCATGTTTTTTGTATTTCTAATGTTTGGTCTATCAGTTTTCACATGAGAATTTCATTCCTTGCACGGACTCAGTCTTTCTTCATGCGAAGATACACCGGACCGGTATTTCTTTGTGTGCGTTGGTGAGGAATCTCACCTGAGAGATACCCACCTCTCACACAAGATGCACGGGATATTGGGCACATTTTGCTCATCATTCTATCATTTCTCATTCAAGAACATTTTTTCTTGCACGAAGATGTGAAATCTCATGTGAGAAAGTGTTTTCTAGCACAAAAACTAGTGTTATGTTCAGCATTTTAAGTTCAAATTTTGTCATTTCATTGTATTTTTCGAGTAGGAACTGACTGTTTGCCTATTGTCATTCGTCATGTGTGCAGGTTGTCTTCAATGACATCAAATTTAGGTCCCACTACTAGCCCTACAGAGCTTTGTTATAGAGTCTTGATGATGCCAACATGGCTCATATAGATCGACTAAGATTATCCTATTTATGTCAAATTCTAACAATATTGGTGAATCACAGCTTGCTGACAACATTAATGGAGCATTTCCATTTAGAGATGAATACCTTCCACCTGCCATAGGGAGAGATGACCATCACCCCTAAGGACATATCATACTCTATGCATACCCTTCCATGGGCTGAGGGTGGTGTACGATATATTACCAAGAGCAAGGACAGAGGCATTGCAGACCATGTTCTAGTGAGAATTGGCTATAGGGCAAGCCATCACATGGGACGAGCTTGTCCATACATATGGCCCTACACATAGAATTAGCTTCAGTCTTGGCCATCTTTATCAGAGTGTTTCCTTGTGCCAAACAGAGGGTAGCACGGATTAGAGTTGTTGGAATTATGATATATTTGTCATTAGTTACAACACTTATTCTATTCTGAAAGCTTACAGAGCTCATACCGAGCATTCCTTTGGAAACCAAGATTATGGGTAGTTTAGTAGTGTTTACCAAGTTCATAGTGGCTACCGAGAAAAACAGTGTTCTCTAAGCAGTTAGTGGTCACCAAGCTTCGCAGTGTTTACCAAGTTCTTAGTGCTCACCTAGTCATCAATTGAAATTAGTGTCTACCGAGTGATCAAGGTAAACGAAGGACTTAGTGTTTACCGAGTGATAAAGGTAAATGAAGGACTTAGTGTTTACCGAGTGATCAAGGTAAATGAAAGACTTAGTGTTTACTGAGTGATCAAGGTAAACAAAGAACTTAGTGTTTACCGAGTGATCAAGGTAAATGAAGGAATCAGTATTTACCAAGTGAAGAAGGTTGTCTATGGATTCAGTTTTTACCGAGTCACACAATATTCACCAAGTCACCAATGGTTACCGAGTTCCAAGCTACTTAGAATGATTAGTATGGACCGTGCCTCTACTTTTATCAAGTGCATGATGATGTGGTGTATTGTAGTGGATGCCAAGTATCAGAAGGTCACCGAGTCAGTTTGAGGAACCCGAGTTTTCTACCATCTGGCTGACTCAGTAATGTTTTGTTCACTTGTGTTTGGATGACCTTGTTAAGTAAATATTGGAATGGTATTTATGTGATGTATTATATCATTTGTAAAAAATATGAAAAAGGAAATTGGATGGGATTTTGCATGGCAATTTTATAGAAGAGAGAAAATGAATCACTAGCAGAACAGAGGAATGCAGCAAGGTCAACATAGATGTAGAAAAGTTATATCTATCACATTAGGTGATCAAAGCATAAAGGATCTTATCAGCAATTAGTTATAACCAGATCCACTGCTTCATTCTAATAGGTGAATCAGTTTGTAAATCCTTTAACAGGGTAGACTTAACAATCTTGTGTAAATCTCCTAATAGAGTGCATACTTCATTGTATGTTTGTAAATCCTCTAACAAGGTGGATCTAGCAATCCTACTTGCTCCTAATAGGGAAAATCATCAGAAGTGATCATTGTAAGCCTTAATAGGCCAACTTTATACTGCAGTATTGAAGTTTTGTGGGCATCATTCCCACCCCAATTTTACTTTCTAATTGGAAGGTTTCTGGGTCACCAAATCAGTGTGTTCATGTGTTATAAATGTTTATCTTTTCATGCATACAATAGATTAGATGGGTGAATGGTGAATATGCAGAATTAATTTAAGGTTTTAGAGTTACTGATTCACCCCTCCCCTCTCAGTAACCTTGTTAGTCTTGATTATTTACAACAATTGGTATCAAAGCATTGTGGTTCTCAGGATAAAGTTTGACAGCTTGAGCAAAGATCAAGGACAATGGAGATATTCATACTTGACAAATCTATTGAGAATGAAAAGCTAGATCTGGAAATGGCTATGGCTCAACTCAAAGAAGCAAAGGAGCACCTTTCACAATCTCTGAAAAGAAGGAAGGAACTTGCAAGAAAAATGAATGATCATCAGTATATTGAAGAAAAGATTGAAGACCTTTTACCATCAAGCAGTTCAAATGAAGCTAATGAAGCAATCAAGGAACTCCTAGCAAAGAATGGTTCACTACAAGAAGAAGTAAGAAATCTCAAAAGAGAACAAGAAATCCAATCCATTAGGCTATGTGAAGTTTTGGAACAAAGAAACAAGGAAAATGAAGACTTAGAGGTAAGAAATAATCAATCCCTTCAGCATGAAGATCTTGTAGGTCAACTATCTAATGCAAATGAAAAAATTATGAATCTAAGATCTGAGAATGAAAGTTTGAGAAATGATTTAATCACTAAAAGACAAATCAATGCAAGCTTACAAAGTGATCTGAGATCTGAAAGACAAATCAATGAAAGTTTGGAAAATGACTTAAATGTTGAAAAACAAGTCAATGAAAGGATGATAAAATCTCAAGCAAATATGGATCAATTGAATTAGCAAAATGAGCAGAATCTTCATAGACAAAAAGGTAAAGCTGGTCTTGGATACAAGGAAGAAGGTGAAACCTCCAAACAAGGTGCTCAAAGGAATCAAAGATCCACTTGCAATCACTGTGGCAAGATAGGACATACATCAAACAAATGTTGGAGCAATGGTAAAGGAAAATCCAATGGTAAATGCTACAACTGCAATCAGCATGGTCAAAAAGCAAATGAATGCAAAGAGAAACCAAAATTTGAAGGCAAATGTCACAAATGCAAGAAACAAGGTCACAAGGCATCTGAGTGCAGATCTAAATCATTCAATCTAGCAGAACAAATTTTCAATGCATTATTTGTTTGGGACTACAATACTTGGTGTAGATGTCATTATTGTGGAGAATATGGACATATTGGAATTAACTATGCAAGGCATCACCTAAGGAAGAAAGATACTACTATAAGATGTTATACATGTATCGAACTTGGTCATATATCCAAGAATTGCATGAACATAGGAAGAATTGAAGATGAAAAGAAAGCCAGAGCTGACAGCATTCAAAAATAGATGAAACAACAGTGGATTCCTAAATCTACCAAGCTAGAAAGTTCAAATAATGGCAATGTCACTCAAGAAGTGGGTGACTCCACCATTTCTAATTAGACTCATCAAGGAAGATCAGGGACTGCATCTTCAAGCAATATCCTAAGTAGTTCTAGAATGAAGGAGTGCAAATTGCAAGTTAGTATATTAGATACAAGACATAATTCACTGTGGTGCATCTACCGAGCAAGGTTGGTTTTAGACTTAATCGAGCTAGGTCGGGAATATGAAAAGTTTTGTTTGTTCACCGAGTTGCAAGGTTTACCGACTAAGTCGGTAACTAGGTCATCTCAGCTACCTTCGTACCTGAGCATTAATGGCAGTTTTTTCATCAAAAAGGAAGAATTTGATCTCATTTTTCATCGCGAATTTAGAATATACAGAGCGAAGAGATCTCCAAGAGCACAAAAGTGAGTTCAAGTGATTTGAAGTAATTTTCCAGTGAAGAATTTGTTTTACAAAATCATTCACTCACCAAGCAGCAATGGCATCCACAAGCACTAGTAGTAGCAAGGCAAAGAGAGGCTCTGGAATGCTTGTGAAGGGAGTGAAATGGAAAGCACCTAGCTTCAAGCTCATTCTCGCCATAGCTGAATCGCTCGACCTGCATGGAGCCCAATCACAGATTCCACCAAAGGTACTACTTATAAATGAAATTCATACTCATTTCACATGAACTATTCAAGAGATAGGGACACTAGATATGGATAATGTCCTAGCCGAGTTATGTGTGGATGGAACCCTCAAACCCGAGCACAAGCATCTAGAAACTAAAGGTTTGACCCATATCCTGCACTTGCCAATGAACTTTCAAATGAAATAGATAAGATACATTTTAAGCCATGTGCATAATAGTCAGTTGTGGTTAGAGCAACCCATCCTAATAATGAAGAAGATGATTCATAAGATCACGGGTTTACCTATGTTGGGCAAATCCAAAACCACTAAAACCCTAAGTCGGGATGAACTTCAGAAGTTAACCCTAGCTGAATGGGATGGCAGAGGATTGAAACTTAACAATGTATCTGATGCAGAGCTAAGATTTGGAATTCATTTAATTGCATATAAGATGTATAGTTCCAGCAGATTGAATAGTGTGCCCTGTGAGGCTGTGGACTTAGCCTATAAGATTGTGAAGAAGAATATGGAGTTTGACCTAGCAGATGTGATGTTGAAACAACTAAATAAGAACATGGAAAGTATAAGGACCTCAAAATATAACTCTTGTAAATTTGGTTCTTTATTAGTTTGTTTATTTTTCAATGTACAAAAGTTTTTCCCTTCTAAAGGTACAGTTGTATGGAGAAAAGATATTCCAGTTTTGTATCAGATAAATGAGTTTATTGCAGAAATGGGTATAAATTTTGATAAGGTAATGGATAACTATTTTGAAGACTTCAAAGAGAGGATGAATAATAGATTCAGAATTCCTCCCAAGCTTGTTGAAGATTATAAGGATGATGTATGCTTCATGGTTGACTATGACATGGTATACATTCAGGCAGTCAGACCCCAAGTTGCATGGGTGAAACCTCTTCCCTATGAGGTAAATATTGATAAAGCTAGAGATATTATAGAAGCATTGGTAAATGAGCTAATAGACCCAAGGAAACAAATTTTTGGAACCTATGATGAAGCTAAGGCCAGAATTGAGCTTGAAATCAAGCTACCACAGGCCATAAGAAAGGGCAAGAGGAAAATAACCAAATTGAAAACTTCAACTAGTCCTCTTATACTCACCGAGGGAAAAGGAGAAGAAGAAGGAGAAGAAGAAGAAGGAGAAGAAGAATCTGTAGAAGAACAGCCAAAGAAGAAAGTTAAGGTAATCATTACCAAACCTAAGAAAAAGCCCACTGCAGTATTTATCAGAAGAACCAAAAAAGGTAAGCAGGAACCTATACTAGTCAGGCTTGCACCCACATTCGAGCAAAGCCTCAAACAATTGGAAGAAGGAGCTGGCATCACAAATTTCAAGGCATTGAAATTTGAAACTAGAACAAATGCTAAGAAAATGCAGATTGAGGAATTTGTACTCAATAAGATGGGTAAATGGAAATACTCCCTAGACCAAATTGCCCCTCAAATCTCAAAAGAACTTCTAGAGAGATTGCAACCAAGACAAGAATCAACCACCCAAACGGTAAAAGATATTTATGAGCAATCCCTAAAGAATCTTCAACCAAGTCTCACTAGAGCAGAAGTAAATACTAAAATGAAAAGCCATGAAGGTAAAATGATGATCAGATTTGACACCTGTTTGATTTTGATTAAAGACATTGAACATGTTGTAAATGATGCTACAAACATGTGGAAAAACATCTATCATCTACATAAGCCCAGTGAAGAGCTAGTAGAAATCAAAGATGATGATAGCAGAAATGATGATGAGTTTGAGAGTACTCCATCCATCATAGTCTCACTAGGAGAGCTGCATGCACTAATGGAAGATAAAGAGGAAGAAGACAAGGAGGAAGAAGCTGAAGAGGAAGATAAGGAGGAAGATGATCTGGTGAAAATTGCAGCAGTAGTGATTGCATCCCTTCCTCACTCTCGACCTAAAACTGTGACATCATCAAGGTTGGAGTTAGCTTCAGTAGGTTTGATAACATCTACATCAGATTTATTATCTGCAACTGCTACATCTTAGCTCCAAGTATCAACAATGGAAGTGTCTACCACTTCATCTATCGAGCTGCATCCCTCTTCTTCAGCTACCAAGCTAGCCTCCTTAGCTCCATTATCATCAGTCGGTATAGCAGTAAGTTCCACAATTTTGTCAATTCCAATTTTTTCTACAATTTTGTTAGCATTATCTGCATCTACTTCAGACCCAGTTAGTTCAGATACTGCATTACTGAGTGTATCACCATTTTTGGCAAGTACTCCAATTTTTGATTCGGTATATACTCCTATTGGCACTCAACCCTCAAGCATCCCAATTTTCACTACTAGTCCTTCCATCTCTACTATTGTGTCTATTCTAAGGTCAAACTAGTCATCACTGAATTCAAACAAAAGAAACCATTAAGACCTATGATCACTGGAAAGGAAATTCCTAAAGATATTGACTTAGACACAGAGATAGTAATCCCAAAGATTGACTATAAAAATGCTACCGCTAAAGAAATGAGGTATGCTAGTCAACTAATTGAGATGAAGGCTACATAGAAGCAGCTAAGGTCTGAAAGGGATAAGGAATATAGAATAAGTGAGAATGCCCAGAATATAATTACTGAGGCTATAGGTGTTGATGTTGATTCTTCTCAACACATTTTGATACAATTAGAAGAGGCAGTCAATAAATTCAATGAGGATACCTCTGGTCAAGAAAAGTTGATGGAGAAGGTAGAAAAGAAGTTTGATAATAAGGTGCTTGAGCACATTCCTCAGCATATAGCAATAAAACAGGTTGAATTAACCACAATTTTGGCCAAAATTGAAAATTCTTTTAATAATGTAACATCTCTTTTTGCTAAGCTTTGTGATGTTACTGAGTATACTAAGGAGATAAGAGAAAAATTTTATAAGATAGATGAGGATCTGAAGGCAAGCGCACAAAACCTGAAGCTTGACCCTAGTTCAAGCTCATCTCATCACCTTAGGATCAAATTTTTGTCAGAAAAGCAGGCAGAATTGTTGAGGGAAGAAGCAAGGATCCAATCTACATTGTTAGATATTCATAATATGATCCTTCCCATCATGGACATAATGCAGAAGCACATTGTACATTCAAAAACATTGATCCATGACAACAATTTCTCTGTTGCAGAACATGTGATTGAACTCTTTGCAGAAGTTTAAGTAGCTCTATCCACATGTAAAATCCTACAAAAGAATTGCGATAAAACTTTGCAACTCATTCTCCAGGTACATTCTGAGTTTATCTCACATTTTGGTGTCTCTATGTAAATACATTATTTTATTCTTTGGCATTATTGTCAAAAAGGGGAGAATACTCAGGAAGAAATATTGGTGAGATAAATGTACAAAAGGGATAAAGAGATACTGTAAATAAAAGTCATATAACTCATGTAAATACCTTGTGTATATTGTATGGGGGAGTTATATGTAAGGAAGCCATGTATATTTAGCTGAATCAGTCGTCAATATGTCAGATATTATATATAAGTTTTGGCTCATAAGTGTTTTTGGTCACTAATTCCAAAGGGGGAGATTGTTGGAATTATCATATATTTGTCATTAGTTACAACACTTATTCGATTATGAATGCTTACCGAGCTCATACCGAGCATTCCTTTGGAAATCGAGCTTATGGGTAGTTTAGCAGTGTTTACCAAGTTCATAGTGGTTATCGAGTAGAACAATGTTCTCCAAGAAGTTAGTGGTCATTGAGCTTCGTAGTGTTTACCAAGTTCTCAGTGCTCACCTAGTCATCAGTAGAAATAAGTGTCTACCGAGTGATCAAGGTAAACGAAGGACTTAGTGTTTACCGAGTGATCAAGGTAAACAAAAGACTTAGTGTTTACTGAGTGATCAAGGTAAACAAAGAACTTAGTGTTTACCAAGTGATCAAGGTAAATGAAGGAATCAATATTTACCAAGTGAAGAAGGTTGTCTATGGATTCAGTTTTTACCGAGTGACACAATATTCACCGAGTCACCAATGGTTACCAAGCTCCAAGCTACTTAGAATGATTAGTATGGACCATGCCTCTACTCTTACTGAGTGCATGATGATGCAGTGTATTGTAGTGGATGCTGAGTATCAGAAGGTCATCGAGTCAATTTGAGGAACCCTAGTTTTCTACCATCTGGCCGACTCAGTAATGTTTTTTTCACTTGTATTTAGCCAACCTTGTTAAGTAAATATTGGAATGGTATTTATGTGATATATTATATCATTTGTAAAATATATGAAAAAGGAAATTGGATGGGATTTTGCATGGCAATTTTTGAGAAGAGAGAAAATGAATCACTAGCATAACAGAGGAATACAACAAGGTCAACATAGATGCAAAAAAGTTATATCTATCACATCAAGTGATCAAAGCATAAAGGATCTTATCAGCAATCAGTTGTAACTAGATCCACTGCTTCATTCTAATAGGTGAATCAGTTTGTAAATCCTTTAACTTTGTAGACTTAACAGTCTTGTGTAAATCTCCTAACAGAGTGCATACTTCATTGTATGTTTGTAAATCCTCTAACAAGGTGGATCTAACAATCCTACTTGCTCCTAACAGGGCAGATCATCAAAAGTGATCATTGTAAGCCTTAAAAGGCCAACTTTATACTGCAATATTGAAGTTTTATGGGCATCATCCCCACCCTAATTTTACTTTCTAATTGGAAGGTTTCTGGGTCACCAAATCAGTGTGTTCATGTGTTATAAATGTTTATCTTTTCATGCATACAGTAGATTAGATGGGTGAATGGTGAATATGCAGAATTAATTTAAAGTTTTAGAGTTACTGATTCACCCCTCCCCTCTCAATAACCTTGTTAGTCTTGATTATTTCCAAAAAGAGTGCAACTGGGGACAGATGCTGTGGTGGATGCTAGATGCTCTTGAGAGATTTGGGTGGTGACACTGCATGCTCACGCACATGTTCCACGAGATGCATGAGATCATATACCAAGGGTGAAGGAGTATGGCTGCTGGAGTCTATGTTTTGTAGATCTAGGCACAAGAGCACCTATTAGTCATGAGGCCCATTTTTGATGATGCACGAGAGCCCACAGAGTTGTACATTTGTAGGTACAAGGGCCAGTTGACCCAAATAGTTCTAGAGAAGACTGAGCAGTGGAGGGTCCATCTCGATGACCTAGTATCCATCATATGGCAGCCTTGGAGATAGACAGAGGACTAGGATGGCACTCCTTGAGAGCTGAGCCAAATGTTTGCATCACAACCACTGATAGGTTGGGCTACACAAATCATTTAGATATTCCCCATTACTCAGGTATGGCAGTAGTACGGTTGGCCACAAGACATTTCTTAGGAGTATTGCTTGTATGCCTAGTTGGCTAGAGATCTGCAGCGGGGGTGGTCAGCAAGGCTAGACCCAGAGAGGGCTATGATTAATGTGTGCAACCTAGTTGTGACATAGTGGGACTATCTGCCAACTGTAGTAGATGCCAAGATGACACCTACCTATTAGGCATATTTTTTCAGCCATCCCTTCCCATAGTTTATAGATCCATTAGGGATGGTGACTCGAAGGCCATAGATGCCTCAATAGGTACCACGACAAGGACCACCATAGTAGCCTCCACAATAGCCACTATAGGGACCACCATAGTAGGTGAGATAGGTAAAGATTCTCCCTTGATAGATGGGGTTAGATCTAGGTGCTAGTGGTAGTGGGACAGAGTAGGGTTGGCGACAGAGATCACATACTAAGGAGTAGGCACTAGCTAAGCAGTAGGACAAACAACTAGATGAGGAGATGTAGGACCAACCTACTATCGAGCCATAGGATGCATTGAGGTGAGCTAAAGAGTAGATATGATAGGCCTCTCAATAGCTAGGGGAGCTTTGATTCAAGTAGTTGTGAGAGACACTCAAATAGTAGAGTGGGATCACTAGATCCTTGACTATGAGAGCAATTACAGGCAATTAAGTGGAGGACAGAGGAGCTACAAGATGAGGTCTAATTAAAGGCAGTCCAAGAGGCCTATTACTTTGTATCTTATTCCACTGTTGTGACCAATGACACTTAGTAGGTACTCTGATTCTCATAGTATGCTTGAGATTCTAGAGGTGCACGACCACCAACTAGGCTAGATATGCCTTCACCACCTCCTCCTCCTACACCATTTTGTATCATTTTTGATTGACAATTCTTGAGTAGTGCTCATTTTTGTACTGACATATTCTTTGATACCAATGTATATATGAGATGTTGAGTCAAGTACCCTGTGTACATGTCATTGTCATTGTCTATCTTTTAATTTGATGTACATGAGATGTTTATGCTATGATTATGAGATGCAAACATTGATGCGATGTATGGATGTATAGTTGATTTGATTTAGAGATGTTGTATAGATGAGATAGATTATGAAATTATGTATGGAATGCAAATGTGAATGGACTAACACCTCATTTAGTGTTTCATGTTTTTTGCTTGACAGTGATAGGTATCCCTTCAAGGAGTGAGCAGACAAACCAAAGAACCAAACACTTGTGCAACCATGAAGAAACATGATACTTTGAAGAGACCAACAATCCCGCATCACGAAGGATGGAAGAAAATTTGCAATCAAATCATGTGTGTAGCCAAGTGAAGTATGCAATGCAAACCTATAATAAATGCAACCCTAAGTCTAGTTACCAAGACTCTTAAATTTGCATCACCAAGCATATAAAAAAACTCCATATGTCATACAATTCCCATTGACATTGCAATCATGGGAATATGAATAGGACATATGCGCTAATTTTGTTAGGATAAAATATAAGCATTTGAGGCAAAAGAAGCTAGAATAACCAAAACATTTATCCCTTTTAATGTAGCAAGCTTACATAAGCATCAAAGCATAAATGTTAGGATGACCAAAATGTTGCTTGCATGCAGATACACTAGACACACAAGAGATCTATCTTATGCTAAGTATTCAATAAGTATTACATCCGCATCAACCCTTACATTCGTAACCTGAGACAAAAGTGTACTAGATATACTCACACTGACCCATATGTTCACTTAGTAGGATGAGTATTAGTATTTACCATAGCATGAAGAGTTCACTCCAACAAGTAAGGAGAAGGACCAATGTTATTGATGTATCCATATAAAAGGAGTTGATGTACACATGACCATCCAATACGAGATGGAGGCTCTTATAGTGGACAATCCTCTTATATGTATGCTTCAAATTGTTGGAACTAAACCACAAATAGAAAGAAAAGAAAAGATCATGCCCCCAGTCATTGCTTCTCTAGTCAAAAATGACATCATTCAAAATCCTTGAGGAAACATGACGAAGAAAAAGTGAAACAAACAAATAAAATGCTAAACAATCCAAATAAGTATATCATTTTGAGTTTTGTGTTTCTATGTTATAGGATTGATGTCAAGTGCCAATGTCCAAAACATGAAAGAAATTTCTTCAGTCAGGTGATGATAGTAAATAGACATAGTTAGAAAAATTGGTGACTAAAGTCAAAGAGGAATCTTCATGAAGAAGAACCTTAGTTGGAACTAAACGATAGTAGACAGACATAGTCAAGATGACTGGTGACTGATGCAAGAAAGATCTTCCGTATAGGGGAATCTCAAAAGTGACATGAATGATAGTAGGCAGATGGAATGAGAACTACTGGTGACTATTGTGAGAGAGACTCAATGAGAAGAATCTCAAAAAGTGACACAACTGACAGTAGGCAGACACAGTGATAAGCACTGGTGACTATCATGAGAGAAACTCTATGAGAGGAATCTCAAAAAGTGACATGAATGATAGTAGGTAGATGCAATGAGAACCAGTAGTGACTGTTGCAAAAGAGACTCCATGAGAGGAATCTCGAAAAGTGACATGAACAATAGTAGGTGAACATAGTGAGAACCATTGCTGACTATTGCAAGAGAGACTCCATTAGAGGAATCTCAAAAAGTGACATGAGTGATAGTAGGAAGATGTAGTGAGAACCACTAGTGACTGTTGCGAAAGAGACTCCATGAGAGGAATATTGAAAAGTGACATGAACGACAATAGGCAGACATAGTGGGAACCACTAATGACTATCATGAAAGAGACTCCATGACACTGTAGGGTCGTGCCCTCAAGCTATGATAGGATTCAATCCATGGATACATGAGCAAAAAGTAGGAAACTAAAGTAGGAAGTGAAAGTAGGAAAGCAACTGTACAAGAAGCTAGAAGATACGCTCTAAGATGGAGCATTAGGAACAAGAGGCACGTGTTTACCAGGTTTTCACCTTCTTGGAAAAGATTCTTATTTTTTGCTACCATGATGCTTGTTTCTAGGTTTTCACCAATGCCATTTTTTCTTGTTTTTCAATTTTTTGGTATTTTTCAATTTTTTGATTTTTTGTACTTTTTCGAGTTTTTCAAATGTTTTTTATATTACCAAGGTGCCTATTGCTAGGTTTTCCCTAGAGTAATGATTTTTTTTAGGACTTTTTGCAATTTTTAGAATTTTTTTTAGGACATTTAAGAATATACAAAGAGCCTCTGAGATCAAATCAACTGTAGAATTGCTTTAGGTGAAGAGTGTTGATGGGCTCCTTGAGCACCTCTCCCTCAACTGTAGAAAGTTGTAAGCACCAAATTCGTACACTAAAATGATTATGTAAGGAACAAGCCAGTTAGGTTTGAACTTTTCTTTTTGGACCCTTTATTGTTGGTTCTTTGGGTTTTTTCTCAGAACAAGATCACCCTACTGGAAGTTATGTGGCTAAACTTTCTTATTGTAGCTTCTAGACATACACTACTAATAAGCACAAAGATGATCACACGCCACTTGCCAATGTTCATCTAGTAACACTAGCTCTTGAAGTTGAGATATTCTATAATATTTATCAGTAGTGAGGCCCTTCATGGAGATTCTTAGAGTAAGAATCTTGATCTCAATTGGAAGCACACCATCTACTCCATAGATCAAAGAAAAGGGCATTGTACCTATAGGAGATTTAATACTTGTTCTATATGCCCACAAAGCTGGATTAAAATTTGGAGGTGTTAGTCCCTCTCAGATTTGTTGACTGTGTGATGCAAGATCTTGAACATCACCTTGTTGGATGCCTCTGCTTGACCATTACCCTGTGGGTAATAGATAGAAGACCAGTGTTGCATTATTCTAAACTTGTTGCATAACTCCTTGAGGTCTTTGTTTTTAAATTGTCCTCCATTGTTAGTAATAATCAAGGATGGTACACCATACTTGCATATGATGCAACTTGTGATAAAAAGAGCTATAGTTTTTCCATTTGCTATTGTGAGATGTATTGCCTCTACCCACTTTGTGAAGTAGTTTGTAGCTATAATAATGAACTTATGTCCATTAGAAGAAGATGGGTAAATCTAACCCACAAGATCAAAGACCCATTGTTGAAATGGACACAATGTAGTAGATAGAATCAACTCCCTAGCTGGAGCATGAATCAAATTCCCATGGAGCTGACACTATTTGCAAGACTTGGTGTACTTCATTTTCTCTTGCTCCATATTCAGCCAGTAGTAACCAACTCTAATAATTTTACGAGCTAGTGTCAAGCCATTTGAGTGAGATTCAAAAATGCCCTTGTTAATGTCAATTAATGTGCATTTGTACTCTTTAGGTTCTAAATACCTAAGGAGTGTTCTGTCGAGACCTCTCCTAAACAAGTCATTAGCAATAATGACATACCATGAAGCATTACGGATAAGGTGACATTTTTCATTCCAGGTAAGAGTGTCCAAAATAGTTTGGTCACAGAGATAGGAGTAGATGTGTTGGTAGCGATATGAGTCTTGTCCTACAATAGAACATATTATCCTAGAATCAGGGGTATCATAGGAAAAGTAGAGTAATTTTTCCACAAGGAACTCGAGTCAGAGATCATTTTCTGGCATTTGTAGCAAGGAAGCCAGAGTAGCCATGGTGTTAGCCATTTTCTTATCTACTCAAGGAATTTGTTGAAAAATGGTATGAGAAAATTATTTCTTCATATCATCAACCATATGCTTGTAAGGGATTAATTTCTCATCCTTTGTCTAATAAACATCATTAACTTGGTTGATTATGAGCTGAGAGTCCCCAAAGATGTTCAACTAATCCACTCTCCATTCAACCACAATCTTCATGCCATTAATTAGAGCCTTGTACTCTGTAATGTTGTTTGTAAAAGGAAACAAAATATTATATGCCTTGGGGAGTGAATACCTTTGTGGTGTTATGAAGAGTATCCTAGCACTAGATCCTTATTCTGTGAAGGACCCATCGAAGAACATCACCCATGTTTGGTCTGTGAGTGTCAAAATTGACTCATCAAGAAAATCAATGTTCATCGAGAGAAGACTCTGTATAGGTGCATCTGCTTGCTGATCCACAATCACTTGTCCCTTGATAGCTTTTCATTCAACATATTGAATGTCAAACTCACTTAGTATCATGATCCACTTAGTTAATCTCCTTGTTAGAGCTCTCTTACTAAGTAAGTACTTTAGAGATCAATTTTAGCCACCAATTTTGTAGTGTGGCTGAGCATATAGTGCCTCAACTTTTGGGAAACAAAGACAACCACCAAGCAAGCTTTCTCAATGATACTGTAATTCATCTCATAAGAGATCAATGCATGACTCAGATAATCAATAGCCCTTTCCTTGTTATCATTGTCTTCCTAAGCAAGATACCTAGAGAAGCTTTTGTGGCAGAGATGTACAAAATCAATGGCTTCCCATCAATAGGAGGCATCAAGATTGGTGGATTAGCAAGATATATTTTTTATTTGTATCAAGCTTTGCTTGTAATCCTAACTCCAATTATATTTCACACTTTTATGTAGAGTCTTGGCGAAAGGTTGTGATCTATCTACCAGCTATGAGATGAATTTGTGAGTAGATTGAAGTCTTCCTTGTAAGGCTCTCATCTGATTAATATTATGGGGTGGAGGCATATCCATAATTGCTTTAACTTTCTTTGGATCCACCTCAATTCCTTTTGTAGACACAATGTATCCTAGTAGTTTCTGTGATGTGACACCAAATGCGCCTTTCTTAGGATTAAGCTTGAGACTAAATTTTTCAATGTGATCTAGGATAGGTCCCAAATCTTGCAGATGAGTATTGCTTTTTGCACTCTTGACCAAGGTATCATCCATGTAGTCCTCCATGGTCTTATGCATCATATCATGGAAAATTGTAATGACTACTTTCTGATATGTAGTGCTACCATTTTTCAAGCCAAATGGCATTACATTCCAACAAAAGGTTCCCCATGCACATGTAAAAGTAGTATTTTCCTAATCTTCTAGTGTAATTTTCATCTTATTATAACTAGAAAATCTGTCCATGAGTGAGTACATCTCATATCTTGCTGTCATGTCCACTATTATATCAATGTTGGGAAGTGGAAAATCATCCTTAGGACATGCTAAGTTTAGATCATAGAAGTTAGTACAAAATTTGATAGATTTGTCATGCCTGGAGACTGGGATAATGTTGGAAATCCATTGAGTGTAATCAATAGCGCGGATGAAACCATCTTTCAAAAGCTTTTCTAGCTCAGCTTTGACTAGCAATGCAACATGAGGATGCATTTTTTGAAGTTTTTTTTTAATAGGTTTAATGTCCAGTGCGATGGAAAAATGATGCATAATGAGATCAAGATCTAGTCTTGGCATGTCAAAATATGTCCACGCAAAGTTTATCTTCTTCTCTTGGAAGAAGGCAATGAATTCCTCTTTTTGTTTTGGAGACAATGGCTATGCTAGATGTATCATGTGAGGATGCTCTTCTATGCCCAAGTTGATCGGCTATGTTAGCTCTATCAACACTTATGATCTCTCCTAAAAATGACTAGGAAGTGCATCAAATATCTCATCTACAAGCACCTTAAAGAGGTTTTCACCCTTGGATACGTCTTTTATTTTTACTTTTTTAGGTTCCAACACTACCAAAATGTGGTTTTCACCATTGGACCTTCTATGTTTTTCTTTTTGATCATATGAATACGATATTTGATGTCAGCTTCAGTCTTGTTGATGCTTTGTTCACTAGTGAAAGACATTACTAGTTTGATAGCATTTAAGTAGCAGGCAAGAGCATAGTCATTCTAGAATGTGGGGACTTCACTAGATTTATTAGAATTCTAGTCTATAACCTTGAGAAATGTGAGTGAAAGAGTAGTGGTGGGTTCAATTGCATTCATAGTATAATTATTAAATGCTTGGACCAAAAATTCAAGACCTAGAGTGGCTTCGTCCACAAGTGTGTTTGAATGCCTTTGAGCACTAACATCATCAATCAAAGACTCAAGGAAACTAGTTGGATTAGACCTATCTAACCTAACCCTATATGCTTCACCTACTTTGAGTTGGTTTTCATAGACATGAAGTTGGTCGATGTCTTCATCTATATTTGCTTCTAAAAGGGAGTCAAATTCATGTTCCTTAGAATCAGTGCTACATGGTGATAGGCTATAGAATTCTCCAACAATGATAGGGACATACTCTCCTTCATCATCTAGATTTTTACACATGTACTCAATGAGTAACCCCTAACTAGACTCTCTTTGTTCCAAATGGGAATGGTGTGGATCAATATTGTCCTTAGAAGAATCACTAGTACCATCCATAGTGCTAACATGTGGCACAAAGTCATCAGGTTCAACAAAGAATTTAGTAATATCATGAGGAATAGGTTAAGGATAAGGATCCTCAACATTAGTATTATCTTCTTGAGTATCAAACTCAGACTGTGACTCATTTCTAGATGAACTCTCAGGCTCTGGTATGAATTTTTTAATCCCTAAATGGAAGGGAACCTTCTTAAAGCCTAGACTAGATGTATCTTTGTTTCTTTGAGCTATTGCTTTGATAGGATCAACTAGACCATTGTTATTGCATCTAATAGGACCAATTTCCTTATAGCCAAAGTGCCCATATTTCTTAGGAGTGATCTCCCGAGCTTGTTTTGTAAGGTCAACTGGAGTCTCTTCTTTGTAAAGCCATGCAACAATGGCTCTGTTTTCACTTTCATCCTTTAAGTGGACTATAGCCTTGACAAAAGTACCATTATACTTGGTTTGAGGTGCCAACACAAATGGCTTCTTTTCCTTAGATGGTCTCCCATAATGACGGGGAGGCTTAGCAAGAGATGTTAATGATAGCACTGGTTCAATGTGGTATTCACCCATGCTAGTTTCTTTCAGCTTGAATGACTACTCAATTTTCTTTAGCTTGTTATCATGATAATTAGTAGATTCCCTATTAGCTAGTGAAAAATTCTCAATAGCTTTTAGCATACTGTAGGTATAGTTAGTACTTGCAAGGATAGTGACTTCAAAGCCATGAAATGAGAATTTTACGCATGGTATGTGAATGGCACAATGTGCATCTCATGTATCCATGGCCTTCCTAGCAAAATATTGTAAGCCAAGGGAATATCAAGGACTTGACAAGTGACATCCCGTTCTACAGGATTGACATGAAGGGGCAACACCACAAGACTTGGAGAATTTCACTCAACTTTGTCATATGCTTTGATAGTGATCTTACAATGAGGATCAATAGATTCCTTATAATAAGCTAATTGTCTAAGCAAAGTAGTGGAGAAAATGTTTAGCCCAACTCCATTATTGATAAGTACTCGACAGACACGTGTTTGATGTATCATGACCTCAATGTGTAGAGGTTGATTGTGTGGGTGACTCAATGAATTATCATCCTCCTCAAAGGACATATAGTAAGGCAAGGTCAGATGACCTACCATAGATTAAAATCACTCAAGATCAAGATCTTGAGGAACATTTTCCTCAGTGAGGGCTTTGTCAAGAATCTTCCTATGGGTGGGCAAGATTTTAAGTAGCTTAAAGATTATGATTTGAGCATTAGTTCATTTTAATTGATTGAGAACATTGTAACTAGTGGCTATTGAATTTGTTGCAAGTTTTTCACCTCTTCCAAATGGACCAGCAAGGGTTTTACCTTTGTGTTGTTCAAGATCAAGAGTGGAAGGCACAAGGCCTTTGAGTACCCACTTGGTGCAAGAATGTGTAATAGAGTTGGCATAGTATTGCAAAGATTTATTGTTAGTCATGTGGAAAGTAGGGCCCTTCAAGACAAATGGTGTATTGGGTTTATTGTTATCTTGCTTGCCCTTGATGATAATAACATCACAGTACTCAAAATCCATAGGTTCAACCATGTTGATCACATTGTTGTCATTAGAATATGTATAGTTGACCTTGTTGTTAGATTTTGGTTTCAA
This sequence comes from Cupressus sempervirens, assembly GCA_028749045.1. Taxonomy (NCBI): domain Eukaryota; kingdom Viridiplantae; phylum Streptophyta; class Pinopsida; order Cupressales; family Cupressaceae; genus Cupressus; species Cupressus sempervirens. The sequence continues at coordinate 265,182,641 of CM053787.1, read as the reverse complement.
GCTCTCTCCTTTTTCATAAGATAGGAAGGGCCCCTTGATTGCCTTGTGATCTGAGTTTTTGTTATGTCTGTCTACCATAATGTCACCATCATCGATCATGTCCTAGACTTTGTGATGCAAGTTTATGTAGTTGCTAGTTTTGTGTCCCTTATTTTGGTTGTACTCACAGAATGTGGTTTTGTTCCACCATCGCGGGCATGGTTGCAGGTCATAAGGGAAAAATTTGTCCAATAGTGAAATGAGCATGTTTTGTAGCAAGGTCTTCTACACCACATCCAGAGGTTCACCTAGAGGTGTATACTCTTGTTTAGGTTGTGTACCCCATGAGTTTCTTAGTTTATTTTTTCGATGTATTATTGTTAGGAGGAGGCTTCTCAACATTCTTGGTTGTGTTGAGACTATCTGTACGATTAAAGGTTGCCTTAGCAGGTTTAGGAGTGACATTGTCAACAACCCCATCATGTATAATTTCTTGATTCTTGTTGATGTACTTGTGTTTGTCCTTTTTAGAGGTGGATCCTTGTTTTGTGTCCTTCTAAAGGGTAAGTTTTCCCTTCACCATGAATTCCTCTATGTAGATAGCTTTTGTGATCATGTCCTCAAAGGTGCATGGACCTTGAAGTTGGACTCTATACCCAAAATCAAGCAGGAGATTATTAGTGAAGATGTCAAGCTTTTCCATTTCAGGAATCTTGCATGAATATTTGGTATAAAGTTGTCTCCACCTTTGAAGGAATGTAATAAAATGTTCCCAACCTTATGCTTAAGATTACACAAATCTTAGATGTTAACAGGGTGTTGAATGTTATGAGAATACTTTCTAGACAAACAAGTTGGCAATTTGATAAAAACATTTTAATACCAAGAGATAAGTGTGAAAACCACTTCATAGCCTGACCACCTATACTTCTTGGGAATAAATGCATGAGATATGTTTGATTATGCATAAATTCCATAGACCAAGCACTAAATTCATGCAAATGATCTTGGGGATCGGTAGTTACAAAGTATTTATCATACTTAGGTAACTCTACTCCTCTTAGAAAAGGAGGCATGTCTATACCCTTGTCAAATGGAAATGCACAAAGAGTGTCTAAGGTGTATATTTTTGTGCATTTATCTTTGTCATGCATTATCTGAGCTAGTTGGTCTTGCATGATTTTCAATTATTTTTGGAGTTTTGAAGTTTTAGTTTCCTCCTCAGGCATAATGATAGTTTCCACATTGAAATGATGGGGTAGATTAACTCCCCCTTGGGTAAATTTGAGAAAGTATTCTTCTTTCTCTTCATTGAGCAGGATTTCCATGACCTTTTGAAAGTTTTTGTCTTTATGACACTTTGTTATGTGTTTAGGAAGTATTTCCACCTCTTCCTACTCCTCACTAATGGAATGGTCTTTTTCTTTTTCATTCCTAGGTTGGTCTTGGTTTCTGCTATGTTCACCATGTTCGGGTTCACGATCAGCCATTATAGGATTGTGAATGGTTTCAATATGTTTTGATTGGAAACATCCTCTGAATAAGAATTCAGCTATGTTATTTGGAGATGTGGGACCTTTGCTAGTCTTAGGATCCTCTTGATACAAGGGGTTCCTAGTTTGTTGTAAGTTTATACAGAATGTTCTCTAGATGTGAGGTGATCTGACAGGTGATGGAGATCATGAAGACTCACCACTGGATGAACTAGACATAGACCGTGTAAAAATTGGAATTCATCCTCTACCAAGATTATGACCCCTAGCTCTACCTCTTCTAAGTCTAAGGGGATAAAACATGTTTCCACTTCTTGTTGCCACAGTCATAGTCAAGGACAAGAAGAAAAAACCTAGACAAGGACCACACTAGAATGTAGTCTCAAAAAAGGCAAGATAAGAGTGCAGTACACTAAGGTAAGAGTAATCTAAGTAAGGGATAGAACAACCAAAGATTATGACTGTTAGATTGTGGTGACTGATCAGGAAAGTACTGTACATACTTCATATTATGGCCGACATATGGCCGACATGTTATCACCCTAAAGCGGTTTAATACTTGTATAAAAAGGCCTTAGGGTTGGGTATTTTTCATAATGTTGTGATACAAAATTGGTTCTTGCGGTGGTATTGAGCTGTAAGGGATTACGAATTGTAATCAGGTTGTAATCACTGGATTGTAATAAGATCGGACTTGCTATTTGGTGGACGTAGCCCAGGGATTGGGTGAACCACGTTAAATCTTGGTGCCTTGTGTTCATTTCTGTGTGTTCTATTATTTTTTGTTATTGGTTATATTTGCATGTAGTTTTTATTTCTGTCTGTGGTTTATCTTAACAAGTGGTACCAAAACAAGGTTGTCTTTCAATTATCCTCTACAGGAAATTCTCACGGTTAAGTGGGAGTCTCACAGTTGAGTGGGAGCGATGGAAAATGAGGGTAAGTTGAGGATTGACAGGTTAAATGGGCAGAACTTCCAGTTATGGAAGATGCAAATGGAAGACTATTTATATCAGAAGGATTTATGGAAGCCGTTGGAAGGAAAAGCCAAGAATCAGGGAACTATGTCAGAGGCTGAATGGGATCTTTTGGACAGAAAGGCACTTAGAAGCATTCGGTTATGCTTGGCACCATCGATGGAATTTAATATTACAAAAGCAAAGATGACAGAAGATTTGATGAAAACCCTAGCGACACTGTATGAAAAGCCCTCCGCTTCAAATAAGGTATTTCTCATGAAGCGTTTATTTAATATGAAAATGGCAGAAGGTGGATCTATTGCAGATCATTTAAATGAGTTTAATACTATTACTAGTCAATTATCTTCTGTGGGTATCAATTTTGATGAAGAAATTAGGGCTCTCTTGATTTTGTGTTCTTTGCCTAAAAGCTGGAATGGCTTGGTAATGGCGGTGAGTAATTCTATTCCTGGATCTAGTACCCTAAAATATGATGATGTGATCGGTGTTATTTTAAGTGAGGAAACTCGTAGAAAATCCTCAGGTGGATCTACAACAGGAAGTGCTTCAAATGCACAAAGTAGGGGTAGAACGACTGAAAGAGGAAGTAACTCTAGAAATCGTGGGAAATCAAGAGGAAAGTCAAAGGGGAGGAGGTCTCAATCGAGAGGACCAAATGATTGCTGGTACTGTGGGAAACCAGGGCACAAAAAGAAAGATTGCTGGAATCGAAAGAAAAATCAAGGAGATAAATTAGATGGAGACAAGGAGGCAAATGTGATAAGTAAAAAATCTGAAGAGGATGCTTTGCTTTTGTCTTTAGAGAGTGTTGATGATTCATGGGTTTTAGATTCTGGTGCTTCATTTCATGCTACACCTCATAGAGGTTATTTCATTGATTATGTCCAAGGGGATTTTGGGCTTGTTTATTTGGGGGATAATGAACCCTGTCAGATTGTTGGAAAGGGAAAAATTAAGATTAAGTTGCAGAATGGGAATCATTGGCTACTACATGAGGTAAGACATGTTTCAAAACTAAGTAGGAATTTAATTTCAGTAGGGCAACTCGGTGATGAGGGTTGTGTAGTTACTTTTAATGATAAAAATTGGAAGGTTTCAAAAGGTTCCCTTGTAGTAGCAAAAGGTTTGAAAGTAGGCACCTTATATCTTTGTACAGGTCATATTGTTCCTTCTACTTTGATTGTTTCAGAGAAAAATGAATGTTTAGGAACAATTGATGTAGTTGAGTAGGGAGAACAAATAGCTGCTATAGATTCTGATACAGCGCTGTGGCACAATAGACTTGGGCACATGAGTGAGAAAGGTATGAAAGTACTTCATTCAAGGAAAGTTTTACCAGGTCTAAAATGTGTGAATATGGATTTTTGTGAAAGTTGTGTGTATGGAAAACAAAAGAGAGTGATTTTTGTAAAGACCGGGAAGGAAAACAAAAAGGAGAAATTAGAGCTTGTGCATACAGATGTATGGGGACCAGCCTAGGTATCTTCCCTTGGTGGCTCTCATTATTATGTTACATTTATTGATGACGCAACTAGAAAAGTATGGGTTTATTTCCTTAGACAGAAATCTGATGTATTTCAAACTTTTAAGAAATGGAAATGCTTGGTTGAAAATGAGACTGGTAAGAAATTAAAATGTCTCAGATCTGATAATGGTGGTGAGTATTGCAGTCATGAATTTGAAGATTATTTCTCCACTAATGGTATTCGTAGACAAAAAACTATTCCAAGGACTCCACAGGAAAATGGAGTGGTTGAACGCATGAACAGGACTATAATGGAGCGCGCAAGGAGCATGCGGTTGCATGGTGGGTTGCCCTTACACATGTGGGCGGAGGCTGTCAATACTGCAGTATATTTGATTAATAGAGGTCCGTCTACTCCTTTGGACTATGGTATTCCAGAGGAAGCATGGACTAGTAAGAAGGTGAGTTATTCTTTTCTCAAGACCTTCGGTTGTGAAGCTTTTGCTCATATAGACTCTAAAAATAGAACCAAGCTAGAAGCTAAATCAAAGAAATGTGTCTTTGTTGGATATGGCATTAATGAATTTGGTTATAGGCTTTGGGATTTTGAAAATCTTAAAATTATTAGAAGTCGGGATGTCATATTCAATGAGAAAGTGTTGTACAAAGATCTGTTACAGCAACATGAGAAGAAAGAAGATGATTATGTAGTGCTGGATGATACTCCAAAAGTTGATGTTCTAGCCATTCCTCATGATGTGCAACAAGTGCAACAACAAATCCCACACACACCAGTGAATGTTAGACAGTCAACAAGGCAAATTAGACCTCCACAAAGGTTTTCTCCCTCTTTGTATTCTATTTTACTTACTGATGCTGGTGAACCTAAAAGTTATGATGAAGCTGTGTAGGTGGATACTAAGATTCAGTGGGAATTTGCAATGAAAGATGAAATGGACTCTTTGCTGAAAAATAAGACATGGGATTTGTGCAAGTTTCCTGCAGGTAAAAAGGCTTTACAGAATAAATGGGTTTACAGGTTGAAAGAAGAGGAAGGAGGTAAGAAAAGATTTAAGGCCAAGTTAGTTGTAAAAGGATTTGCACAGAAAAAGGGAATTGATTTTGATGAGATATTTTCTCCTATTGTTAAAATAAATTCTATTCGTATTGTTTTAAGTCTTGTGGCTACTGAAGATTTTCATTTAGAGCAGATGGATGTTAAAACAGCCTTTCTTTATGGTGATTTGGATGAAGAAATATATATGGCTCAGCCACAGGGTTTTGAGGTCAAAGGTAAGGAGAACTTAGTGTGCAAATTGAAGAAAATTTTATATGGCTTGAAGCAAGCACCTCGGCAATGGTATCTAAAATTTGACAATTTTATGCATGAGCATGGATATAATAGGTGTCATTCAGATTACTGTGTTTATTTTAAGAGGTTGGATGATGATAGCTACATTATTTTATGTTTGTATGTTGATGATATGCTTGTAGTTGGGTCTAACATGGATCATATTAAGGGGCTGAAATGCCAATTAGCACATGCATTTGCTATGAAGGATTTGGGGGCAGCAAAACAAATCCTTGGTATGAAGATTTGCAGAGATAGGAAGAACAGAACATTGATGCTATCTCAAGCTGATTATGTTGAGAAGGTGTTGCAACATTTCTCTATGGAGAATGCTAAAGCTGTCAGCACACCTTTACCTGGTCATTTGAAATTGACTAAGGAGATGTGTCCCAAGACACAGGAAGAGGAGGATAAGATGTCCAAGGTACCCTATGCTTTAGCTATAGGAAGTTTGATGTATGCTATGGTATGCACTAGGCCAGATATTGCACATGCAGTGGGAGTCGTTAGCAGGTATATGAGTCATCCAGGATTTGAGCATTGGAATGCTGTCAAGTGGATTCTCAGATATTTGAGAGGAACTTCCAATAAGTGTTTACACTTTGGGGGCTCTACTATTGATTTACAGGGCTATGTTGACTCAGATTTGGCTGGGGATATTGATACCAGGCGGAGTACTATAGGTTATGTCTTTACTGTTGGTGTGGTAGCCGTGAGCTAGGTTTCTAGGTTACAGAAGATTAATGCTTTCTCCACTACAGAGGCAGAGTATGTTTCTGCTATAGAGGCAGCCAAAGAGATGATATGGCTTCAGTTCTTCTTGGAAGAATTGGGACATCCTCAGAAGGATAATTATTTGTTCACAGATAGTCAGAGTGCCATTCATCTTGCTAAGAATTCAGCTCTGCATTCTAAGACCAAACACATACAGTTGCGGTACCATTTCATTCGATCAATTTTGGAGGATGGACAATTAAAGTTGGAGAAGATACATACCAATGACAATCCAGCAGATATGTTGACAAAGGTTGTAACAAGGGAGAAGCTAAACTCCTCTTCAGCTTTGGTTGGTCTTTTAGACTGAACATGAATAAAAGAATAGTAGAGTCTAGGATGGTTTTATCCAGTGGGAGCCCCATGTGGTAGTGGTATTGCTACAAGATCAGTCTCCAAGTGGGAGATTCTTGTTTAGTGTGGAGCCTAATCAGTCCCCAAGCGGGAGATTGTTAGATTGTGGTGACTGATTAGGAAAGTATTGTAGCCAACATATTATGGCCGACATATGGCCGACATGTTATAACCCTAAAGCGGTTTAATACTTGTATAAAAAGGGCTTAGGGTTGGGTATTTTTCATAATGTTGTGATACACAATTGGTTCTTGCGGCGGTATTGAGCTGTAAGGGATTACGGATTGTAATTAGGTTGTAATCACTGGATTGTAATAAGATCAGACTTGCTATTTGGTGGACGTAGCCCAGGGATTGGGTGAACCATGTTAAATCTTGGTGCCTTGTGTTCATTTCTGTGTGTTCTATTATTTTCTGTTATTGGTTATATTTGCATGTAGTTTTTATTTCTGTCCGTGGTTTATCCTAACAATGACTATCATGAAACAAAGCACAATTAGAACTAAAGAACAAGAAAAAGATAACTAAGTGACAAGACTAGTTGAAATGTGGATCACTAGTCATTAGTAAGCAGGATGCCACTGTTGTAGACTATTTGTAGATAGAAAAAATGTAAAATGTTGCAGGGAATAGACCATACTAAGGGTGTAGATAGTTCAAATAGAAAATTTTGATAGTTTAGGTGTGAGATGTCGCACGAAGATTCTCAGAGACATGCATGAGAAATTAAAAAAGCACAGGGGAAGATTCAGAACAACGATCTAATTTCATACAAGGATGTACACTAGGCCATATGAAGAAGTGCTAAGATTTGACAAGCGAGACAAAATGTTGACTGCAAGATCTTGTGTGAAGATTTTCACAAACTCACATGAGGACCTGGATAGAGCGGTACGAAGAAATGAAAAGACAAAAGGTACTCACACAAAATTTTGTAAACTGTGCATGAAAATGGAAACTAGACTAACAATTCAAACTAGATTTTGAAGAGACTTTAAATATTTTAGATTGTTCTAGATAGATAGTTGGTTTGTTTGATAGATTTCAAATATATTGCAAGGTTGGCTTTCAAGTTGTTAAATAGCATTTGGTTTTGAACAAGACAAAGTGTTTTGAACAAGACACGGGAAGCAAGAAGTAGTCGAATACAATGCAACAGAGGACAAAGCAGCTTAGAGGGGTGGGGGATTCTTGACCTTTAGTTTATTTAGATAGGTTTGGACATGTTTAAGACTTGATAACAAACAAACTTTATCCTTAAAACCAAAAATGGTAGAGAAGGCAAAACCTTTATCCCACAATTTATGTGCATTCATGCACCTCACATAGTCATGTCACCCCCTAGGGGGTGCCCATGTTTTTGGTGTATTCAAAGGGATTAGTACCATATATGCTGAATGAACACCCTTGTGGAAGGGTCAAGTGTGTAAACCACCTTCCAACACCTAGTAGCATGCTTATGGTGAATTCTACAGGAGATATTCTTCCCCCTCCATGCACAAAGATTATGCCCCCTTTTGGAGGTGAGCTAGATAGCCTCTAACTAAAGGTTTTTACTTGGCTTCTATTTGTATTAATCCTCGATGGCTCCACAAGTGGAGTTGAGACTAGTAGCCCACACCAGCATCTAAAACTATACACACTTGCTTAGCAAGACTGGGGCCAGTGCCAGCCAGTGCAATAGACAGAGCCTCTCATTGATATGAAATATCAAGAATGAAGGAGAGGAAATTAATATGGCTTTGGAGTCTTTTTCTCTACAAAGCTTCTCTATTATAGTGATTTGGAATCTCTAGAAAAAGGAGTGTGCTCACTTGGGTTATTCCCAGAGGTTGAATCACTTTGGTAGGCCCTCTAAGGGTTGACTCAAACTGGTGGTTTGAATCTAAAGGTCTGAGTTTCTAATTTCCCTCAAGGGGAAAGAGCATACTCCTCTACCTTGTTACCTCACCCAAACACACAAACACATTAATCACCGACTTAGCTTAATCAATTTAGACTTATCCTTTTTAGAGATTCTGGTTCCCTAAAAGGAAATCATCATCCCATCATAGAAGAGTATTCACACTAGAGAACCACTAAGTTTCTTGCCTCCCTCGGATGTTGTCTTTCAGAGGCTTCTAGTTTTTTGATTCACCCTTGGTCATCACCTCCAAGTGGTGAAGAGAATACTCCCCTATTCCCCTATCTTGCACCCTATGAAGTTCACAAGCCCTAAGTAGACTATGTTTGGAAAGAAAGAAAAAGACACATTGTTTTATGTGGATTTAAAAATTGATCTTCAAGAGTCGTATCTTTGACAACATCCTACAAACACACAGTTAGATCATGTTTGGAAAGTTTGTGTAAAAAGGAATCTTCATAAAAACATCCTACAAACAACTATTATGCTATAGGAAATTAGAAAACTAAAATAAAGATGCTACAAAGACCATGCATAAATGAAATGAAATGATAAACAACATTGAAAATCTACATTTTAAATATGTTGTTGCAAGATCTTGCGTGAACTTTTACATAGAACCGCGCAAACTCTTACATAGACCCACGCAAGAAAATGAGGTGCCATGTGAGAAATTGTACAATGGGGCATTTTCTTGCATGAGAAAGTGCAAAGAAGCACGTGAAATCCTCAAATATTTGCACAAAAATATGGAAGACTGTACATATAGGTACAACAGAATGACAAAAATATGATAAATGAGGCCAAAAAACTTATTTTTCTTGGCCCCACAGTAGATGCCAAAAATGTATATGTAGAAATGTGACCTCAGATCTTCATATACACTTCAACATGGTCCTTACCCACAAGATCATCCTAGAATGAACATTGAATTGTCCATCTTAAAGGTCTAACAAAGTGACTTGTTGCATTCTATTTAGAGGGATTTTTCCTATTCACTCTTAGACCAAGAAGTAGGCAACTAGACCCTTTAATATGAAGGATTTTATGCAATAATATGAAAGTGTATTTAAGCTAGATGATGTGCAGTTTAATCTTATAACAAGTAAAGGAGAATTAAACTAGATGGATGCATTTCTAATCTAATATGACATTAATGCTAAACAATTCAAAAAGCTATGACAAGATTGAGTAATTGAGTATGCAATTTGATAGTATTTTGATGCAATTTGAATTCCAACCTCCTAAATGAGGAATTAGAAGCCTCTTAGATAGAATTCCTAAAATTAATTAACGGTTGAGATCAACTCAAATCGATAGTTAGGATTGAAGCAGAGATTGAGTTAGGATGGAAGATTCTTAGTGTAGGTGAGATTAATAACTCAAATCTTGAGTGTACTAAAAAGTTAACTAGAATTCACCGAAGTGTGAGAATAAGTGGATTAAGCCAATTCCAATTCAAGAGGTAGATCACTTGGAATTCCCATTCCTGAATTGGACAGATGAAATTGGAAGGTTATTTAATTTAATAACCTCATAAATGCATATTCCCTTTAATTGAATAATTACATTCAATAATTAAAATGAGATCATTATTAAATTAAATAAATTTAATTCCTTAGTACATTAGCCTTAGGAGATAATTTAATTTAATTAAAGTATAAACACTTCAAATTAAATCAAATCTTAATCAATAGGTTTAATGTAGCTAATCTGAGTCAATACTTTTAGGAATTAAATAAATAGCATGATTAATGGATATTAGGGTTTTCTACATTTGATAATTAAGTCAAGTAGTGAAAATCAAAATGAGAATTGCCTAATGAAATAGGACTTTAGGGTTGACCAAAATAGACCAAAATTGGTTGAGATGGCAATGAGCCAATTTTGGGGTATTACAACCAGTCTTCACATATTCTATTGTAACTCACTCAATCCTTGACATAACTTCATACACACATAAACATAGAATCAAGTCCTATCCATGAACATCCACAACCTCATACCTCGCTGAGAAAATATGCCTTTACAACTTTGACTATCATAACCAGAAACATATATGTTGACATCAATGACAAACCAAGTCATGAATGCAACACATAAGAAACTCAATTATTTCTTAAACATACTAACAATATCTTCTTTCAACATTCTTGCTAGAACATACTTTGTGTACCACCAACTGTAATTCTCTATGTAGTTTAATTATATCATATTAATATAGGGATCTATCCCCGTAAAGTATCATTCACTTTTTAAAAGAAGATATGCATTAATATTTGAAAGGTAACTTTGAATTGATAATTATTACAAATAATTGACTTGAATGTTACGATTAGTCATTATGTTTAGAGCATCAATCCACAATAATAATAAAAATTATCTAATAGAATAATCAGAACTTGCAATCTTATATTTTAGAAATTATATATAAATTACGCCCAAATATATCATATTTGTTCAATGTTGTATTTAAAAACTATAAATGTTATTATTTTTTAATGAATATTGCATCATTATTATATCAAATTACTATTATGATATGCTTATATTATTAATATTCAACATATTCTCATTATATAGTTTTTATATTTTTATTAAACTCTCTATAAAATTTTGAATAATTCCTAAATTATTATTGTATGAAAAATTCATGGCAACATTTTCCTCAATGGAGATGGTACAAACCATGCAATATGAGTCAAAACAACAAAAATTATAGCTTCAAATACAAGAATAGATAATCAAAATGATACAATAGAACATTGTATTATCATAGAATCAAGGATTTACATCAAAAAGGCCTGCAACATGCAAATCAAATGTTAGGAATGCATGCATGATCATGCAATTAATTCTTTAGCTTCTAGTTTTAGAGAGCTAATTTTATCCTTTTATACACCCCTAGTTTCCAAAGTCAAAATAACTATCAAAATTTATTTAGATGCACAAGCCACAAGTTAGCAGCAAAAGGATTACATTCTCGAAGAATAGGAAAACATAGTAAAAATAAAGGTGAGAACACAAACCATATGGATCTCCTACAATTTAATGAAATAAAAAAACCATTCAATAAGGTTTTTAAAAAAAAGACCCAAGAATCTCAAGACACATGCCATTGATCTTTATCGATGAAAAAATAACTTCAGAAGATCAAAAAATGCAAATTGACCATGAAACATGTAGAATGGTTAGGATTGCATAAAATCCTTTGGATATTTTTAGAAAAATAAAAATCAAGTTGTGATCTTAGACAAAGGTTCACCACAAAGACAAGAACATGCCATAAGGTTTGTAATAAAAATGATCCAATTTGGAGGATTTTGACCAAAATAGTGAAACTATAAATTAGGAACAAAGCTAAAAGGAAATATTTTGGGGTAAAGCAAGATTGATGATGACCCAAGGATGCTCTTACATTAGAAACCCTTGGTGAAAAGAAGATCTTACATAAGAGTAAATTATGAACATCTTTTAGGATTTAGGACATAAATCCCATGTTTATTCTTAATCCAAATACCCACTTTATCTACAACTCTCTTTCTCTACAACTATACTTTATCTTCTATTAGATTCATTAAATTTTTATGCTTTGTAATTTCTCTTTCAAGCCTCCTATCAGCATTAGAGATTAAATGAAATGTACTACTACCTACCCTTTTTTTCTTATCCAATTTGTATATGCCACAAGATTTTATTCTATCCAAATTAATTTTTTTCTCAACTTTACTTATGTAATACTTCATCACTGTCATGCCTTTATACCTAATATCCTCATTAAGATCTAAGTCTTATTTTAGCTTAACTTTTACATTCTTGTTCTTAGAACAAATACTCTTTAGAATACTCAAATTCATTGCATTAATTCTATCTTCCACCTTCAAAGGAATCAAAGTAAACTTCTACCCACCCTTTTCCTATTATGACCAAGTTTATTTTGCAATCAAGTATATCTCATCTATCAGATTGCCAAGGTCTAGCTAAAATAACATAACAATTACTTGTAGTTACCACATGTTAGCCCCAATTGATAATGTTGAAGATAAGAGAGATAATTTTTGTGAAAGAGTTACATTAGTTTTTATGTTGTCATTGATGTCAACCCTAAATGGTTAAGACATTATGCTAATTTAGTAGATTGTCATGTAATTTGATTTATGAAGAGGATATGAAGAAAGTATTGATAAGTATATGGATTCAATGGGCACTTGATGAGTTAAAATTTGATAGTATAATGTTGATTTAATTGTTTTACATGATGTGATCAAGTGTCTTGATCATGTATAAGCAAGTTATGAAGTCATGAATTGAGAAAACAAAGAAATAGTAAGTTGAACCAAGCTAGTTAGTGAGGTAAGTGAAGGAAGGGTTAATGGTTATCGAGCATTTGTAATAGTCATTGAATACAAGATAAGTAAGTGAAGGATGAATAATATTAATCAAGCAAGAACAATGTTTACAAAGAAAGTGTAGTATTAACTAAGTGAGGGAAAGAAGAACTATTTCAAGGAGAATTGATTTAAGGATGACAATTGATCAAAATATGCATTTTTCAAAAAATTTAAAACACAAGGATGAATTTTTTTATGAGATCTACAACTGGAGAAATTTAAAGAAGATCTAATGAAGGAGATCTAATAATTTGAAATGAAGTACAAAGTTCAAGGTGGAAGTGTGATACTTGAGTGTCTAGATTCAATTAATCTAAGATGGATGAAGATTAGACAATTGCGATTAAGAAAAATAAATTGTCTATTTAAGGAATAAATGTGATGTTCATTATTTTTTATCAAGTTATTGTTGATTTTGATGGCCAAGGTGAAACTAAGCATAACTATATTGCTAGATCAAGCAAGTGAAGTGCAAAGATTGATGTGTATGTGAGTGGATCAACCAAAAGGAAGGAGGATGAATATAGGAAAAATAATAAGAGAAATAGAGATCTAACCAAGAAAAGGTAGTTACTATTTCAAATAGATAATTTAATATTACTCTATAATCATTATAGCATAAATTCTCTTAATTGAGTGGACTTAACAATCTTATTTGTAAATCCATTTTTATGGTGATATTCTTTTGAATGTTTGTAAGTCCTTTAGAGTAAGCCACTCATATTGTGAACTAATAAGGTCTAGATGACCTTTTTTGTAAATCCTCTCGATAGATCACATCAGCAATGTGTATGTAACCTTTAAAAAGGTTGTCAATTCATAGGTGGTTTTTCCCTTAACAAGTTTTCCATGTTAAAATACTTGTGTCAAAATATATGAATGTTGGTTGTGTTGCATGTTATTTTGTGTTTATCATTTCATGTTTCAACTTGGTATATACATAGTTAATTTCTCTGATACTTGGTAGATGAAGTAAATTAAGTTAATAGTTTACTAGTAATGCTTGAATTGGATATTATTAAGAAGTTAGATATTGTTTCTCATCTTGTGATTGGAAAGCAAAATTTGTGAAAGTATGGATAAGTTTTTTAAGGACATGTAGGGAAACTAATCATAACTGATTCACCACCCCCCCCCCCCCCTCGGCGCACCCCTTCGTCAATTATATAACAATTAGTATTAGAGCTAAGTGCTTGAAGTTTGAAGGGACTGAAGCTAAAGATTTAAAGATGTGTAAGAGAGAGGTGCCTAATTTTAAAAAGGATAATGTTGTTTCAAGGAAAAGTGGGATGAGATTGTACCTTTCAAGAACTATAGACTATTCACTATACTATCTATAAAACAAATACACACCTCCAACCCATCCTATAACAATTGAGCAGATGAAGGCAAAGAAAGAACATAGTAACCTAATGATAGATATTTCTTCTTTTCTAAATGATGCTAAATTTGATGATATCAAAGACCATGCTACTACTAAAAATATTTGGGATAATCTTATACTTGTTCATGGAGGATATTAGAATGAGTTAAGAAAAAAATATTAGACCCTCAGCAGAAAATTTGATGATATGAGGATGAAAGAAGGAAAGAACATTTCACAGTATAGTAGTTGAATCAAGGAAGTGGTTAGTGTCATCAAAGTTGGTGGATGAATCATTAGTGATGAAGAACTAAGAACCTTTTTTCCTATTTATTCTATTAGATTTCATCTATTCAAGAGTTCTGAGCTATGTCCTTACTCTTAATGTTGTGGTTGGTAGACTTATTACTTTTTAGTTGAGTATCTTTGATAACAGTTTACCTAAGGCTGAAAATTCTTTCACGTCATCTCTAAATATTGGTAGTAGTAGGAAAGATAAGTATAGAAAAGAAGAAAGTGATTATGATTTAGATGATGAAGATCTAAATTTTCTTAGAGAATTGTTGGCTAGGAGGCTACTAAGAGGGAAAGGAAATTTCAAAGATAAAGTACCCCTAATACGTTTCAAATGTAATGAAGTTGGTCATATTGAATCAAGATATCTTAACAAGAGCATGAATGACACAAATGAAAAAAGAGAACAAATACCAAAGGAACAAAGATTACTAAGAAAAGAGGAAGAAGTCTTGTTACATGGCTAAGGAAGAACATATTGAATCAAAATCTGATGAGGAAAATGAAGGTGATGAAGTTGTGTATGTTGTTTTGAAAGAACATTTAGAGTAGGAAAGATATGAAGAATAAAATTCCCTTATATCTGATGTTAGTAAAAATTAAACTTGGATTATTGATAGTTGTTGTTCGCATCATATGACTAGTGATATTAAGTTTGGAAATGATGTTTCATGTCCTATAAAAGGAAGAGGTTCACTAATATTGAATAAAAAAATTAAATGTGATAACACTTGCAAGCCTCAAGGTCTAAAATACAATTTGTTGAGTGATGCACAACTGAATAATACAAGTCACCAACTCAAGTTTTTTAAAAAAAAGGTTAAACTTTTTTATGCTAATGAAAAATTAATTGGTACTAGTGAACAAACAAGAGGTAACCTATTTTACATGGATCCTATTGTAATTACATGTTTGTTTCCTAAAGTTGAAGATGTTTGGTTATGGCATAAGAGACTCTTTCATGTGATTTTTGATAATATGATTAAAGTAATTAGAAAGAAGAAAGTGAGAGGTTTTTTGAGTTTGCATAAGCCTAATAATGCTATGTAAATAATTTCATCTTGATAAGATGACTAAGTCAAGTTTCTCAAGCAAGTCACATTCATCTAATGATATATTTTATTTGGTTCACACTGATCTTGGTGGTTCCACGCAAGTTGAAATGTATTATGGTGATAGATACATTATTCTATTTGTTGATGATTGTAATGTTTCTAAATGTTAAATATGATGCACTTCAAATGTTGAAATGGTACAAGGAAAGTGTTGAGAAGGAAATCGATAAATTCAAGATTTGATAGAAGTGGTGAATTCAGGTCTGATGAGTTTACTAACTTTTGTATTGACCATGGAATTAAAAAGCAAGTATATGCACCTAGAACACCACAATAGAATAGTATTGCAAAAATGAGGAACAAATCCATTATTGATTGTGCTAGAACATTGTTGAATGATAAAGGAGTTCAACAAATATTCTAGAGAGAAGCTATAATCACTGTTATTTACACCCTTAACCAAGTCCAATTGAAGAAAGACATGAACAAAATACCCTATGAACTCTAGTATGGACATAAGTTATTTCAAAATCTTTGGAAGTAGGTGTTATATTCATAAGGATTCTAGAAATAGAAATTTTGATTATAAAGGAGATGATGAGATATTCCTAGGTTACTCCACTAGGAGAAAAGAATATCATTTTTTGAATAAAGTAACTAGCACTATGGTCGAAAGTGAAAATGTGAGAATTGATGGCTTTGTAGATAAGAATGATGAGGAAAGAAAGAAAAAATCCAAACACTACAATGGATTTATATATGTTCAATAAGGAGTGCCTACAATATACCTGAGCACCAAACCAAGCTGCAATAGAGATTTACCAAGTAACAAGAGAGAGTTGTTGAGAAATAGGCTATAGTACTTAAGCCACATCCTAAGCATACCAAACATAATCATGAGTCCCAAATGAGTGTTGAAGATGTTGAAGAATGAATAAATTGACTTATTTTAGCAAAATATGTCAAAAGACAACATTCATAAAATCTTATAATTGGAGATAAAAGTGTTGGAATCATGACAATAAGTTGAGAGACAATACATGTTTGATTTCTAAGTTTGAGCCTAAAATTGTAAAAGATGTACTTAAAGATGAATATTAGATCAATGCAATAAATGAGGAGATAGATCACATTAAAAAGAAAACCACATGGACATTGGCACCGAGATCTAGAGACAAAAATCTAACTGGAACAAAATGGGTTCTCATAAATAAGTTGAATGAAATAGGAGAAATTGTAAGAAACAAAGAAAGACTCCTATGTACAGGTTACACACAAGAAGATGGAATTGACTATGGTGAAATCCTTGCCACTATTGCAAGATTGGAAGGAATGATAACACTATTGGCATATGTTTCATATAAAAAATTCAAGGTCTACCAAATGGATGTCAAGTTTGTATTTCTCAAAAAAATTCTAGAGGAAGATGTCTACATTAATCAACTAGAAGAATTTGTGGAGCAAGATCAGAATTACATTGTATGTAAACTGCACAAAGCCCTGTATGAATTAAAGAAGCACCCTAAGCATGGTATGAAAGATTACATTCCTATTTGATCATAATTGATTTTTTAAGAAATAGTGATAACAATAAACTATACATGAAAAGTGAAGCTAAAGATAAGGCCTTGATAGCAGAAATATTTGTGGATGACATTATATTTGGAGAAAATGAATTATTATGTAAGTCATTTTATAATAAGATAAGTAAATAGTTTGAAATGTCTATGTTTTGTGAAATAAAGTTCTTTATTGGTTTACAAGTTCATCAAACTAAAGGTGGAGTATATGTTACTCGATCAAAATGCATCAAAGAGATACTAAAAAAAATTGGCATGGATGAGTCATGATGAGTTGGAACCCTATGGTCATTGGATGTAAATAAGAAACTATACAGATATATGATCCTAAAGTTGCAATATGTAGTTCACAGAAGACCTGATATTACACATGCAGTTATAATAGTAGCAATATTTTCAGCCAATCCTAAGGAGACCCATATGACTGCATTTTGACCCTAAAGGAAATCTTGATATTGTCTATTATTGCAAAATAATTAGTCATTTACAAGGATAAGTTGGTTAGTAAACATTGTGACTAAGCCACAATGAAGGTCAAGCTACAAAGAGAAGTGCACAAGTTTAGTTTGTGTCGAGCAGTGTATAGTCACCGAGCATTTAGTGATTACTAAGTTATCAAGAAGGAAACATATGATATAAGTTGAGTTCTATATAAGATGAGAAATTTAGAGAGAAAATAGCTTAAGTTGAGCATAGTATATGTCAAGGATCTGATGTCACTCAAATTTGCATTCCCAATTTGAGTGTCCATTCCAAATTTTGAGTTGCTTTGGGCCCCTATGAACGCTTTTCATGCTTATATACCTGACTGTTGAATCAATGCTTAAGTGGTGTTTTATGTTTCTAACACCTATCATTCAGCCTATCCATGTGTTTTGTAATGATAAACTGACATTTTGAACCATCCTGTGAAGTCCCATTTTGAGCTAGTGCCACTCTTGCATTTTTTGCCAAAGTGTCAAATAGCAATAGGATGGCATGTTTGCCTTTGAATATCTTTCACCCGGTAAGTTGCATGACTTGCCACTTTGAGGATATTTAGTATGCATAATGAAGAACCTATGTTTCAAGTTTCAAGTCATTTTGAATCTATTTGACTAGGTTTCAAACTCCTCAAAGTTGGTCAGTTACCTCTGTTATAAATCTACATTTTGTTCATAAATTCAGGTAGTCCTGTTTGACAAACTATAAATTTTGACCAGTTGAACCAAACAAGAAAATTCCTTTTGTATCATATTTTAGGGGTCAGAGAC
The DNA here is from genome assembly GCA_028749045.1 of Cupressus sempervirens. NCBI lineage: Eukaryota > Viridiplantae > Streptophyta > Pinopsida > Cupressales > Cupressaceae > Cupressus > Cupressus sempervirens. The sequence continues at coordinate 265,164,406 of CM053787.1, read as the reverse complement.
TTTATAAGTTCTAGATTTGAGCTTATGATGAATCTGTTTGATCAATTTTCAAACGTGATTCCATTTGCAAATTTTAAAGTTTCACTGGTAAGTAGAAGTATAGATTGATTGGGAGCCCCGTTCGAGATGTCATATCTTTGAGATCATGATTGGTGGGATTGAATGGTTTGTTCACCTGTGTTCTATACTAAAAATACTACAAGCGTACCAATTTTCAAGTCTTGACGAATTTTTCTACATACTTTTCCAAGGCCATTCCATTTGCAAAAAAACATTATTTCACTGATGTTCACTGTCTTGCAAATCCAGGTAGCCAACTTTGCATGCTCACCAAATGCGTCTCGTGATTCATCATGATTCCAAATTGGATGTTCATACTCTCTATGTTGGTGTCTACCAATGCCCCAATTTTTAGATCCTCAAGTGCCCATTTGCCTTAATTTCAAAGCCAAAACCAAATGCAATTTCCAGCTTTCTAAAATGTTTATCTGCAGGTGATTTTAAGTAGGCATGTTCGCGGTTTGATATCTTTTGACCTCAATGTCATCATGAGAAGAGATTTGGCAAGCCTATTGAATGTGTTAGAGAGATAATATACCCAGAGTTTTAGGGCTTGATCAGATGTTTGAATCAATTTTTAAAGCTAGGCATCACGCCCTTTCATCAGAAGATCACAGTTTGCAAAGAACAAAGTGAAGGAGTTTTTAATGATCAATTTATGATCGAGTTTGATTCCAGGTAGTTCGAAGTGATTTGTGAATCAATTGGCATATCAGTTGTTTGAAAACAAAATTTTTTTAGCCAGACCCACTTTGGGGCTTGACTGATTTCATCAGATTGCCAAGAGTTACTCACGAAATAAAGATTGTCTTAACAAGGCATTATGATCCTCATTATTTTCAATGACCCTTTCTTCTGGGAATGTGGCATTTCTTTATCTCAAATGCCTAGTTGCACTCTTGATTTACTTTTGAATGATTTTATAAGCTTCACATGGGGATGACAAGATGTGGTAATGGAATGATTATGTCCTTTTATGATTCAAATTATTTGAATACATAATCAAAATTATCAAATAGAGAAGAGGGATTCAAATAAGGACAAAGTGGGGTGAATAGAAGATACACCACGTGAGGAAGCTGTTGCACCAAAAGAAGAGACGTCAGGCTAAAAGTGAATCTCATATAAAATAGAAAAAGGCAATTAGCAAAGTAGACATCCAATGGAAGATGGCACGTCCATGCATAGAAAGTATGGCTTATGAAGGGGAGAATGTGCAAATTTAGAGGCAGAATATGATGTTATAGCAGGCAGGTCTCATGCTAATTAGAGATGCAATATGCCTAACTTCATCTCACATCTATAGGGGCAGTCCACATTCATCCATGGCTTCAAGAATGAATATTGACATTTTTGTGGGATTGGGGATGCCAGGTTAAAATATAGGTCTCATGTAGTGCCTGCCCTCATTTACATTTTTTTCTAGTTACATTGTTGCTATCATGGACGAACTCTGTTAGACTAGTTTTGTGTTGATAGTTAGTAGCATTGTTTTGAGACTATCAGATATTGTGCTATGGATTCAGTTGATATATGATGAGATTACTTAGACTCTACATTTCATATATGCATGATGATTATTACATTATTTCCAGTTATTGATGATGATTAGTTAGATGGTTTATTATCACATGTGTTTTCTTATGGATATTTACCCCATACTTGCATGTGTACGGTGTGTGTGTTTGTTCTCTTATTGTATGGTGTTTCTGATGTGGTTAAGGAAGGGAGTCGTAGTCACCTACAATTCAGGATCTACATGATGCACCACTTCTTGCCATTGCCTCTTTAGCTTTGTGTGTGTGTGTGTGTGTGTGTGTGTGTGTGTGTGTGTGTGTGTGTGTGTGTGTGTGTGTGTGTGTGTGTGTGTGTGTGTGTGTGTGTAGTATGTACATGCATGGATTTTATGCAGGTTGCAGGTACCGAGTATTGACTTCCCTGAATTGCCAGGATGAGCGTACCCTATTGCACTATCTCAATGGTAAGAGAGGGGAGATAAATTCTCAAATCTAAATCCTAAGCCATTAAACCATTTTTCCTAGATAGGTAGGAAAAGTATTCGAGATATTTTACCTTCCGAATGTGTCGGATGACATAATTCATGATTTTAACCCTTTAGACTAATTTTGTATAGATTGTTCTATGATGGGTTTTCATATTTTATTTTTGAGGTCTCTAGTGAATTTTCTATTAATTAAGTCTAAAATAAAAAGATTTAATTAATAATTTAATTATTTTGGGGAAAATTTATATAATTTCATGATCTTTAGATATTTTGATTAATTAAATGGGAATTAATTGAGAAAAATAATTAAATAAAAGAAATTAATAATTAATAATTAAAAAATAATAATAAATAAATAAATAATAATAATAGAAATGATAAAAGAATTAAAATAAAAGTTATAAGTCTACCTAGGAGTAAGCGCCTCTCTTGATTGCACATATGTCAACAACACAAGAGTTAGCGCACAAATTAAGCACATGGTGTCTACAACTTTGTGACTCATCTAGAAGGTTGGAAAAGACTCGTGCTTAGTTGTCAACATCTTCTGGTTGTTTCTAGAAATATTTTAGTTGCTTCCTGAGAGTTCTTTATATTTAGGCACTCCTAGAAGCTTGGAGAGCCTGATTTGGAGGACCTGGGAACGTTGGAGAAGGAAGGAGCTTGCTTTGTGGATTCTAAGGAGAAGTGAATTAGCATCAGTGTCTAGGTAGACACTTGTGAATTTTGCATATGATATTTCATTTCTTGCACTTCCTGTCTTCTTCGTGTCTTTTGAATGCTTTCTGAGGATTTTCATATGTTGAATATCTTGGTTGTATGCATTTTGTCATGGGTAGTTAAATTTTATATGAGAAAATTCCACATGCGTAGATCTGAGGAATTTAGTGGGCTAAGGTTTTCAGATGCTTATGGGCAAACCTATTTAAAAGAAATTAATGGGAAAATTTAGAGAACAATTATTTTAAAGAGAAATTCTTAACTTATAGATTTGGAAAGCCCTTTTTGTTTAAAAACTATGTACATGTTCTCTTTTAAATATACAAATCTGCATACACACACACACACACACACACACACACACACACACACACACACACACACACACACACACACACACACACACATAAAATGTCACTTATTTAAAAAATGCAGTGGAAAGATATATATTAAAAAATCCGAAAACGCATATGATAAAACGTTTTAATAAAAAAATGATTTTAAAAGTGGGAGGGATGGACCCATTCCCCACATACCCACCGTCGCAAGTACTGCGACATCAGTAGGTACTATGTACCCACTACCACTGCAAGCCCTGTGACAACAGGGTTTGTGTGCCGCGACAGCGGTTATGAATATGTATTGTGCTTTTTGTTATAAATTCATTTTTAATGAATTTTGTTTATTATAATGTAATTTAGATATTAATAAATATTAATAGTTTTTAATATTAATTATTATATATATTATTAAATATTAATTATTATATAATATTAAATATTAATTATCATATAATATTAATTAATATATTTATTATAAATAAAATTTTATTAATAGAATATTTCTTTTAAATTAATCATTTTATAATATTTTAATTTAATAATATAAAACTAATTTAGTTAGATTTGAATGAAGAATATATAAATGTAACTAATGCTGTTATAGCGGTCAGCATTGTATCTACTGTTATTTATTTGTAAATGTTTATTTTTATTAATAAAATGCTTCTTTCAATAAAAATAAAAAAAGAATATATAAATGTGGATGAATTGTATTGTTTACATTGAATTTTCTTCATGTCTTAATGGAATGATGGGGGTCTATTTCAAATGTCGTATACTCTTAGAAACATCTTAAAATATAGATTTAATGGGTAATGGGGAGAATACTTTTATCTATCAAACAAATATATGGGTTAGGTAAAATGTACAAATTTCTCCACTCGAGATCTAAATTTGAAAATGAAAACTAAGACCTCCACACTTAATTCAACTATGTAATTTTAGCAAACCAAAACATGTGCTTGCATTGTGTTTTCTCTATGCTTCTTGTTTTGGGTTTTTGGGTTGATTAGTTGTTGACCAGTTATAGGATGTCTACTAGAGGCTCGGGGGTTATGATTGTGATGTCATGATGATGTCTTTTTATCTCGATCTTTTAAACCCAACCATGGTTATGTGATGGCATGCTCTATGGTGTGTGTGGTTTACTGATTGCTATTGTTTTCCTTCTTGTGTAAGCTATGATATATGTACCCTTTTATGAGTGATCGATCAATTGTATTTGATTACTTTCTAGTTTCCTTGATGGGGCTGAAGTGTTTATTTGATCTTGATGATGTCATGTTGTGACATGTTTTGACTCAACCATTTTGGATTCTTCGATCAATATTACTTTGAGATATTTTTTTGTTGCTTGTTGAGAACCAATGGATATTGTGATTATCAGTGATACCTTCAGTTGCCAATAAAGAACTGTTATGGTCTTGATTATCAATGGATGCTTTTCAATCACTCATGGAGATTTGATGCTCTTATTGTGGATTATCTTTTAGTATTTTTCCAGTCACTTGTATAGGACTGTGGTGATTTTGTGATTTATGATTCCATGAGCTTAGGGTAGGTTATCTACTTGTAGTGTTGGGAAGTGGCTTGCAATGGGGGTTGGTTCCCTAAGAGGCTGCCAGGGTAACTCATTGTAAATTGTTTTAATAAGTAAAAAAATTACACCTAATACTGACTTAAATGAACCTAATAAGATAATTGTTTGTTCTCACCCATACCTTGAGTGCTAGTATAGACTAGGATGGGAGTAGAGAGAATGCTTGGTTGTGACCTTGCATTCCATAGTATGCCTCATTAGTACGGGAGGATACTAGTGGTCACATAGTAATCACTAGGGGGCCAGGATCTATTGAGAGACTACCAGGGTAACTCCAGCGTGTTTCGTGTGATGACACTTTCCTGCTTGCATAGTAGGTTTCCTACATGTCTTTGTTGTGCCTCTGGGATTAGATGTTAGTTTGTGTTGGAACCTTTGAGTTTGAGTTAGTATACTTTTAGGATTCTTGGGGTTAGAGAGTATTTGTGCTATGTAATTGATAGCATGTTTGGGACTTGAGATTATCTCCTCAGCATGGTGGGAGTGGACCATTTAGGTTCCACGTACTTGGGTGGTAGTGCTTTTTCACTCTTACCATTTGAGATCCATTTGAGACACTATGGTTGATGCATTCTTTGTTGGCATCTATCTTCATTCTATTCATGGATTATGATGGTGGACACGTATCCTTATATTGATGATTAGTATATGTTAGATGATGTTATATTGTGCTTTACTTTGCATGATTAGATTTCTTTCTACATATGATGTAGTATGTTTTAGGAGTGACATTCCTACTATGTTAATACTGATGATCTCTTCGGTGATTTGGAATAATATGCATAGAGGGATGGCTAGGGCCCATGATGGTCTAATGATGCTATTTATGGTTGGGAGGAACCATGCACTTAGTTAGTTATGTTTGTGATGTATGGTTATACTTTACGATGGATGTTTATATTTTCTATGATGATGTACCATGTATGAGATGTGGTTTCATTTACTTTATTGCATTATGGATCAGAATAGGATGATATACTTTATTTCACATATGTATATTCTTTTAAGACTTTCATACTCTATGGCATGTACAGTGGATTATTGAGCTTTCCGAAATGTAGTTTATTAAGGGGCATTTGGAACAAAGTATATTGGTTAAAGAATGTTGGACTTATCATTATTATTTTATGTAGATGTAGTATTAGATGGAATCATTAATAGTTAATTAGATGTGATTCAACGTTAAGGGATCCATGAAGAATGTAACCTGTTATGTATGTAATGTTTACTTTCACTTGAATTGTTGCTATTGCGTTCGCTATCATGTGTATGATGTAGATGGATTTACTTTCATGTTTAAAAAAAAAAAATGCTACAAAACTTAGTGAAACTTTAGGTTAATTATTTGGATCCCTTGGCGGGGCATTACATCTCACGTAGCATATAGGGGAAAAAGTACCACGCCAAATGAGGATCCACATCCAGGCAGGAAGCCCACATCTAGAGAGTGCCACTACATGTAGGGGTGATGCTTCATCCACAGGAAGCCAAGAATTTATTAAGACACCCCATGCATTGTATGCAAGACGTTGCATAAGGAAATATCCATGGCGGCATAGGTAGCAGATAAGGTATGCCCCGTGCAAGAGAAGAGATCATGCCATTGGAGGCAAGCCACTCACGACTCGCAGAATTCCAACATTCTCATGGCAAAGTCGTAGCCTTGGAGGTGTATAAGGGAGGAGCCTCACACTTTGCAATGGAGACACATCTAATTTAAGAGGGGGCCATAGCCTATAATAGGTGTCACTCCATGAGCAGATCCACATAGAAAAGTGGAGCATACACTGAACACCATATCCCACATTCACCCAAGAATGGTTTTTCATGGAGATTAAATGCAAATACCTTCAGATGCATGCTATCTCCAATAACATGCCTTGGAAGGAGATAGGCACTTGGAATGTGTGGCTGTGTTAGACGTGTCAACCAGCAGTTAAAGTCAACAAATTTTGCATATCATATGCAATGTGTAGTCTCTCATGTGATCGGAAGGGGGAGATAATGAGCCCCGATATTACGACAAGTTCGTAAGATCGTGGGGGTTAGATATGGTGCCCCATGATCTTACAAATTTCGTAAGGTCATGGGGGTGTGATTTTCATGCTGCAATATTAGAATGGAGCCCTTGCCATAGGGTCATAAAGAAAATATTTTAGCTGTCTACTTCTACGAAAATTGCCATGTCGTATGGTCGGAGATGCTTAATCTAAAGGTTCCAATGCTATGATTGTGGCAGAATATCGCATGAAATAAGGCAAGGGGCCATGATATTACGATGTCATCATATGGTTGGAGGATGAAATAAAAAGAAGTAAGATGCTATGGTGGCATGTTAAAAATGGTTTTAATATATTAAATATATATTAAAAAGGCTTATGTGGAGTTTTCAAAGTTATTATCGTTCCATTGGGATTTCTTGAGATGTGGGTTGTGATATTACAATGAAATCATGATATCATAGACCCATGATATTCAAATTTTCATATATTTCATATAGCAAGATATGAAGGGCCCACTCAAAAAATAAAAAATTGACACATGGCATATAATGGATTGGAGGGATAAGTGGAAGAAAGTCAAAATGATTTAAAAATCAAATGTCAAAATGATTTGAATGCTCAAAACTTCAAAAATGGAAAGATTTGAAATATTTTAAAGTTTATATAGTTCATACTATGTAATTTTTTCAATTTTTCAATTTTAATGGCTTTGTTCAGCCCGGGAGCCTAATATTTAGAATGCTCTTAGGGGGGCAATTTTTGTCCAAAATGTATAGTGTAATATATCATTGAAATTGGAAAAGAGAAAATTTTCCATTTTTGTAGTTAGATTTTGTACAAGTCTCAGCCAATGGCAGCTATAGGAGGTTTTTTTATTTCGGGGGCTTTACAGTGAATTGTGCAAATTTAATGTTGCAGATGAAATTGCAATCAGATATAGATATATTTTCATCTAATTTAACTTCTATAGTAATTTTAAGGGTGATTTGATTGTCTTTGATGCAATTGGGAGCAATTAAATGTTTTTGGCAACAACACAAGATGCATTTCATGGAAAAGGAGAAGTGACATATTGAGATCAAATTTTTGGAGCCTCGGTACAGATTGTGATGATTTCTTGATATTTCTCCATGAGATATTTTGCAGATTATATGGGTGAGATATATCAGATATTTTGGGCTTCATTTATGGTTTTCAATTGTAGGTAGATGAGGAAGTTCAGTTTCAGCAACTTTGGTTTGAAGACTCTTTCTGATGGGGACACAACCCACGCACAGAATGGACACAACAGAAAAGGGGAAATAATATTAACTGGAAAATAAGCTAGTACAAATAGTATAGAGAAAATAAACTTCAAAACATGCCCTAAGGGCTTACAATAGCATAAATTTGGAGATAATTTTCTCATTTCAGTACCTCCTCTCAAACTCCACTCTGAACTGCCTTTTACAATGCTAGAAATCTCCTCAAATAGACCCCAGAGGGTTAAAGACTAGGAATACATTCTAGAAAGTGCTAGTAGGCATCCACCGACCAAATAGAAAGCTCTAGAAGCTGCGTTAGAAGTTGGCGCAAATCTAGAAGAATCCAAAAATGGTAACCGAACTTTCGGGAGGCATAACTTTTGAACCATAGCTTCGATTGATGAACTGTTTACATTTTCGGAAAGCTCTCGAAGCACTCTATAGCCCTATGGACCAGCTCCGCTCATCCTCCATTTTTTGGCCCTTTTCAAGGTCATTTAATGCCCCTAACTTGACTTTGAAGCATTCTTAGGAGGTCTCCAAAACTCGAAAAACTGCAATAACTTTCAAACCGTGGTGCCTTTTGACCTGATTCTTTTTCTAGAATGCTCTAAATTACAATTACATTCATTTGGCCAATTTACACCTCCTAGTTCACCAAAATGATGGCTTAATTATGTGCTCCTATTTTTTTGATGGCTCAAATACTCTGACCTAGAACACTAATAGTGGAACTGTGAGAGTTGGAACCTTTATTTGACCCAAATGGGTATCCAAAAATGAAAACACATGAAACAGAAACTAAGTCTAAGTACATTTTTTGGGTGACACGAGATTGCCCTTATAACTCTGGATGCTCCTACATCACTTTTAGTGGGACAGATGTCAATTCCATATTACAATTTTGGAAAGATCTTCTTTCCTATATATCTTCCTCTTTTGCTCATTGTAATGGTTCCAATTTTTAGGACTTGTGAGACCACAAGGTTGGCTCTAGTTTCTAGAGTTGTGATACCAGTTTTCTCAGTCTTATTCTGTTATGAATAGTAGTAGTGTATTTCTTGTGAGGCATTTCATATTACATAGTCATTCTTTGTGTATTTTCTAAGTTTTATATGTAGATGATGTATTATTTCAATGAAATTAATGCAAGAGTTTCACCTTTCTTAGTTTCATTCTAATTCTCATCTCCTTTTGTTAATTGCAATCTTTTGTGTTTGAGAACGAAGAGCTTAAACTCAATTGCAATCCTTTCAGATTGTATGTTAGGATAAACTTGTTTCTGGAACAAAGAAGCCAAGTAAATGCTTGTTTATACTGATAGGGTTGTGGGTTACACTAGGAGGATATTACCATAAGTATGAGAGTTGTTATGAAGATTGATGTTTGTTTACAAGTCAAATAGATAGATCATATGCTTGAATATATGAATATATTTTAGGTGTCCATCTGCATGTCAAAGTTTAGTTGATGCCCAATGGATAAGGGACTGGTCAGCTTGAAGGATTCATGTTCTCTATTGTTGCATACTCGGGTTATGCTGAAATATAAATCTTAATCAAATATCTTTCCTTTTGTGTTTACAAGTTAAAAGAGTTCTCCCTCACTTAGTTTATCAGGTTCATGTGCTCTGTTATTAGCTATTTCATCCATGAATTCTTGCATAAACATAGAAGATTAAGGAATTTTATCTATTTTTTCCATATTCAGTTGTATGTCTTTACACTGATACCATATAAAGAGTCTGAGGTCCACCCACCTAGGTCTAACATAGCCTGAAGAAGAAGAAGGATTTATCCTTATAGTTGGCCCAAGACTGTAGTCAAGTGCATTCATTATAGGAAGTTGCTAACCTTAGATGTATTGGTTTGGTTTGTTGGTTATTTCCAAAACTATTAAATTAGGAGCCAACAAGATCAACAACAAGAAACAAGCACAACTAATTATCAAAGGCTATATGTGTCAAGTTATGCAGTTGGAGTATGTGAATTTAGAATGACACAAATTCCTATTCAAACCATTTTTCCATGCATGAAACATATTTCTACAATTGAGATGGAGATCAACAAGGTAATTACGGCTATAATTTTGCATTACTAATCCCTATAAAATATGATGAACCGATCAGAAAATTCAAAAGGTTAAGTGGCAAAAAGGATGAATATGGATCATTGATTATGATCTAGAAATGTCTCAAGATGACTATTAAAGAAAGGTTTCAAGATAGAATTATGTTGTTGTGAGAAAGTGAGTTGAAGGTATTCATGCATGCAAAGATGAAGGAGAATCAATGAGTTGTGAAGGATTAAGGAGACAAAGTAGTGTAGTGAGGAGTTATTATAGATCAGTCATGGTAAGTTGATTAGTTATTAGAAAGAGAAGATCTCTTATCAAGAATTTGTGTAGACTGAAGGATCAAAGTATAGTTACATTCTAATCAATGTATTAGTTGAATATCTTAAAAAATTGGTCCTAGCAGGCCTATTGTAAATCTCCTAATAGAGTACTCACTTAATTATGAAGTTAAATGCTTTTGTAAAGGTAGACTCAATAGTCTTATAATCATTTAACAGAGTAGACCCTCACAGGGTATAAAATAAGAATTAATCAAATTATATCTCTAATAGGCACATTGTTGTTGCAGTAGCAAAGATTTTATGGGTGTCATCCCCACCATAGTTTTACCTCCATCTTGGAGGCTATCTTCATTGAAAAATCTTATGTCAATTTTTATTTACTTGTTTATGTATTTTTTTCATGCTAGTAGATGTTAGATTTGGTATTACATGATGTTGCATGATTCAGGTTGATGAGGAGTTAGTGAATTATGTTGAGTATGATTTATGTTTTATTTGGTAAAATTTTTAGAGATCCTAATTCACCCCTCCCCCCACCCAACCCTTCTTTAAGAATCTCACTTTCCCATTATATTTCAACAATTAGTATCAAAGCATAGCTCTCTAAGCTCTAACCACTTGAGAGTTAAAGATCTTGGAGATGGAAGTCTATAAACTAGGAAAGGTGATTGAAAATAAGAATCTTGATTTGTAGATTGCATTGGAACAAGTTAAGGATGCAAAGGAGGAACTAAGGAAATATTTGAAAAGTAGGAAGGAGATCGCAAGCCAAAAAAATGATACACAATACTAGGAAGAAAGCATTGAGGACTTATGTGATGAAGGAAGATCTAGTAAATTTGATGCAGCAATAGCAAATCTATTAAAGAAGAACAACAATCTGAATGAAGAAATAAGAGTACTTAAGAGAGACCATGAAATGCACTCAGTAAGACTATGTGAAGTCATGGAACAAAAGAGAAAGGTTGAAGATGATAAGGCAATGGTTGATGAAGACAAGAGGAAAATGGTTATAAGACTTGATGAAAGGATCACTGGCATACAAAGGCTAACATAAAATCAATATGACATTTCTAGGAAGGTGGAAGAGATTGCAAACCTGAGATCAAAAACTAATTAATTGAAGAATGAATTGAGAGCTGAAAAAATAAATTATTGAAAGAATAAACAGATCAAGAGAGGACATGAGACAACTTGATGAACAATTAAAAGCACAAAGAAGACCTCATGATACTACTAGATTAGGCTATACCAAGTTTATATCATCTGACAAGAAAGGTGAGTTATCAAAGCATGGAGAACAAAGGAATGGAAAACCAAAGAGAAAAAAATCCTATATATTATCATTCTAGGAAACTAGGTCATATAAAAAAAAATTGTAGGAGAAAAATAGGTAAGTCTAATCCTAAGCCAAAATTTAATGGTTATTTCTTTAATTACAAGTATGGACACCAAGCATATGAGTGTAGATCAAAGATTGGTAAAACACTAGTTGCGTCTTGTAAGAATTTTACTTAGGGAAAAATTCACCCAAGATTAAAGAACTCAAGCACAAGCATAGAATAGACTAGACTATGATTAGAATAACAATAAAAATATAGTATTCAATTGATGTACAAGTACACTAGAAGTGCCTATTTATAAAGGCTTCTAGAATGCTTCTAAAATGTCTAGAAGTCAGCACACTAATAAGTCTTACCACCAAGCACATGTCCACCAAGAGTGGTTTATCCTCCATTAAGCACAGGAGTAAGTGTGATGTTGAGAGGATAAGCCTACATAGGTGTAGCATGAAAAATAATGTTGTGGACACCATGTACTTAATTAAGAGTGCAAATAATGATATTTTCTACATGACAACTCAGTTAATTATGCAAATTCTAGTGTTGTAGACACCATGTGCTGAATTAGACTTGCTTAATTCTATGTTGTCAACATGAAAACTCATAAAAGTATGCAAAATCCTAATCGTCAACCTAATAAATAATAAAATAATGCATTGACCTAAGTAAACTTAAGTAAAGTTTAAATAGTGAATACTTATTTAAACCAACATCCCCCTTAAGTGCAACTTAGGGGAGTGCACTTAATCTCACAAATGCATTATGGGTTCTAGCTATGAGGCCATGTTAGGTACCCATGTACAAAAGTAATGATCTACATATAATGTGATGCAATAAAATCTCTCATAAAGTAGAGAAAGAGGGAAAACCTCATGGGTAAAACCCTCCTCCAAAAAGAGAGATAAGTACAATCAAGAAGATGAGAGAGAAGAAGACCTTAGATGAGGAAAAGATCCCTCCCAGAAGAAAGAAGAGAGAAGTCAAGGGACTCCCCTTTTTGCAACATCTTGCACCCCTAAGAGATCTCACAAATGAATATACTTGACCTCATTGAAGGGTATGGTGAAGATATCATCGACCTGCTCTACTGTAGGATAATACTGTAATGCAATGATCTGCACATGAATCAACTCTCTAATGTAGTGCATATGAACCTCAATGTGTTTGGTTCACTGATGTTGAACTGGATGTTTAGAGATCTTAATAGCACTCTGATTGTCACAATGTATGATTGTAGGTTTAGGTAGATCAAATCCAAACTCATCCAAGATGTGTTGTAACTAAATAGCCTCTATAACTACATTGATAGCTCCTCGATACTCAGCCTCAGTAGAAGAAAGAGCACTATTATTTTGCTTCTTTCTCTACCAAAAAATAGTGTTGGAACCAAGGTGAAACATGTAACCTGAAGTAGACTTGCAAGAATCAAGGTCACTTGCATAGTCTGAGTCTGTATATCCAACCAGCTAAAGTCCTATACCTACTACATAGTGTATCCCATGTACATGTGTACCCTATATGTAGTGCAAGATGTACTTGGAAGCCTTCCAATTAAGCTCATGTGGCTCTTGCATGAACCGAGAAACCATGCCAACTATAAAAGTTATATTATGAAATGTGTCTATCAAGTAGATGAGACTCCCAACTAATTGTTTGTATAATGTAGCATCAATAAGTGGAGTGGTACACTTGGCCTCTAACTTGACACCAGAAAGAAAGGGAGTAGAAACAGGCTTGTACTCAATCATGTGAAATCAAGAAAGAAAGTCAAGAGCATACTTGGGTTGAGAAAGTGTGATCCCTGTTGAAGACTATGCGATCTCAATACCAAGGAAATAATGTAGTAAACCCAAGTCTATCATGGTAAAAAATTTCTACAAAGAGGTCTTTGACACTGGCAATGATGGATGAAGTACTTCATGTAATGATCAAGCCATCTACATAAAGCATGAGTATCAAATGTGACTCATCCTTCTAAAGAATGTAGACATTCAAATTAGAATGACACCTAGTGAATCCTACTAAGAGTAATAAGTAATTCATCTTGGCATACCAAGCCCAAGGAGCCTGCTTAAGACCATAGATAGACTTTTTCAATCTACAAACCATAGTAGAATCCTATATGAACCCTTGTGGTTGCTCCATATAAATCTCCTCATGAAGATCACCATTCAAAAAGGTACTCTTTACATCCATCTGATATACAACCCAACCATGAGCTACAACAATAGCTAGTGTTAAGAAAATGGAGTTCATCTTGGCAACTGGTGCAAAAGTCTTTGTATAGTCAATACCACGAACTTGTGAGAAACCTTTGGCAATTAGTCTGGCCTTATGCTTATCCACACTTCCATCCACTAAAAATTTGGTTCAATAGATCCACTTACATTGAACCAACTTTCTTCCCTTAGGAAGGGGTCCAAGTGTTGTTTTTCATCAAAGAGTTATATTCTTCCTCTATGGCCTTGTCCCATTTAGGAATCCTTGATGCTTCCTTAAATGACTATAGATCTAAAGTAATGGAAATATAAGCATGTGGAAATGATTTGTGTTGTGATCTTGTCTTCTAAGTGTCTAAAGGATTCCCCACCAATGAACCTATTAAATCAAGGGTTTTATGTGCCCAACAAGGTTTAGTGGAAGAAGAAGTAATGTCCTCAACTATTTGTGGACCCTGCAAAGGTGGTGTCCTACGAGTCAATGTTGAAGGAATTTCATCTTTTGAGTCACTATCATCACTATTATCACTTTCCACAAAGAAGGAAGAAGGAGGAGTTGAAGAAGCTAAACTTGGACAACTTTCTTCAAAGTGAATAGTCCTCTCAAAAAAGATTCCATGTGTCTGTAGATCGATGAGTTTGTATGCCTTAAGATGGTTAGGATATCCAACAAATATACAAAGTTTGATTTGAGGTTATAATGCCTTTCACTTTTGTGGAGGTATCCTTGCCCATGCTTGACAACCAAAAACTTTAAAGTGCTTTACACTTGGCTTTCTTCCACACCAAGCCTCAAAAGGTGTAATTCCATCTAAGGCCTTATGAGGACTTCTATTTTGGATGTAATTGGCACAACACATGGCTTCTATCTAAAACACTTGATCTAGAGACTTATGTTGAAGGATACAAGTGGTCATCTCCTTAAGGGTTCTATTCTTAATTTTAGTAATACCATTCTACTGTGACATGTATGAAACTAGATGTTGAAGATCAATACCCTCATGAGTGCAAAAGTCTGTAAGCCTAGAGTTGACATTTCACTGCCATTATCTATTCATAGAGTCTTGATGGCTTTCCCTAATTTTTTCTCAACTTGAGATTTGAAGGTGATAAAATTATCAAATATTTCACCCTTATGAGCAAGAAACAAGACCCAAGTGTAGTGTTAAAATTCATCAATAAAGGTGAGAACATAGTGAGCCTTACCAAAAGATGGTACTGGAAATAGGCTAGCTACATCACTATGAACCAATTCAAGAACAACAATAACCTTCCAAGACTTCCCCTTGTCATATTTCTCTTTGAGATGCTTGCCTACTTCACAACCTAGACATACACCCTCTAAGAACTTGACTTGAGGTAGACCAATGACCATATCCTTGCTACTAAGGTGTTAAAGTTAGCGATAATTGAGATTTCCAAATCTCTCATCTCATAGTTTACTTTATGAATTGGAATGAGTCAAAAAAGCAAGGGAAGTGGACTTAGGCACAAAATGAGAAAAAGAGTAAAGTCTTGTCTCATGATTAGCCTTTCCAACTGCCACCATAGAATCATCCTCGAGATTTTTCACCACAACTATATTAGGAAGGAACTCCACTTTGTTGCCACATCCATAGTGAGTTATTTGGTAGATGGAAAGAAGGTTGGTGCTAAGGTTAGGAACATGTAAAACATCCTTGAATATGCCATTGTCCAACTCAACATTCCCTTTCCCTTCAACTTCCACTTAAGTTTCATTGCCCACATAGATGTAGGGTAAATTTGATGGTTTCAAAGAGGAAAAATGCTCCCTTGAAGCACCCATATGATGTGTAGCTCATGAATCAAGAACCCATTCCTTAGCATTTTTTGTACTTGCTACCAAAGCTTGTCCCTTACCTTTTGAAGTGGTTGAAGATCCCTTATCCTTATAGGAATTTGGTACATCAATTTTCTTTTTCCTCATTAAGTTTACCAATTCATCAATCTTCTTATCTTTATAGTCATGTTAATCATGACCATTCTTCTTAAAATAGGCACAAGTTTTCTTCTATTTTTTGTTGGAGTTGTTCACCTTCTAATTGTTTTTGGAAAAATACTTTCCTTGCTATGAGGAAGATTGTTGAGTGGAAGAAGATTGATGTGAGGAATATTGTTTTTTGGAGGAGGATTGTTGTCTATCATCTTGTGGCTTAGCCTTCCACTACTTCTATTTCTTGTTTGAATTTTTACCACTTGAATTCCCTTCATTAGCTACCAAGGCTTTGGTCTTGGAAGATTAGAGATTTCCCATATTCACTAAATTGTCATGTTCTAAGACTAACATTTCTAAAAATTTCTTGAATGAAGGCTTAGTGTAGGCACTACCCATTATTAATTTGAGTATTATAACTGGAAACAAAAGAAGCATATTTAGGTGGAAGATGAGTCATTATATGTTTGATCATCTTTCCATCCTTGATGGGTTCACCATAATCCTTAAGTTGTGCCCTATACATGTCTACTTGGGTAAGATAGTCTTTGATGGTGTCAAAATTCCTAGGATCCAACTTGAGAAGTTTGTCCTCAATGGTGTAGGTCATGTCTTCATCTATAGTCCCATACAATGGTTCAAGTTTAGCCTAGACTTCTATTGGATTAGTAAGTTTCCTAACATGATATTTGATGGGATTTGAGATATTCTTTAGCAAGGTTCCTAAGGCCATTTCTTATTTGGATTCCCAATCTTCTTTATGAGCCTCATCAGCATTAGCAGGAGGTTTCTTTGCTACACCAATTACATAATGCAGTAAACCTTTTTCAACCAATGGTTCCTTTATGTTTTCTTTTCAAGTAGCATAATTATGTGGAGTTAACTTTGAAAAAGAACCCATAATGCAATAGCACAATATCAAGGAGACACAAACACAATGCACACCCCCTCTTTTCACTCAATCAAACCCACCCACCCTGGCCCCCCCAAAAAAGAAGATTTTGGCACTTTATATGTAGTTCATTTACAATAGGCCACTTGTCAGAATGGATAATGTGGGCTTCTAATTTTGTTGTTTACAACCTCCTTTTGGAGTTCAAATCTGGAACTCTACAATGTAGCACAACAATACAACAATTTTGAAGCAATACAATGCAAAATAGGACCTATTTCTAAAAGTGATATTTCTATCAACACAAGCCTATAATCTGATTGCAGATCTGGAAAGTAGACAAAAAAACTTTCAAAAAAAATAGAACCTAACTATGTGTCTATATGAGCTCGTACTAAGCATTTGAAGTTGCAAAAATTAGGATATGCAATTTGCAAAAAAAATTAGGAACATAGAGCTTAAACATCCTACACCAATCTATAGATCATGAAATTCTACCCCAAAACAAAAAAATATTGCTCAAAAAAAGAAGTTCGTATGAGGGAGATATTGTTGTTTGAAAATCACCACTATAATTATTTTTCTTAAATCATCGCCGTCGCACCTCCAAAAATCAAATGACTCTAATTTTCACCTTAGATGTTCAATTTTGATGAAACAAAAGTCAATTTGGGGGTTTTTTGACCTTTTGAATATGATGCCAATATTTGATTTGCACCAGCTAGTACTAATCTTGTCATACAAAAAATCTCTCCTATTGGCCTAATGGCCAAAAAAATTTTGGAAAATAATCTAGATCCAAAAAAAATGAGGAGAAATTTTAGAGACTAAAATAATAAAATATGCAAATCAAAAAATTAAATTTAGAGATCTAAAATGATCATACCAAGTCTACAAATCGGGCCATTAGGTGTCAGTTTGCAAAAAAAAATTTCCTCAAAATTGACTATGGCCCAATATAAGCATATTTATAGTCAATTTTCATCAAATTGATGCTTGGGATGCAATGGTGAGGTTTTCTTTAGCTCTAGATGCTCCCATGACTGCAGATGCTCTAGATCTGAATTGGGTCCCTTCAAGAGATAAAGCAACAAGGTCTCCAATTTCTATGTGAAGAGAATCTCCCTCAGCTCTGATACCATGTAAGAATTTTCCTTAGGGAAAAATTCACCCAAGATCAAGGAACTCAAGCACAAGCATAGAATAGACCAAAGTATGATCAAAATAACAATATAGTATTCAATTAATGTACAAGTACACTAGGAGTGCCTATTTATAAAGGCCTCTAGAATGCTTCTAGAATGTCTAGAAGTCAGCATAGTGATAAGTCTTACAACCAAGCACATGTCCACCAAGAGTGGATTATACTCCATTAAGCACAGGAGTAAGTGTGATGATGAGAGGATAAGCATACAAAGGTGTAGAATGAAAAATAATGTTGTAGACACCATGTGCTTAATTAAGAGTGCAAATAATTGTATTGTCTACATGACAACTCAGTTAATTATGCAAACTCTAGTGTTGTAGACACCATGTGCTGAATTAGAGTTGCTTACTTCTGTGTTGTCAACATGACAACTCATAAAAGTACACAAACTCCTAAGTGTCAGCCTAATAAATAATAAAATAATGCATTGAGATAATTAAACTTAAGTAAAGTGTAAATAGTGAATACTTATTTACACCAGTACATCTATATTTGAAGGATATTTCTATACATATTTAAAAGTTATGGTCACAAGGCACAAGATTGTAGATGTAATGCAAAATACAGTTAAGGCAATGTAACTAGGAAAGGTAATGCAATAAATTGGGATTAAAACACTTGATGCAGAGGCATGTAAGTTTCCTAAAGATTCTGGTATTTTTTTGTGGAAGAATGGAGATGCTCAGTCATCTCTATGGTGCTTCTTAGTTGTAGTCTTGACTGAATGGGATCAATGGGGAGGCCTAATGCATAGTTGAAGGAGAAGCATTGTTTGGTCATCATTGAGTTTTTGTATTTTTTAATGAACTTAGTCATTGGAGGATCTCAGTAACTAGAGGAACTCAATTGTTGGAGGTGCTTGTTTATTGAAGGAGCTTGACAATGCTTATGGTACCCTGCAATGCTTAGGGAGCTCGACATGCATGTTTTCTTAATAGTTCTAGATTGCTTGTGTTTGTTGATACTTAGTCATGTGGTTATCTTAGGCTAACATGAGGGTTAAAATTTTATATTTAATGTTTGTTGCACACCAATTTGTGGCTTAAAATTTGCATTTAATGTAAGGGTTTATTTAATTTATAACTTGCTAGGCAAACTTGTGGCTTAGTTGGGTATAAGTAGGGGATTTAGGGGAGTCTTGAATCATTATTATTCAACATGGGTAGTTGAGGAAGAGTATATTATGGCTTGGGAAACAAGGAGGTTTCTTGGTGGCTTGCGATCACAAGTTTAGATCTCATTGGAGGTTTCTACCGGTGTACAATTGTGTTATAAACCTAGATTAGCTAGGATTTTGGATTGGATACTGATGGATCTTACAAAAATATTACTTTCTTTGTATTTGGTTGTAACTAAGAATTTCTTACAACCTGACGCATTGCATGTAATCAATTTTTTTTTTAATAAAGAATTGAGTTTGGTATTACATCTTACATCTTGTGTTTTTTTTATGTTTCATTACTTGTTGTGGGATAGGACAATTGTTGGATACAATTGATTAATTATGTACTATCTTTGATGTTACACAAATTTCATATCATTATCAGTCAATATATGTCAAGCTCATTTAGGCATTGAAGATAGTTTTTTTGTGGCTATCGAACAATATAGAGTTTGCCTAGTTTAGAAGACAATGTCTACCGAATTCATTCGAGCACCAAAGGAATTTTTTAGTATGCAATGTTGACCAAGCTTCACTTAGTTAACATAAGAAAATCACTTCTAAGTTAGTGTCTACCGAGCTGGGTTGGCTACCAAAGGATTTTCTTATTTTGGCATATTGAGTTTAATAGATTTATCTATTGGTTCTAGCTGATTGAGGTTATTCTAAGTTGTATATGAGCCAACTTGACAATATGGATGATATAAGTATAAGTTCAAGTTGAGAATTATATGTGTGAAAGAGAGTGTAAATGCATGGAAGATTTTGAATATCTAATAATGCAGTAAGGAAGTGAATTAGAAGGATAAGCAGAATATCTTTGTGGAGACAAAAAGATACATTCAATCAGAAAGGATCAAGTACAAGCCAGAATAGAGATCTGTAATCAGCAATTTAGTTGCATCAAAATCAATTCATTTCATTGTTACACTTTAACCATAGTAGTAGTGATCTAAATCTCTTAATAGGGTTGGTTTAATAGCCATTTGTAAATCCTCTAAAAAGGTGGTAGTTCTATTGAATTGTCTAAAGACCTCCGACAAGGCCACTCCTAACAAGGTGATTAAGCCCTCTAATAAGGTCACACCTAATAGTGTGTTTTGTAACCTTTAATAGGGTTGGCTCCCAATAGGGCTCACTTTAGAAGAGTGAAAACAATAACTAGTTGCAATTGGTGGTTTTTTCCAAATTGGGTTTCTACATTAAATCTTGTTGTCAAATGTGTTCATGCTATTTATTTTCTATGCTTGCAATTAAGTTAAAGTAATGATAATCACAAATAACATCTTAATATCTGCAAGTTAATTTATTATGAAGTATATTCATTATTTACCGAGTTACAACATTTTATGTGTGTTTGTTGAGCATCAACAATATTCAATTTTTAGAGTTTATTTTGTACTGACATCTAAGGGATTTGGGATTTATTTTTGTGCTAACTAATTCACCCCTCCCCTCTCAATTACTCTTATATTTCCAACAATATCCTTTGGAGATTCTCCTACCTTGCACTATGTCAGGTAATATCAAAGAAAGGAGTTCCTAAACATGTGGATAGATCACCAAATGTGAAGTAGTTTGCACTAGGACCTCAGGTTGGGTGAAGTTTATCAGAGTAGAGTTTGATATTATGGAGGACTATTCTTTCTAGAGTCCTAGATCTCTTGGTTATGAGGTAGTAGATCATGGTTCTAACTTAGAATTATAGAGTACTCGTAGATGGATCTTTATATAAAGAGATGGTTGGAAGATGGAAGGTTAATCTTGTTGTGGCATGATTGTAGAAAGTTTGTGTGGTTTTTTCCTGGTTGCTCATGAAAAGTGGTAGATTCTAATCTAACTTGCAAGCAACTCAGGTTTTTCACAAGGTTCTTGGGTGTGATATTTTGTAGAGGGTTTGTGAATATCTTGGAAGATTCCTCTAAGAAGATTGGACCCTAAGGTGACTGCAAATCTCTGTAATTAGGTGGAGATGAGGATAAATGAGGTAATTACTTGGGTGGAATATTTTTTTTCTAAATGAGTTAAAGAATAGAAGAACAAAGTTGTATTCTACTGGAGCTAGAGTTTACCAATCTAGAAGCAAGTTGTCTAGCTAGTTAGAAGACTATTTTGAGAGAGAAGAGGGCATGTCAAGGTTGAGGTAGAGGTGGTTTAGTGATTAATTTGTGGTGCATGATACACACCATACAGAGTAACTTGTAGTTGTTTCTATAGAAGTTCCTAACCTTGGTGATGTTGGGATGGAGATTTTTTTCATGATCAGTCAGATGGATGTGACATGGAAATTGTAGAGCGCTTGATTGTCAATAATCAAGTCATTTTTGGTGATGAGTTATATGTTGTAGAGCATCTTATTGTGGGAAAAAAGATCATTGATGGTGAGAGTTTGGCATATGTTGTTGAGGAGTTAAATATTTCTTCTAATAAGGTTGGTGATCTATATGATATTCTATATGTTTCTACATATGTAGAGTTGGTTGAACTTGTTGCTAATATGTATTATGGTGATATATTCATACCCTATTTATGGGTTACCATGTTGTTCAATTTATTATTGTGAGTGAATATGTTGATTGGTTGTTTGCAGATTTGTGAAGGAGGAATTAGTTGATGGACTTGTTCATTTTATTGGCTTTATGGATTGGCAAGCCTTGGCTGAAGATGAAGTGGAAGTCTTATTTTTATGAAGAAAGAAAGTGTGGGACACACTTTTCTTTGTACCTTGAGAGTCTGATGTAGAGGCATCTAAGGTTCCTAAATATTTTGACATTTTTTGTGGAAGACTTGAGATGCTCGATCACCTCTATGATATTTCTCTATTGAAAGCTTGACCCAATGGGTTCAGTGGAGAGGCTCAGTGTTAGGTTAAAGAAGAAGCATTACTTGGTCATCGTTGAGTTATTGTATTGGCTAAGGAGTTTAGTCACTAGAAGAGCTTGATTGTTGGATGAACTCAACTGTTGGAGGTGCTCATTCATTGAAGGAGCTTGACAAATCTTATGGTGCTCAATGATGCTTGAAAATCTTGGCATATGTGTTTTCTAAGGAATTCTTGGATTGCTCATATTTGTTGAGACTCGGTCATGTGGTTATCATAGCTTAACCCAAGGGTTGACATTTCATATTTAATGTTTATTACAAGCTAACTTGTGGCTTAAACATGCATTTAATGTAAGGGATTATTTAATTTTTTACTTTCTAGCCTAATTTGTGACTTATTTGGGTATAAGTAGGGGCATTTAGGGGAGTCTTGAATCATTATTCATTCAGAACTAAGTAGCTAAGGAAGAGCGAAGTGTAGAAAAGTTAGTAGCTATGGCTTGGCAAATAAGGAGGTTTCTTGGTGGCTTGCAAGCACAAGTTTAGATCCTATTGGAGGTTTCTACTAGAGCACTATTGTGTTATAGATCTAGACTAGCTAGGGTTTTGGATTGGATCTTAAGGAGTCTTGCAAAACTATTACTTGATTTGTATTTGGTCATAATCAAGAAGGCCTTATAGTCTAACACATTTCATGTAATCAGTTGTTTTTTGAATAAATAATGGAGTTTGGTATCATATCTTGTATCTTGTGTTGTGTTTCCACTCTCTGGTTACTTGTTGGGGGATAGAAAATCTCCTTTTGGGATTCTCCTACCTTGCACTACATTGACACTTGAGTCTCTTGTTAGTTATATGGAAGGTATGGACATATTGCATCAAATTCTGAAAGAGCAAATTTAAAAGGAAGATTTGGAAATTGAAAGAACTTTGGTCTAGTATTCTTTCACTGTTGGAAGGTTGGTCGCCTAAGTAGAGAATGTAGGAACCAAGAATCAGCACCCAATGATGAAGAGAGTCATGGATAAGAAAAGGTTAATGTTGAAGAAGTAAGAATCCAAATAAATCAAACTTGAAAGAAGAAATATGAAGGAAGAAAATTTTCAAATGATGTAGTTGTGATCATTCAATTCAATGGATCAGGTGATTCCAACACCACAAAATAAGATAAAGAGGTAAGTATGGAACTATATTTCAAATTGTCAAATTATACATTAGTTCCTAACATTGAAAGCAAGAAAGTCCAAATTAGCATAAGATCATATGCATAAGGGCATATTGGTAATATCAACTAAGTGAATGTTTTGATACTGAGTTTCAAAGTTAGTAATGGTCGAGTGTCAATATTGAAGTATAAAAGGTGCTAAGTAGTAAAGTAAATTTTTTAATGATTATCAAGTCATATTATTGGATGAGTAATGTAATGCCCGACCCAAAAATCCTTGGAACAAGGATAAATATAAGCCAAGACAAAAAAGAAAAATTAAACAAGTATGGATGCACATGACATACAACATACAAGGATCACAAAAATCACAACAGAAGACTAATCACACATCCAAAGACCAATGGATCTCCAAATGCCACTACTAACCAAAATGACTAACCATGGAAGGATGCAAATAAATAAGAATATGAAAACATATTGAATTTGAAATGCAATTTCAAGGTATTCAAGAATAGCACAAAGGATATCCAAAACACCTCCAAAAAACTTCCACACAATTTGAAAAGTCCCTGCTATCCACCCGAGTAGGTTTTCCCAAAACCCAGGTGATACTTCCAGTATCATATGACCTTTTTGATGAAGGTGTGTGATACTTTTAGGGATCAAGTGACACTTCTCAGGAAGTACTGTGATACTTTCCAAGTATCATAGGACCTTTCTTTAATGGGTGTGTGATACTTTCTAGTATCGCATGACACTATTCCAAGAGCCATATGATACAATCAGGGATCGCACAATAAAACTCTTTTGGGCATGTGATACTTTAAAGTATCACCCAATGTTGATGCATGGTTTCCTAGGAACATAAGAAAAAACTCTAAGGATGAATTGAGAGGAAAAACAAGAACTTAAAACCTCCACATTAGGGAGTATTGGATCCATAGTTGAGGCATAGACACCCGAACATAATAGCTATAAGACAAAACTGCATCTAACCATCTAACATAGTAGTGAAGGGGAAAGAACTAAAAGCAACATCACAATGCATAGAAATGACATTGCAATAAACTAAACAACCAAACTAAGTACATGGTTCCTCCCAACTATAATAGCATCATAATACTATCATGGGCCCTAGTCATTCCCCATGCATAACATCCCAAACTACCAACCAAATCATTGGCAGTATCTTATGAAGACGTTACTAATAAAATGTACTACAACATAAGAAGAAGGAAATCTAACATTCTAGAAGTAAAGCATAAGATGATCCTACAAATCAGACTCATCATCTAATCCATGCTAAACATCATAGTAAGTAAATGCGTCAATACTACATCATCTAGACATGATATATAAGCATCCTAATGAAAGCATAAATCACAAGATAATATACTCCAGAACCTGAAGTACCAAGTGAAAACATCCAACAATGGTTATACTAGAATAATAGACTATCTTTGTACACTAGTCCCCAATAGTCGTAAAAGTAGCTATGCCTCTCAATCACATGGAATCTATAGGTCCACTCCTACTATGTTGATGGAGATAATGATCCAACCCCATAGATACAAAAGGAAAATGTCCATGGCTAACACTCACACCAGATAGTATGATGACTAAAACCAAGATTATAGATAATGCATAAACTACAGGTCCTAGTCATATACTCAATGGACTACTAAGTAGGGGCTAACATCATCGAGAGTTGCTTGGCATCAACAAGCCCAAGCTAGTATAGGCAGCTACTCTTCTCAAAAAAAAAGGCACACAACCCAAACATTTTATATCTTATAATTATTACCACCTAGTATTTTAATATAGTTATCACTTGTATTAAACTTCCTCAGCCAACTAATGGGAAATAGTCACTAGGTTGTGAGATAGAAGCCCCTCCATGTGCTACCCTACCCTACCCATGCTCATCCAATGATGAGTGCCCATAGGTATGCATATTCCCAAGCCAACCCCAATGATCATAACTTTCACAAATACCATGGAAGATCTAGACTTGCAAGTCGCTCAAAAAATATATGTGCACATACTCATGTGTGGAATACTACCATCATGGAGATCATAACACAAGGACTAGATGAGAACACAATGGAGAAATACACTCAATTGAAATAGACTTGGGAGGAAATATATGACACACGTCCCAATGCAACATAAAAGTGCAACAATGGTCTAACTGACATCCAAATAGATGATCCAAGTCCATGATCGACATCATGCCAAGAGAACTTGAGAAAATAGGGCAGCATGAGGTAAAAACCTCAAAAATTGGAAAACTTTAAAATTAAGACCCAACTAATCTTTGGGTACAAAAACCCCAAAATCTAATAAAATTTGGGTTTAGACACTATATGCAAAATTGGCCAGCATAACAATGTGAAACCCCAAACCCCCACCCCAAAAATAGGGAAAATTTTCATACCTAACCAACCAAGCAGAACCAACAAATAGAAATGGAGAGAAACACTAGTTCTCAGCCTTCTAACAAACTGCTACCAAAAATAGAAGCTACGATGAAGTAGAAACAAGAAAACAAGAAAACGCTACCTGATAACAAAAGGGGCTCAAATTGAAAACAACACAATAAAATAAATCACCCACTGAAACTACTAGAAATCATGGCAAAGCAAGGTCTACCTAAGCTAGATCCAATGGGACTAACCTCACAAAGATCCCACACTCATAGCTCTCACAATGAATAGAAACACGATCATCCAAAAGAGGTTTCTCAAAGAAAAAGTTGTCAAATTTGTATTTTCAAAAGTGAGAAGTGAGAAAACATATCCCTTTTTCAATACTTATTCACTTTTCAAGTGAATAATCAATTAGGGAAAATAGCCAATTAGACTAGCTAAACTCTAAATTGACCCAAATGAAAATAGGGTATCCCTCATAATAGGAATTCACCTAAGGAAAAGCTTCCTGAAATTAAATTCAAAAACATATAAAGCCCAAAAATCTAAAATCATAAAAATATCCTTAACAAATTTTGCAACAATCTAAACCTCTAAATGCACAAACACACTTACTGGTCTAATCACATAATGTATATGAGTTTGCACTTAATAATCATCAAAAGGTTTAATTAATCAATTAAAATAAGTATACATCAACCATATAGGGACAACATTGGTAAAATATGAATAGTTGAATCACTAACGTTATGTGCCCCTGCTAGGGATATAAATCATGCACTCCAAAACACATGATCAAGTGCAATTACATATAATAACATAGACGAAGCAATAAATGCATTAAATAACTAATTTATCCATTTATTTAATCCTACCTAAATAATCCATTTACATCAGTCACATTTGCATAAACCATAAAGAGACAAGAATGAAGTAAATAACCATAGCATAAAATCCATCACATAACATAATTAGAAATATGTCCAAATACTAGATAATCAAGTATCATCATAGACCTATTGCCATCTCAAAATGGCATCAACATGAAAATATGATAAATTGAATAGCATAGCAATAAGCATCTATGGTACTGAAATCAAAATATAACATCTAACACTTAGATCATCTCAAAGTACAAAATAGTAAGAGTATCAAGTATCTCTTGAATCAAAATAAACACGATATAGATTGCAAACACAAGAGGTAGTACATCCTTCCCCACTAGAAAAGGCTTACTCCTGGAAGCTAGAAAAAAGGTAAGGGTACAATCCTCTCAAACATGTAGCATCTTCCTAAGTCACAGAGGTCTCATCGCTCGAATCCCATTAGACCCTTACCTGCCTAATGTCCTGACCTCGCAAGTTCAAGATCTAATGCTATACGATTTGAATGGGCTCCAAAGTAAGTTTCTCATCCACTACTTGCAAAGCATCCCAATCAAGAACATGGGTCATATCTAGAATATACTGCCTCAAAAGAGAAACATGAAAAACATTGTGGATGTGTGATAGGCTAGGTGTCAATGCTAGTCGATAAGAAATAGGACCAATCCTCTTGAGGATCTTAAAAGGTCTAAAAAATGGGGTCCCAAGTTATAGCCTTTCTCATAACAGATGGGACTCTTCCTCGGTTGCACTCTCAAAAATACTCGATTACCAATAAAAAAGTTATGATCCAACCTATGGCCATCTACATACTTCTTTTGCCTATCCTAAGCAGTAACCAAATGCTCCTTAATGCAAACAACCTATGGCTCCATATCTTGAATCATCTCTAGACCCAAAAGAACTCATTCCTCTAAGTGATCCCAATTCAAAGGGGTATGACACGATCTATCGTACAAGGTCTAAAAAGGTGACATTCCAAGAAAACTATGATACCTATTGTTGTATAAAAATTCAACAAGGTATAAATAGCCCTCCCACTTCACCTGCTTGTCCATCACATACATGCAAAACATATCCTCTAGAACTTGATTCACTCTCTTAGTCTGACCATTGGTCTCTGGGTGATAAGACAAACTAAAATTGAGTCACGTGCCCAAAGCAGCTAGAGAGACATCCATAGAGTAGAAGTAAACAATGGATCTCTATCTAAAATGATCTAATGAGGGATCCCATGCAAATGAACAATATCAACTAAGAAAACATGCACTATAGAAGAAGTTGTGTAGGATTCTCTCATGAGTGAGAAATTTGCTACTTTGGACAACTTGTCCACTATCACCATAATAAAATCATCTCTTTGTGATGACATAGGCAACCCTATGATAAAATCAATGGATATCATATCCTATTTCCACTCTAGAATGGTATGCAACTGCAAAAGACCCACTGGGTGTTGATGCTCTACCTTCACTCTTTAGCACTCAAGGAATCTAGCAACAAAATCAGCAACATTGTAGCTCATCCTTGCCCAAAAGTATAGTTGTTTAAGATCAGCATGTATCATCTTGACACCAGGATGTGTGAAATATGGTGCACAATGCACTTTTGACAAAACCAAGGTACAAAGATCACCAAGCATGGGTACATAGATACACTCCAATTGTCACAGTAGCCCATTGGACTCAAGCATATAACCTAAAAATATCCTCTCAAGGGTACATTCACTCTTGATCGCTGCCCTCACCTCTTGATTCCAAGTGTCACTAGGCAAAGACTCCAAGATATGGCCTCGAAAATCCATGCCTGATGACATCATTGATACCTCATGTGACCTCCTACTCAAGGAATCCATAATGACATTCTCATTCCCTTTAATGTAATGAATATTAAAGTCATATTTGCATAGGAACACTATCCAATGATGCTATTATGCATTCAAGTTTGACTAAGTAAAGATATACTACAAGCTCCTATGATTGCTATGCAACTCAAAACTGCATCCCAAAAGAAAATGCCTCATAGTCCTTGAGTTTTCTAGACTCATATGCAATCACTCGACCATCATGAATCAACATTGCACCCATGCCTTCCAATGAAGCATCTATGCAAACCATGAAATCACCTACAAGGTTAGTCACTACAAAAACTAGTGTACTGGTCAAACACTCTTTAAGAGCATTAAATGCTACCCACGCTAGTCTAACCAAGCATACTTCTTTACTCTTCACTAAAGAAAAGTGATGAGATGAGCTACTCATGAGAAATCCTTCACAAACTGATAGTAGTAACCCACTAGTCCCATGAAACTATGAACTTCAGAGACATTACTAGGTACCAACCAATCCATGATAGCATGAATCTTCTCCAGATCCACTACAATACCATCACCAGTGATGATGTCTCCTAGGTACTTTACCTTTGACTAGAAGAATCTGCATTTGCCCAAGTTTCCATATAATTGATGGTTTCTCAAGCACTGTAATACCTGTCATAAATGGACCTCATGATCCTCAACAATCTTTAAATAGATCAATATTTCATCTAGGAATACAATGACACAATGATCAAGGTAAGTGAAAAATACTCCATTCATCAAACTCATAAATGCAGATGGTGCATTAGTTAACCCAAAGGGTACAACTATGAACTCATAATGCCCATACCAGGTATGAAAAGTTATTTGATGAATGTTAGCCTCCTGGATATAAAGCTAATGGTATCCCAACTTTAGATCAATCTCTAAAATCACACTTGCCCCTTCATTTGATTGAAAAAGTCATTGATCCTTGGCAAAGGATATTGATTCACCATCACCTTATTCAACTACCAATAGTCAATGCACAAATGCAAAGATCCATCCTTCTTCTTCACAAAGATTACTAGTGCACCCCATGGGGATACGCTAGGATGAATATGGCCCTTGGCCAATAATTTCTCCAACTGTAATCTGAGTTCACTCAACTCCTAAGTAGTCATCTGGTAGGGAGCTCATGAAATCAGCTCCACTCCTGGTACAAGATCAATCCAAAAATCAAATCTTATTACGAAACACACGTGCATACTTAAGAAGGAATGGGTGATCATTAAGTGTCATGTATGGTTCTCAACTTCCTCAAGATCACTGATAGAAACAAGAAACAACTAACAACCCTTTCACACACTCTACTTTAGCTAATTTGTTGAGATCATCCAAAGTGAGAGTGGTGTTGGGACTCCCAAAACTTCCACCTTCCCACCTGTTGCATCAACACATTATACAATCTTACAATGGAAATTGATATTTTCCTAATGGGTGGCTAACCAATCCATACCCAACACAATTTTATACAATCCCAGAGGTAGGATATGAAGATCCACTGTGGTGGTAAAGGTTCCCATCTTCAAACTACAACAAGTGACCAAGGAATCTACAACCACCTTGGAACCCATGGCTAACTCAACCTGCCACCTATCGACCTGACATACTACCACTAGCCTACATTATTGAACAAGAGATGGTGAAATGAAAGAATTAGAAGCACTAGAGTCAAATAACATTGAAGAAGAGATACCATGCAACTTACATGTAGCCTTGACTACTATACTTTGATGCTCAGCTTGACATTAATCAACTATAAAAAAAGACTCGATGATTCCTTCTAGCATCTCTCATTGTAGGCTTAAATCTAGTTGCACCTTTACTAGGTTGTGTAGATGGTTTGATGGAACACTCAAAAGATTTATGGACAAGCTATCCACAAGAATAACAGTTTCCCCCAAAGCTAGAACCTATTCTGTGGCCAACCTAAGTAGCACAAGGGTAAGGTGCACTACCCCTATTAGTGTATTGTTGAACACTCTAAGGAGGATGATCATACTAATATTTTTGTCCTTATTTTTGGTCACCTCATTTCTTACCTAAAGTACCATAAAACTATCCCACTTTAGCCCTATGCCAATAATGACCTTTGTTATGACCTCTAAAGGGTTCTGATTGGGTTTTGCCCTTCCTAAAGGACTGGATAAACTAAGTATCTTGTCCTAAAGGTCATGCACTTTGGTTCTAAGAACTAGATCTTCCACTAAAACCCCTAGCCCACATTTCTCTCTAAGATCCTTTCCTTCCCCATGACAAGTGCAAGTGTCCTCAGTTGATGAACACGGACCCTGAAAAAATGCTAAGTGGTGAGTGTCTCATCATGCCTATAGCTTGAGTACTATCTCAACCCAAGAAACTTCTTCTCATACTAATTTATTTTCATAAAGCCTTGCCTAAGCTCATGAAATTCATCAATGTGAGCCTCCTAGTACTATGGTGAGAGGAGATTCTCTCAGAACCTTTCCTCAAAGATCTCCTAAGTGAGATCTGTTGGACTAACTACCAATGTTTCCCTTCAAGATTCATGACATGGCTTAATCACCTCCTATGTTCTATAAGTCTAGTGGTTTTATTGGGCATTGATAAGTTGATCTTTTGTTAAAATGGAAACTATAGCTTGTACAAGTGGTATCAGAGCTTGGTCATAGGTTGAAACTCCTCGAGTAATGCTAAGGGGGGATTTTTAGACTAGTTTCCAATGTTCCCCTTTAGGATTCATGGCATGGCTTAAATGCCTCTTATGTTCTATAAGTCTAGTGGTTGTATTAGGGATTGACAAGTTGGTCTTTTGGTGCAATGACAACTATAGCTTGTAACAAGATCTACCACATTGATGTGGAGCCTATCCCTCTCTATATTCCACCAATGGAACCATGTTCTCTTAGCTACATGATCATGCAATGGGCCTTCACATTGTTCCCATAAGATGGTAAGGAGAAATAATGTCTTATATCAATTAGCTAGGTCTCAACCTTGAGTCTTGTCCCCTGGCCATCAAATAGCAGTGGTTTGGACCTCTGAAGTTTTTGCATCATTTCAATCTAAGTGAAATCTTCATTGTCATGATGATCACAACCTCTCTATTGGTGCCTTCTACCACCAGGTAGTGTTCAAGAATCTTCCCATTCATGCTCCTCCTCTCTATGCTCTGATTGATGGGATTTTCCATGATGAGACCCCTCTTCCTGATTATGCTCCTATTGGTGCTCCTCAATATGAGAGCCCAATTGATCAAGAATATCCTATAGCACTGGCATCAATGCCTCCATGACATTCTAATTAGCATTACCCTATTCTCCCCTACCATCCTATCATTCCTCCTCATGGTGTTCTTCCTCTTGAATAACTCATTGATTACCACCCTGACCAGACCCACATACAGGAGGTATCACTATGGAAGCAACAAGATAAAGTAAAAGCATTCATCACAAACAAAAGAGACACAAACAAGAACCAACAAGATATCACAATATCAAAAATATAATAGCAATACATAATATAAAATACAAACACAGTGGAAACATAATGCAAAGATCCCAATGTTACAACTTGGGCTCTAATACCATATGTAATGCCATACCTGGAGATCCTTGAAACAAGGATAAATATAAGCCAAGAAAAAAAGAAAATTAAACAATTATGGATGCACATGACATAAAACATACAAGGATCACAAAGATCATAATAGAAGACTAATCACACATCCAAATACCAATGGATCTCCAAATGCCACTACTGACCAAAATGACTAACCAATAAGGACACAAAAAAATATGAATTTGAAAACATATCGAATTCAAAATGTAATTCCAAGGCATTTGAGAACACCACAAAGGGTATCCAAAACACCTCCAAAAAACTTTTGGACAATCCAAAAAGTGCCCACTGTCCTCTGTAGTAGGTTTTTCCTAAACCTAGGTGATACTTTAATACAACACTATGCAATACTCGCCAGTCTCATACATCCTTTCTAATGAAGGCATGTGATACTTTTAGGGATCAAGCAACACTTCTCAAGAAGTTGTGTGATGCTTTCCATGTATCATACGACCTTTCTTTAATGGGCATGTGATACAATCAAGGATTGCATGATAAAACTCTTTTGGGCATGTGATACTTTAAAGTATCACCCAATACTGATGCATGGTCACCCAGGAACATAAGAACAAACTCTAAGGATAAATCATGAGGAAAAAAAGAACTTAAAACCTCCACACTAGGGAGTACCAAATCCATAGTCAAGGCATAAACACTCAAACACAATAGCTACAAGAAGAAACTACATCTGACCATCTAACATAGCAGTGAAGGGGAAAGAACTGAAAGCAACATCTCAATATATAGAAATGACATCACAATAAACTAAAGAACCAAACTAAGTATGTAGTTCCTCCCAACCATAATAGCATCACAAGACCATCATGGGCCCTAGCCATCCCCCATGTGTAACATCCTAAACTACCAACCAGATCGTCAATGCTATCTTATGAGGACGTTACTACTAAAATGTGCTACAACATAAGAAGAAGGAAATCTAACATGCTAGAAATAAAGCATAAGATAATCCTACAAATCAAACTCATCATCTAATATGTGCTAAACATCATAATAAGGAAATGCATCAATACTAACATCATCTATACATGATATACAAGCATCCCAATGAAATCATAAATCACAAGATAACATACTTCAGAACTCGAAGTACCAAGTGAGAACATCTAGCAATAGTCATACTAGAACAATTGACTATCTCTTTACATTGGTCCCTAGTAGTGGTGAAGGTAGCTATGCCTCCCAACCATGTGGAACCCATAGGTCCACTCTCACCATGTAGATGGAGATAATAATCCAACCCCAAACACACATAAGGCAAATGTCCATGGCTAACACTCACGCCAAATAGTATGATGACTAAAACTAAGAACATAGACAATGCATAAACTACATGTCCTAGTCAGACACTTAATGGGCTACTAAGTAGGGGCTAACATCATGAAGAGTCACATGGCATTGACAAGCCTAAGCTAGTATTGGCAGCTACTCTTCTCAACAAAAGGCACATAACCTAGGCAACAACTCTTCTTGATGGAAGGTGCACAACCCAAACATCATTTTATTATCTTATAGTTATTACCACTTAGTATTTTAATTTAGTTATCACTTTTATAAAAATTCCTCTACCAAACAATGGGAAATATTTGCCAAGTCATGAGATAGAAGCCCCTCCATGTGCTACCTTACCCTACCCATACTCATCCAATTACAAGTGCTTGTAGGCATGCATATTCCCAACCCACCCCCAATGATCATA
This sequence comes from Cupressus sempervirens, assembly GCA_028749045.1. Taxonomy (NCBI): domain Eukaryota; kingdom Viridiplantae; phylum Streptophyta; class Pinopsida; order Cupressales; family Cupressaceae; genus Cupressus; species Cupressus sempervirens. Next base: position 265,130,820 of record CM053787.1, on the reverse strand, counting down.
ACTTTTGAAAATACCATAGAAGATCAAGACTCGCAAGTCACTTGACAAATGTATGTGCACGTACTCGTCTGTGGTGCACCACCATCATGAAGATCATAATACAAGGATTGGATGAGAATGCAATGCAGAAATACACTCAACCAAAACAAAATTAGGAGGAAAGAGGTGGCATGCATCCCAGTGCAGCAATGATTTGACTAACATCCAAACATATGATCCAAGTCTATGACCAACATCATGCCAAAAAACTTGAGAAAATAGGGTGACACACAAAATGAGGTTAAAATTCCAAAAACTAGAAAACTTAGAAATAAAGACCCAAGTGGTCTTTGGGTACAAAAATCTTGAAAATCCAATAAATTTGGGTTCAGACACCATATGCAAAATCAGCTAGCATAACAATGCAAAACCCCAAACACTCATCCTAAAAATAGGGAAAATGTTCTTACCCAAGCAACCGAGTAGAACTAGCAATAGAAATGGTTGGGAACACTACTTCTCAGCCTCCTAACAAACTATTACCAAAAATAGAAGCTGAAACAAAAAAAATGGGAAAGCCCTACTTGATAGTAAAAGGGGCTGAAAATTAAAATAGCACAATAAAATAAATTGCCCGCTGAAACTATCAAAAGTCATGGCAAAGCAAGATCTACTTGAGTCGGATCCAATGAGACTAACCTCACAAAGATCGCATGCTCACAGCTCTCACAACGAATAAAAAACAAAATCCTCCAGAAGAGGATTCTCAAAAAAAGTTCTCAAATTTGTATTTTAAAAAGTGAGAAGTGAGAAAAAAGCCCCTTTTTCAATACTTATTCATTTCTCGAGTGAATAATCGATTAAGGAAAATAGCCAATTAGACAAGCTAAACTTTGAATTGACCCAAAAAAAAATAGGTTATCCCTCATAATAGGAATTCACCTAAGGAAAAGGTACTGGAAATTAAATTCAAAAAGATATAAAGCCCAAAAACCCAAAATCATAGAAATCTCCTTAACAATTTTCATGACAATGCGAACCTCTAAATGCACAAACACACTCACTAGTCTAATCACATAATGTGGATGAGTTTAGATTTAATAATCACCAAAAAAATTAATTAATCAGTTAAAATAAGGATATGTCGACCATATAGGGACGACAATAGAAAAATATGAATAGCTAGATTACTAACTCCATGTGCCATTGCTAGGGATATAAATCTTGCACACTAAAACACATGATCAAGTGCAATTTCATATAACAACATAGCCAAAGCAATAAATGCATTAAATAACTAATTTAACCAGTTATTCAATCCTACCTAAATAATCCATTTACATCACTCACATTCACATAAAGCATAAAGAGACAAGAATGATGTAATTAATCATCGCATAAAATCCATCACATAACATAATCAAAAATATGTCCAAATACCAAATAATGAGGTATCATCATAGACCTATTGTCATCTCAAAATGGCATCAACATCAAAATATGATAAACTAAACAACATAGCATTTATCATCTATGGTACTGAAATCAAAATATAACATCTAACCCTCAGGTCATCTAAAAGTAGAAAATAGTAAGAGTATCAAGTATCTCTTGAATCAAAATAAACAAGGTACAAACTACAAACATGAGAGGCACTACAAGTAAGATGAAGGAGTTTTGAAGCATTACTATCGAGTTTTTTGTTAGTGTTTGAGATAGCTTTTATGCACCTACTATAGGTACAAAACAATAATGAGGCCCCAAAATCACATTTCTGACCTATATAGAAAAGTTTATCATTCATTTTGATCAATCTGTATTCTTGTTTTCAAGAGTAAACTAAGCCTAAGTGATTTTTATGCTAGTTTGAGTGAATTTGAAAGGATTTTAGAGCATGTCGACAATATTGGAAGTGGATTTGTGAGTAGCTATGTTAAAGAAACGTAAAGAAGAGTTTTGTGAGATCAAACCCTAGTCGTGATTATGGCATCTAGCATGTTAGTTGCATTGAAGAAGATGGAATCAAAAGTGTCAAACATTAGTAATATTGAGTTGGTTAGGAATCAAGAATGTAAACCACAAAAAGTCAAGTTATATCCTGAGATTGCAGTAAAAGGAGATTCTTCTGGAGCCCCATCCTTGATCATGCCAAGAGTTATTTTTATTCATGAGGTGTAATCATGTTATATGTGAAAGATTAGAGAGGTTAGATATTTTGAATTGAGAAGTGAATATGAGAACTTGTGTGAAGACGGAAGGTTGAAGGATGAACATAAGCATATTTTCAAGAAAGGGCTTATTCATGCCCTAAACTTTCCTAAAGTTTTCAATACTAAGTTGATTAATATTTTTATAAGCCAAGTTCATGATATGAAGCTATAGTTGGAAGGAGAACCTATTAAGATCACGAGGTAGATTATACACCAAGTCAGTAGCAATCTTGTTACAGATAAAGTTAAAACTATTTGATGCTAGAGTGAGGATATTGAGAATAATACATTAGCAAAGTGGAACAAGTGATGAATGGAAATTTTCTAACATTAAATATGCAAAAATTAAATTTGTTCTAAGGGTTATTGCACACAATTTTTATTAGTCTAGCCAACTGGACAACATTCCTTGTATGGCAGTGGATGTTGTATGGAAGATAGTAAAGAAGGATCACAGTTATGATCTTGCCAACTTACAATTGAAGCAATTAGTCAAGAATCTAGAGAGAATCGGAAAGGTGAAGAACAATATGTGTAAGTTTGGATCTCTACTTGTTTTTATATTCTTTTTTGTTCAATATTCTTTCCCCACCATAGGAGATGTCACATAGAGTAAGGAGAAACAAGTAACACAAAACATTAAATATTTCATTAATAATTTGGGAGACAATTTTGAAAAGTTCATGGATGGATATTTTATCAAATTTAATTAGAAGATGAAGAAGATGTCAAGTATTCCTAAATCCTTAGTGGATAAGTATTATGATGATATTTTTTTTCTAGTGATACAAACAGAACATACATTCCATTAGTTATACCAAGAATGGCATGGTTAAGACCAATGGCTTATGAGATTAATACTAATGAAGTTACTACACGAGTGACAACATTATTGGATGAACCTTTTGATAAGGATGCTAAGCCATTTGGTAGATATGAGATTGCAAGGTTAAAATCATAGTGCAAATAAATGCTCCCAGGATAAATAAGAAGAGAAAATGTAAGATAGAAATTTTGAAAAGAGCATTGGGAGAAGGAGCTAAGAAAGAACTACCATTGCAAATAACTTCGGGTAAAGGTAAAGATATGTCCAGTGATGAAGAAGAAGGCAATGAAGAATAAGAGGTAGAAGGAAAAGGAAAAGAAATAGTGCTTTCCAACACACATAGAAATAAAGGTAAGAAGAAGGTTACCATACGTGTCCTCACAACACAAATAGTTACAAGACAAAGGACAAAGGAACCTACTGTAGCAGTGGTTAAGCCTCAAAAAGGAGTTACAAAATTAACTAAGCATGTTCAAGGTAAGATCTTGACAAAGAGGAAGAATACAATAGAAGAATTCAAGCTGAGAAAAGGTACAAAGAAATAGAGAAGAAATGCCATAATGCCTAAAGATGATAAGGAAGATGATGAAGAAAAGACCAAGTCATAAGACATGAGTCAATTCAAAATTGTTGTGCACAAGCCATCCCACACAGTTGATGAATTTTGTAAAAATATCAAGGGGAGTACGTATATAGAAATATTCAAATTTAATAATTATGATAAATTGGATACAGCAAACAAGGAAAAGGTTGAAGAGGTAGTTCTTGATATGATAAAAAATTTCAAGTATACTCCATTAGAACTAGGTAACTTGAAACTTAATTGTATGGAAAGATAGATGAAAAATGGAAGTATGCATTGAAGATCAAGAGATAGATAAGAGAAGGAACACTAGCCCATGTTATGTCACAACTAAGTAGGAAGCAAATTTCCAAAGCCATGAATGAGTATAAAAGAAAATTTATTCCCAAGAGGATATCATTCTTGATTTTGAAAAGAAAAATAAAAAATATAGTAGAAGAAAGAAAATTAATATGGAAGAATATAGATGTACCGATGGTTGATGATGACAAGAAGGATGATGATGAGAAAGTTGAGCCTAAAAATGTTGAGCTAGATGATACAGAGGATATGAATGATGATCCAACAGACATAATCAATATCGTTCAACAAGATGAAGGATAAATTGGCACAATTGTAATTGAGGATGAACCTAAGGTTAGCCTGGCTCAAAATGTGTCAAATGAAGAAAATATAATGTTTGATCTAGGAAATAAGAGTATGTTGACATAGCCAAAGAAGAAGGATGAAGCTTCAGCATCCAAGGAAACTCATGAAATTTTGTTGAATCATAACCACGTGATAGAACAAGTAAAATATTATCCTAAGATTGATGCACAAGTGAGAACATGATAGGTAGATTCAACACTTTTTATTTCTACTATTCATATTGTTTCATTTAGTCTAGATATTATTCAAGGTGATCTTAATGAGAGCCAAGATGGGCAACAGAGTCAATGGGCTAATGAAGGTGAAAAACACACAAATAAAAGAACAGGAGAATGATGCTAAAGAGGTAATTGATAATGGTAATACAGTTGTTGAGAAAGATGGAAAGAGTCAAGATGAAAAATCATATTAGTCTTCTACTAGTGAAAAACCAATTACCTCAAGAGCTCTAAGTGAGGGAGAAAAGGAGTTTGGGCAACAGAGTTCAACTAGTGAATACTAAATTGGTTATGATGAGGAGAAGAAAAATAAATATGTACAACATGAAAATAAGCCTGAGGAAACAAAGAAAGATGATGAGCCTCAACATGAAAAGGAGACACAAAGGAAAAAATTGGAAGTCCTCGAATAAGGAGAAAAACAAATAGTGTCAAGTTCTAGCCCTTTGGATTCCAAAGGCAATAAATTGAAGAGAAAGATGAAGTAATCCCCACAAACTGTGAAGGGTAAACCAGTTACTCTTGATGAAGATATTGTGATTCCTAATTGGGAAACATAAAAATTGAGTGTTGAAAAAATGAGGACACTTAGTGACCTTCTAGATAGGAAGCCAAAGAAAGAGGGGATGAAGAAAAAATATCAATAGAGACAGGTATTATATGATATTAAAGATATATTTCTTGAGGCTATTGATGTAGATAGCTTAGATGAAAAGACCCCCATAATAGAATAGTTGATTAAGATTGTGGAGAGACTAAATGATGTTGACATAGATACAAAAAAAAAATTGATGTAGTGATTAGAAAGGAAGTTTGAGAATAGAGTATTGGAGAAACTTGCAATGAAAATTGTAGTTAAGAAGGTTTAACTCTCCACTCTTGTCAATTTGGAACAATTAGAGAATAATGCAAATATATTATTTTCCAAATAATGTGACGACCCTACATTCAGAAAAAAAAATCAAGGAGAAGATTTACAAAATTGATACATATCTACTAAAAAGTGGTAAAGATATGAACTTGGGTCCCAGTTCTGGTTCAATATATTTTTCTAAGATCAAATTTTTGCAAGGTAAGAAAATAGAGTTATTGCATGAGGAACACATCATCAAATAAAAAATAATGTCTATACAAGCATTATTATTACCTCATTTGGAGGTGATGCAAAGATATTTATAGCTTGCTAAAGACCTTATTCAGAGTCAATAATTGTCTATAGTTGACAATATGATGGATTTTGCAGCCACATTTGAGATTGAAAGACAAGTTCTTGAGACACTCAAGAGTAATTGGGATAAAACAATGACCATTATCATGAGATTACACCACCCACTTTTAAATTAATTTGGTATAATCCATAATTGAATGTCACTACTCACCATAAGTGACAAAAAAAAGGTGGAAATAATGTATGAAGATTTTGATAGGGGAAAATGAAAATGCTATGTATATTATAACTAAGAAACATAGGAGAATGGTATATGTATGTTGTAATGGAGTAATAAGGAGATAGACTTTATTGATCTAATACTGAACAAAAATATTTTGGAAAATATTTTTTAAATGTAAGTTACAGTGTACTATATGATGACCAAGCTATAGGTATGTAGTACACCCTAAGGGGGAGAAAATGTTTTGAAGATTTTGTTATGTCAAATTGTAATCATGATAAGTGTTTTTCCCACTGATGCCAAAGGGGGGGATTGTTGACTGTAAAGGCAATCTTGATTTTTTTATTAGTGCAAAAAACTTAGTCATTTGCAACACAAATTTGGTTGGTCAACACTGTGACCAAGCCACAATGAAGATCGAACTACAAAGAGAAGAAGTGCACAAGTTCAGTTTGTGCCAAGTAGTGTATAGTCACTGAGCATTTAGTGATAGTTGAGTTATTCAGAAGGTAACATGTGATATAAGTCAAGCTAAATTCAAGATAAAAAAGTTTAAGCTAAGCATAGTATATGCTAAGGATTAACAAGAAGAAATGAGAATGACCAAGTGTCATAGGCTATAAGTGTTGAGCTATGTAGTTTGAGTATATGAATTTAGAATGGCACAAAATCTTATGCAAACCATTTTTCCAAGCATGAAACATGTTTCTATGTTTGAGGTAAAGATCAAGGTTTGGTAATAATGCTTGTAATTTTGTTTTACTAATCCCTATGAAATATGATGGACCAATAAGAAGATTGGAAAGGTTAAGTAGAAAAAGGGATGAATATGGGTTGTTGATTATGATCTAGAAACTTCTCAAGGTGGCTATCAAAGTAAAATTTCAAGACAAAATTATGTTGTTGTGAGTGAGTGATTTGAAGGTATTCATATATGCGAAGTTGAAGGAGAAATCAGTGAGTTTTGAATGACTAAGGTGACTGATAAGTACAATGAGGAGTTATTGTAGATCAGTCACAATAAAGTGATTAGTTATTGTAAAGAGAATATTTGGTATTATTAACTAGTGCAAATCAAAGGATCAAGGTATTGTTACATTCTAATCAATGTATCAGTTGAATCTCTTAAGAGAGTGGTCCTAACAGACCTTTTATAAATCTCCTAACAAAGTACTCACTTAATTGTGAAGTTAAATCCTTTTGTAAAGGTATACTTAACAATCTTAGAAGCTTTTAACAAAGCACACCCCTCATAGGGTAGATCATTAGAAGTGATCAAATTTTATCCTAATAGGCACTTTTTTATTGCAGTAGTGAATATTTTGTCAGTGTCATCCCCACCACAGTTTTACCTTCACTTACCAAATCTTGTGTCAAGTGTGATTTACTTGTTTATGTGTTTTTCTCATGCTAGTAGATGTTAGATCCGGTATTACATGTTATTACATTATGTTGCATGATTAAGTTTAACGAGGAGTTGGTGAATTATGTTGAGTATGGTTTATGTTTGAATTGGTAAAAGTTTTAGATATCCTAACCCCCCACCTCTTAACATCTCACTTTTCCATTAGATTTCCAACACTACAGTGAAAGGAATATTCCAAAAATTGAAGGGAACTAAAGAATATGGTTTATGGTACAAGAAAGAAGAAGATTTTTAACAAAGAGCCTACATTGATGCTAATTAGATAGGAAATATTGATGACAAAAAGAGCACTAGTTGATGAAAAAAATAGTGACAAAAAGAGAACTATTTGAACAAGAAAGAAACATAGTTTTATCTCACTTTCTACTATTAAAGCTAAGTATGTGGCTACTACTATTAATTGTTCAAATATTGTATGGATCAAATAACTATTGGAGTGTATGCAAGAGGAGGTCACAAAACCTATAACCATATTTGTGACATTAAAATTATAATTAACATATCAAATAATTTAGTGATGCATGCAAATACAAAGCACATATCTATCAAGTATCACTACTTGATAGAGTAGGCTCAAGAAAAACAAGTCAGATTAGAGTCTAAGAACTCCAAGGAGAAGTTAGCAGATATATTCAGAAAATCATTACCTAAGGATTATTTTGAGTATCTACAAGGTAAATTAGGGGTTCTACTCCTATCCAATGCTCACTAAGTGAGAAGGATGTTGAATCAATTCATGGATGGTCATAATATCATTATGGAGTTGATGTAGGAGTTCACTCTTTAGGAACTATCCTAGATTTGTGAAAAAAAAATTGATGCAAAAGATGTAATCAGTACATAAAAGGTACAAGTTACAACTAAAAGGTTTTATAAGTTTCTCATTGAAGCTTATAAATCACCTTTGACACTATTGTCAAAAGGGGAGGAGTATTGCATGTGAGTGATATAGAGAATGATCAAAGGGAGAGGAGAATGTGTATGAAGATGTTTGAGATAAACCAAGTTATTGGTGTATGATGATGATCATTATTGTGTATACCCAAAGGGAGACAGACAAGCAAACGAAGAGATAATGAGAATGAACTAAACAATGAAGTATATCCAAAGGGGGAGTAGTTGTAGAAAGTGAAGAGTGTTAAAGTAAATAATTATTTATTAATTATTTATTCTATTAATTAAGCTTACTTAGGCTAATGCATTTATTTAATATTTAGTATTTAATGCATGTAGTGATGAGTTGTTGACAATGCGGGAGTTTGTTCCCTTCTAGCATTTTCCACTTTTTTATGGAAGAGTGCTTAGTTGTCAACCTTATCTTCTACCTCCTTCCAGCTTGTTCTACAAGCTTCCTTGAGGCCTTTATAAGTGGTCTCTCTCTCATTGTAAATTCATCCATTCACATAGCAATTTCATTTTTCCTATTGTGAAATACTTTTTCTTGCTTTGTTTCCTTCAAGCTCTTGCTCCTTAGGTTTCTCTTCGGCAAGCTATTTGCACTATAGGTCATGTTGGTGACTGTGGAGTTGGATTTCATCAACTCCTACATGGTATCAGAGCCTCCCTATTGCTGCCTGTTTGAAGGATTTTTTTGAAGCCTTGATTCAAAGACACAAACCCTAGTTTGTTTGTGATTTTTTCTTCAATCAAGAGGAAGAGCATTTTTTTCAGTATTTGGAGAAAAAGGAGAAAGAGGGTTTGGCATAATAGATCTGATTTTTTTTGGGCTTTTTTCTTTATTTTTTGGAGGTGCGACGGCGAAAATTCAAAATAAAAACTACGGAGGTGATTTTCAAATAGCAATATCTCCCTCATGGACTCATTTTTTCGAGCAATTTTTTTTTTTGGGGGTTAGGATTTCATGATCTACACATTGGTGCAAGTGGTTTGGGATCTTTGTTCTGGAATTTTTCTACAACTCACAATTTCCAATTTTTTACACTTTAAATGCTTAGTACAGGCTCAGTCAGACACATAATCAAGTTCTATTTTTTTTTGAAAGTGTATATTTTTTGTCTACTTTCCAGATCTACAATTAGATTAGAAATTTTGTAGATAGAAACACTACTTTCAAAAATAGGCCTTAAATTGCCTATTGTAATCGCACTAAGTAAAGAGTGCCCAATTTATACATTGTGGGGGGGAGCATTTTTTTTTCTGTAATTTGATTCAGAATAAGACCCTTCTACTTTTGTCTTCTTCTCTCTCAATGGTGGATCCATCTGTGACCCATCTCATGCCACACAACTATCACACCTAGAAGGCACAAATGATAAGGCTTCTCATGTCAAGAGGCTTATGGTCATGTCTGGATGAGAATTAACCTGTTCTCACACGCCCTTTTGAGGTTCTTTAGCATAGGAACAAAATGGATGAGGCCATGGGATTGATTGCAGTAAACATTTCAGACAGTCTATTATTTCACTTGGATGGTTTGACCACTCCTCAGGCTTATTGGCTCAAATTTTAGACTTTTTTTGGCACAGTGAATGAATTTTGAGCACTGTAACTTGATGCAGAGTTGACTTCTATGACACCTGACAACTTTCCCACCATTGAGGACTTCTTGATGAAATTTAAATCTTTGCATACACTTTTGCAAGGATGTGGGAAAACCAAGATAGATGATGAGTGTATCTTTTTGATACTATCAATGTTGAGGGGACAGTATCAAATCTTCTCTTCTACTTTCTAATCCACTATGGATGCCTTGGGTGACAAACACGAGATGCCTTCATTTGAGATATTTTGTGATTAGTTAACTCATGAACAGTCCAAGATCAATCAAATGGATTCACTTTCAAGTTCACAATTGCAGGCATTGCTTGTCAAGGATACACAAGAGCAAAAGCCAAAGTAGATATTAGATCCCTCTTCTACTTGTTCATCATCTTCTAAGAAGAAGGAGAAAAAGAAGATTGAGACTCCTACTTGTTCCTATTGTGGGAAAGGATCTTATGATGAGGCACATTGTTTTTAGAAGAGATTTGATGGTTATGAGAAACAAATTGCAGATTTGAAAGCTCTTCTTCAGAAGAACATCATTTCTTCTCCATCCTCTTCTACCTCACAGGGGTCTAACTTGTAGTCTTCTTCCACATCTTCACCATATACATAAAATCTTGGAAAGGGTCATGCATTACAGGCTTCCATTGCATCTCCTTCACAGGTTCCTTGGATACTAGATTCAAGTGCTTCTCACCATATGACATCTTTTCAAGGTGTCTTCTCTACTTTTGAGGCTTCTCATATTACTCATGTTCTCATGGGGAATAACACTGCCCTACCAGTCTACAAGAAAGGTTCAGTTCACATCTAGGATGGTATATTCAATGATGTATTGTATGTTCCATCTTTGTCTGCTAACCTTCTCTCAATTTCTTAGATTACACGCAATGGATCAGGGAAGATAGTTGAGTTCACTACTAATTCAGTCTTCATTCAAGATTGTGTAACAGGAATTCTTATTGCTATAGGGATAGTTGATCCTTCCACTCATCTCTACACCTTCTCACACTTTGGTCCACCATCTCCATTGTTGGAACATGGCTCTTCTCTTTCGTAGGAGCATCATGTCATGCAGTCTGAATACTTGAACCTTTGTATTGTTCCTAAGATCCCTATTTTGACTGCTACACCACATCTAGTTGAGGGTTTTTCTCCTTTGCAGGATTGTTCTTCTACTCTACCTGATCCTCCAACTTCATTCATTAAGACTCCAAGTACACTTTTTGTGGATACTACAGTGGAATTCATGACAGTGTCATCACACCTACCTTGGGGATTCCATTTTAGGATCCTCATCCTTTTTCTTTTGGGCATCAGCTAGGCCTTCCAGATTCCCCTCTCATTCTGGGGTTTCCTTGTTATGTGCCTTTGTTCCTTCCACATTGGAGTTTCATTGGTTCAATCATTTCTATAGGAGCTCCATCATTCTGGGGGGGCCTTGGTATCTATTCTCATGGGGGGACTAGTTGTACTTATGGTTTTGAGAGAGTCTCTTGAAACATTTCCATTGGAAGTTGTCCTTGGGGGGTCTTGTTGAGCCCTTCCTTCCTTTATTCCTTCATTTTTTCAGCATGTTTGTACTTACCTCTTTTTGTGGGAGGGGTTTTCCCATGAGATTTTCCCTCCTTCACCATTTTTAGAGGTTGCATTTCTTTGCATTGTACATGGGTACCTAACATGACCTTGTTGCCAGGACCCATTCTACTTTCTCTTAGTTTTGTGAGCTTAACGCATTCCCCTAAGTTGCACTTAAGGTGGGGTGTTAGAGTAAATAATTATTTATTATTTATTTATTCTATTACTTAAGCTTACTTAGGCTAATGCATTTATTTAATATTTAGTATTTAATGCATGTAGTGATGAGTTGTTGACAACACGGGAGTTTGTTCCCTTCTAGCATGTTCCACTTTTTTTTTGGAAGAGTGCTTAGTTGCCAACCTTATCTTCTACCTCCTTCCAGCTTGTTCTACAAGCTTCCTTGAGGCCTTTATAAGTGGCTTCTCTCTCATTGTAAATTCATCCATTCACATAGCAATTTCATTTTTCCTATTGTGAAATATTTTCTCTTGCTTTGTTTCCTTCAAGCTCTTGCTCCTTAGGTTTCTCTTTGGCAAGCTATTTGCACTGTAGGTGATTTTGGCAATTGCGGAGTTGGATTTCATCAACTCCTACAAAGAGAACTTGGTAAAGAAGAAAGAACTAGAGTTGTAGAGAATCTGATGAAGACAAAGATGAATATTTTGGTTTGATAGTTTGTTTCATGATGTAATAATGTATAATAATGTGTTTCCATCAATTCCAAAGGGGAGATTGTTAGCCCCAAATGATAATATTGAAGATACGAGAGGTAATATTTGTGAAAGAGTCATATCAATTATTATGTTGTCTTTATCTCAATCTTGAATTTTTATTGCATTATGCTAATTTAGTAGAGTTTCATATCATTTTATTGATGAAGAGGAATTTTATGAGTTAGATTTTGGTAGTATAATACTGATTTGATTATTTTACATGATGATATTAAGTGTTGAGATCATGTAAGCAAGTTATGAAGTCGTAAAGTGAGAAAAAAAATATTCAGTTTCAATGAGCTAGTCAACAAGGATGGTGAATGAAGGACTAATGGTCACTGAGAATTCACATCAGTCATTGAATGCAAGATAACTAATTAAAGGATGAATAATATTAACTAAGAAAGAACATTGTTAACTGAGCTTAGTGTTGATCGAGTGGGTATAGCATTAACCAAGTAATGGAAAGAAGAATAGTTTCAAGGAGAATTGAGTTAAGGCTGACATTTGATGAAAGATTGATTGTTTGAAAAGTTTCAATAATAAAGATGAAGATTTTTATGAGATCTATGGCTAGCTAAATGCAAAGAAGATCTAATGAACGAGATTTAATTATATGAAATAAAGCACAATGTTCAAGGTGAAAATGTGATACCTGAATGTAGTTTATATTTCAAAAATATCATTTATTATTACTATCTAATCATTGTAGTAGAAAATGTCTTAACTAAGTGGACTTAATAGTCTTAGTTGTTAATCCATTTTATTGGTGACATTCCTTTGGATGTTTGTAAGTCCTTTAGAGAAGGTCACTCATTTTGAGAAGTGATAATGTCTAGATGATATTTGGTGTAAATCCTCTGACTAGGTCACATTAAAAATGTATATCTAACCTTTAACAAGGTTGACTCGTAATCGAGCTCACTTCAAAAGAGTGAAATTTTGGGTTGTCAATTCTCAAGTGGTTTTTCCATTAACCTAGTTTTCACATTAAAAAACTTGTGTCAAAATGTGTGAATGTTGATTATGTTGCATATTATTTCATGATGCAACTTGGTATAGATGTAGTTAATTGCTCTGATATTTGGTAGATGAAGTAAATGAAATTAATTATTTACTGGTAATGCTTAAACTAGATATTATTAAGAAGTTGTATATTGTTAAGTGAGATTGTGATTAGAAAGTTAAAGTTCTGAAATTGTTGAAATTTTTTTGAAGGACCTATAGGGTAACAAACTATAACTGATTCACCCCCCTATTAATTATCTAACACCATCACATTATAATTCAACTTTGTAAGGCCCAATGTTGAATTTGACCAAATATTGATCTTTCACCTCCACCATATGACCATCTTGAAACCAACTTATCCCATGAGGAAAAGGATGTTTATGCCTCTTCAAGCCAAGATTTTGTACAATCTCATATGGTACCAAGTTATTATTACTACCACTATCTATTATAACCTTACAATGTTTATCTCTTGATTTGCATACAATCTTTTAAAAAGTCCTCTTTTTTATTGGTTCAACTTTCTTCTTTCTCAACATAACTCTCTTAAGCATAAGAGACTCTCTCATCTTAGGTTCTACCATACTTTCTAAAAGTTCATTAGCAATTTCTCCTCGTGTGCCACAAGATTTTGTTTGCCAAGCCTTTTCTAGATCCCTCAAAACATTGAAAATTATGTTTTCAATGCTACCACATTAGAAACAAGTACTTTTAAATTCTTTTTTTTTATTCCCTCTCCTAAGTGTACTATGACCAAATGCCTCTTCAATGATCTAGTTTTCTTTTCCAATGGCACCACTCACTTTATTTTACCTCCTTTAGGGTTACTATATTTCTTTCTAAACTTATCTACGGTCTTGAATACATATTGATATGCATCCTCAGCTGAACTAATCCTCAACATACTTAGCTCATTATGAATATTGAATTTGAAACCATTAATGTACTCAACAAACTTTTTTCTTAAACACTTCTTGGTGTCTAGAACTAAATGTCATGTTGTAGAATTCATCGGTTCATTACTTTACTTTCATTTCCTTTTGCTTTAAGTATTGCAACCTCTTCAAAAATTTTAATTCATAATCCTTCGAAACAAATTGATCTTTTAATCTAGAAACCTTTACCCTCCATCTAGTGATTCTTATTTCACCATTCTCCTCTCTCTCCTTTTGTAATTATTTAAACCAAAAGGTAACATGACCCTTCAAATTAGTCCACACTAACTCAATCCTATATGGATCTCATATATCTTCAAGGTCAGAGTAATCTTCTAGTTCACATAATTTTCTATTAAATCTTTAGTATACAATGAACTAGAGAAATTTTACATAGCCATCCTATAACTCTTACCTTCTTGTGTCATGTCTCTCAAAAAAAATCCTCACCTATAGGGATCTCAACATCTAAAATCTCAAGATCTTCAATAAATTCATCATATTCATCCTCTATCTTAGGATTCCTTGGTAATCCATCCAAAACATTGTGAATATCATTCCTCATTTCATCCTTAAAGTCCTTCATTATTTTTTCTTACCTCTTATGGTTTGTCCTTCTAGGTAGTTCATCTTTCCAATCCTTTTATTGAAACTAGCTCGGCATTGTAAATTAGATTACAAGGTGTCAATCACCTCTCACTTAGAGATCTATTGAATACACTTGCATCTTACCACTAAATTGATAAATTTGTTCACCCTTGAAATGCCTAAACACTATGATCATCTTGCACAAGTCCTTTACGATTATGATCTAGATCTACTCTCTGTCACCTCACAACCAAAAAAACTAGGGATTTGCAAGCTCAAGAGATCCATTTTGTTAAAATGAGAACATCATCCTCGCTCTAATACCACCTAATGTAGTCATTGGAGGATTTTCCCCAATGGAGATGGTCTAAACTATGCAACATGAGTGAAGACAATGAAAATTACAACTTTAGATATAAGATAGATAATTGATAGGACACAAAAATAATAATTTACATCAAATTGGCCTACACCACATGTATTTAATGATCAAAAGGCATGCCTTAATACGTAATGAATTATTTATCTTCTATCTTTTGATAGAATATTATCTTTCAATTATCCCCCCTTTTTACAAACTAGGAATGACTACCAAAATTTATGCAACTACACATACCACAGGTCGACCTCAAAAGGATTACATTCTCCAAGAAAAGTAAAATGTAGTATAAATAAGGTTCAAGACTCAAATTGTATCAATCTCACATAATTTAATAAAATAAGAATAGAGGTCCAAGAGAGATATTGTACAAGGACCCAAGAACCTTAAGATGCATTCATTGAGTTTTATAAATGGAGAAATAAATTTAGGAGATTGGAAAACAAAAATTATCCATGATATATGTAGAACAAATAGATCTTACTAAGAATCCTTCATATATCTTTAACAAAGTGACATACCAAGGTGTGATCCTATACAAAGGTTCATCATGAACAGATAAATAAACCATAAGATTTGCAACAACAAATGATTTGACTCGAAGGATCTTTACAAAAAATGCTTAAACTAGAAAATATGAACAAAACTAAAAGAAAATATATTTTGGTGATGCAAGATTGATAATGACCCAAGGATGCTCCCACATCATTGTATTATTACTTTTCTATAAAACTCTTTATAAAATTAAAAAAACTAATAATGATATATAAATTATTATTACTATATTATCATATAATATTTTTACTTCACATTCATTCATATCCTTGAGAAAAAGTGGTTTTTATGTACTAAGACATAATAAATTGTATATTAGAGGAATAACATTGATATTCTAACAGAATGTGTTTGATTGTTTCCATTGTAAAAAGGAGAAGTTAAAGAATATAACATTAACTACATATCAATAGTATGTCTTTCAAATATGATAAAGACATGTTACAAAAGTTTTTATTTATTTAGATTACCAAATTTAACTTTAAATAAATGAATTGGTTTTATAGAACAAGCCCCATTCAAAGTGTACCTATTAGAGATTCCAAACAATCAAATCATTAATTGATCACCTTAGTTTGTTTGTGGGTAGAAATTCATCTTTCGTCATATTCATTTTTTAGAAAATATGGCAACGAAATAAATCAAAGTTAAGGTAGAACATCATTATTATTAGTTCCTATCATGGCAAGGATACTATTGCATCCATTAGATGCAATAGTAACTTTTAAATAGCCAATCAAAGTCAAGATTTTTTAAAACATATGTCCATAAACTATAGTTTTAAATTTTTCATCTATTTAAATGATTTAAACAAAATAATTTATCTCTTCTCTAATTGGCCTATAGCAATAATAGGAAGGAGAAAATTTAATTTTCTTCATTAAAAATTAAGATATTTTGTACACTCTACTTTTAATGCATTAATTATAGCTTATGTCATCTTTTCTAGAAATCTTCTTTTACCATAGCAATTCATTTTTTAGAACTATTTTAAACATAAAATCAAATAGTAATTATATCAATGATATGACATGTTGACTATTTTCTTTATATAAGAAATAAAACTTAAATCTTAATATTTTTTAATATAGCTTTATTTTATTTTTAGTATTTTATATTGTTATGTTCAATTTTCTATTTTACTTTTTCAATTATTAATTGTACACAAGAATATTTATATAAATATTTAATGACAATAATTTAACATAAATATATTAGATTTTATTTTATTTATAATTATTTATTTATTAAAGTTTATTTTAAAACATTATAAAAACTTTAGGAATTAAGCTTTTACATTTTAAAAAATCAAAAAAATAAAAATAAAAATTTAGCAATTTTTTACATTTGAAATTATATTTGTAAATTTTAAACAATATAAAGATCAACAATTCAAATATTTTGTTATGAATATAGAATGATTATATAAAGAGTTCTTCCAAGTATCTTTTGTATTTCATATTTATTAATTTGGAATATCTCTACTTAAATATTAAATTTTATATAAATATTTGACCTTCTCTCTTCTTCTCTTCCTCTATCTGCATCCTTATTTTTATACTCTATAAACTATCCACAAAGAACTTGTAAATAAATAATCTCTTTATTTGTAATAATAAATAGTAAATGATTTGATAATATATTTATTAACTTTCTAAATTATTTTATTTTTTATAGTTATATTGTAAGGGTGCACAAAATAGAAGGCTTGCATTTTTTTCTATTTTAGCATTCTATGTACTCATTATCAATGAATAATCTAATTACTCTCACATTGTATTCATACGCAATAAATTTTGTAAATAAGAATGTGGAAGATGACTTTTGATTCACCTACAATTGTTTATGAACTATGTGAATTGTCTATTTTTCTCAATTCTTGCATTATTTACTTTTAATTTATTTATCTTATATATTTCTTATATTATAAGGTGAATTTGGTGCTAATATACCAAAGCACCATCTTATCTGAAGCTAGATTTTCTATCTAATGCAAATAGGCTAGTTTTACACTATTCAAACCATAGCAAGTCACTCACATCAAGATTCGACATAGACTATCTTATGTAATTATCAATATCATTGACGAAATATTTGAATTAAGATTTTGATTGCAATAAGACTTTGTATCCAATGCAAAGTAAGTTAGTTTTACATTGTTCAAACAATAGCAAGTCACTCACATCAAGATTTAATATAGATTGTATCACACAATTATCAATGTCATTGATGAAATATTTGAATTAAGATTATGGTTGCATACATTATAGACATGTATTGTTGTAATGTATGTTGACTTCTAAATATTCAGTACTTTTTGAACACTTGAAATTCTTTTGAAACTTACCATTTAATATTCTTCAATGGGAACATTACTACTTCTATTTTATTTAAACTAAAAATTCAAATGGTAGGAACTATGATGCTCGTGTCTCTTGTATCTCTCTGGATATGATTTTTCAATCATTTAAAATTGTTTTGTATGTTTTTATTTATGTATGCACATAGCTAAGGGTGAAGGAAGAGATTCATTATTACATTAGAGAATAGTAGATTTTTTACAATTTGATTTTTTTTATTGTATTTATTCTTTACCGGAGGACTAACCACATTTAGATGAGACACTAAAAGTTTCCAATTTAACATTTTGGTCCCCATTAGAGCATAATGAGCTTCCACATTATAGCATGCTCATGCCTTGGTAAATATAAATCATGTTATGCATGTATTATAATGCATTACATATGAGTTGAAAGTAAAGATTTCAAATTTCAATACACGTTTTTCCTTATTCAAGTTATGGTTCATGTATATATTTGTAGGATTTTTTAGAGTGGTTTTAGATCTCTAAGAGTATTATGTAGATTCTAGATTTTAGAAGATCTAATAAATTATTAAACAATTGAATTTTGTTAATCAATGTACGTCCATTTGTATTATCTCACTCTTTTTAAATATCTTGATCTATAGATCTATAACTGTTCCTATGACTCATCATCTACTCCTCTTTACCCCTCTATCTCACTCTCTTATCTCCCCAACATCTAGACTAGTCTCTATAATGTTGAAGTAAATGGGTTATCACTAGTCTATGCATGCAAACATAAGAACTAGACCTATTTGCCTCTTGATTACATTAAGAACAGTGGATCCACTTGAATTACCCTCGATTTTGATTGAAAAGGTTTAGGTGTAAGGCAGATTCAACAATACTTGATTGAGTTGAAAATGAAATTTTGAAAGATGTAATTAAATGCTAGATCTATGGCTAATGTGTAAATTTGAGAGTAAGTAACATGCATGGAAAGCATGGGATCATATATAGACATGGATTGAAATTTTGGAAAGAGAAAACAAAGAGGAACTTGTTTCAAAAATTTGAGCCCTAAAGTGGAGGTGAAATGCAATCTTTGGTGTCATTAACCAAAAAATATTATTTATAGATACAAATTGTGTTTTCCATTTTATGATGTTTCTCAAAACCAAGTTTCAACAAAATGAATTTGAGCACTAGTAGGAAAAATTGTCACTAATGCTTCTTTTTAACCTTTTCAAAAGTTTAATCTGTAGGTCTATTTACAATCTTCCTAGTGGAATTTTATACCACCTTTTAGCCATCACAAATAATTGACTTGAGTGATGCATAAAAGGATGGATAAATCCCCAAGTGATATGTTTAAATAGGAAATAAGAGTAAAAACATGAAATAAAAGCTATGTTTTCTATGAAGGCCTTCAAAGCACTAGGCCTTGATGACTTCCCGTTGGCCTTCTTTCAGCACTTCTGGGAAGTCATTAAAAATGAAGTGGTTTGGGCCACTAGGGACATGATCAAAATTGGAAAAATGCTAAGAAGGATCAATAAAACCTTTATTGTTCTCATGCCTAAGATGCAAACACGAGAAACGTAAGGGATTTTGGATCAATTAGCCTTTGCAATACAATTTATAAAGTCTTCTCCAAGGTGTTTGTCAATTGGATTAAACCCTTTCTATAAATGATTATCGAGGGCCCATAGAAGGGATTTGTGCCAGGTTGACAAATCTTAGATGTTGTCATTACCACCCATGAAATCATTCACTCCATGAAAAAAAGTAGATGACTGAGCATGGCCCTTAAATTAGATATTTCAAAGGCCTATGACAGAGTCAATCTAACCTTCCTATATGATGTTTGTGAACAAGTAGGGTTTAGAAAGGATGTAGTGAATGCCATAAGAAATAAGATGAAAACTGTGCAATATGAGGTGCAGCTCAATGGGACCCCCTGGGGTAACTTTCAACCTAGTAGACGCCTGAGACAAGGTGACAGTCTATGCACTTACCTTTTCATTATGGTGGCTAAAGTGTTGGGTAGGTCGGTTTGCATGTTGTAGAGTTGAGTGACGTAAAAGGAATCCAACCTACTATTGCACTATCTCCTAAGGTTATACAAAAAATTGTGGATAACACTTTCCTATTGGGTGAATCCTCTATCTAGGAGGCTAGAGCTTAGAGGAATCTACTCAATAACTATGAGCATTGTTCAAGTCAAAAAATTAACTTGGTAAAAAGTAACATCTATTTTTTTAACACTCCTGAAGTCTTGCAGGTTAAGGTTAAAAATATCCTTGGATGTCACTCTACAAACCTCCCAAATACCTATCTAGGTCTTTGTTGCCCTACTTTTTACCATAGTCCAATTTTGCAAAGTGGAGGATTTAACTCATATTGTGTATGGATTGATCGAGTCAGTTGTTTCTTCCTTCCTCAAAGTGTTAAGTTTCTCCATCGAGTTTCCATCTTTTGTCTTTTCCCACATTATATAGCTGGGTGGGTATTCCTTATCGTCATGAGTCATATGGGTAGTCTAGATCCTTACTCGATGGAGATTCTTGAATAATTTTACATCAGATGAATTTACTTGCAATTTTTTTTGATCCAAGTGTAAAGAAAGTTGAACTAGTGAAAAATAAGGTTTCTTCTTCTCCATAGCAGGTTTTCGCACCCTGAAGGTGAAACTCTGCAGGGATCCATAAATGTTATTTGTAGGCTGAGACAAGGAAAGGTAAGCCATATTATGGATGAATCATTCAAATATTATCATGTTTTCATGGTGGGAATCACTTAGAATTCACCAGGATGATCAGAATAAGCATCGGCGGAAAACTCAGAAATAGCTTCTCCTTTAGCGGGTTTTGAACCAAGAAGTAGGTTTTCTGAATAGGTCTAAATAGGAGGGTAAAGTTACTAGTGGGCCCTAGTTTTCACTTGTGAAGCCTTCTTTATTTTTTCTAAAGGCTTAAAGTGCTTAAGGCAGAAAATGTAAAGTGAAAGCTTAAGAGGAAAAATGGAAATAGTCTTCTCCATTGCAGGTTTTCTACCCTCAAAACCAATTCTCTGCATCTAATGAAAAATTTCTATTGAAAGCATGCTAAGTGTTTGAATAGATCACATAATGTGTTTGGGACAAAAATGGAAGAAAATTAGTGAAATTTGTAAGGGTATTTTGAGCAAAATCTAGCCAAGTGGATTTTTCTTCAGGGGGTATTTTGTTCTTGATTTTCTGAAACTGAGTGAAAATGGAAAGGTAAGTCAGTAATAAAGAAGAGTTACCATTGGGCCAATAGAAATAGTGAAATGACAAGGAGAAATCCATTAGAACCCTTACATTTACTAACCCAACGGATTTATCCTTAAATTCGCTCGTGTGGCACAAATTATGGAATTTAACATGTAGATCAAGGGTTTTTATATAAAGAAGAACATAACAAAATTTCAAATCACCGCTTTACTATTATACTATTATATTGAATAGTGCTTTTGAAAAACTTCAAAGTTTAGGGTTTGTTTTCTTACATTATCACAATTGTTGAGTTTCTATCATTCTATAGCAAAAAAATGGCATCAAGATTCTTCGGTTTTGACGGGCTAGGTGGAATCAAGTCAACATGGTAGAGTATCTCTTATACTTCACAATGTTTCTTTGATATGCAAGATTTTCAAAGAAGACTGAGAACTGAGTTGACTCACCCTATAATGGAGAAGCTTTGAGGAAGTGGACCGGTAGAAGCAGTTAGGTTTCCTGTCATAGTACAAGCTTTGGAGCTAATTGTGGAATGTATCAATCATTACGACCCAGACACCAAGCAAATCCTATTGCTTGATCAAACAGTATTGATTTCAATTGATAGGCAAGCGGTGGTGAATTGTCTACAGATTCTAGAATGAGAGGAGTTGTCTGAGCTAACAATCAGAGGAGCCATGTCTGAATTCTCCCTGAAGAAGATGGTGTGGTGGAAGGAGATCATGAATTCCTAGTTCCAAAAGCCCAAAGGGGCAAAGAGCAAGGTCCCTAAAACCCTTTTTGGCATGGATCTTAAGCCCAAAATTATGGATATTTTGGTCCTCTTGCATCAAATAAAAGGTGAGGTAGAAGCATTTAATTTTATAGAACAATACTTCTTTATGGTGCAAATTATCTGCTAAGACACACAGTATGTTGACTGGGCGTATGAAGTTAATGAACATCTTTCTAGTGCTCTCAGTGCAGCTAAGTTTTACAATTCATTTTATATGTAATCTTTCTTGATATATGTGTTGGCTTCCCTAAAATTATGGCCAGGACTCCCTAGAATAGAGAATTTTTCTAAAAATGTAAAAAGTTATTAGTTTTATCCATGCTTGCAATTATAGAAAAGCTATGCGAAGTATATCTAGGTTAATGATGCATTTACTATGAGAATCTGCAGGGAACTCAAAGGGTGCCCAGAGTGGAGGTTCAGCCTAGAAGCAATGGCGGTCATCAACCAATTTGATTTTTATTTAATTCAATTCTCATCTTTCTCTTATTTGCGTCTTGCAGCGTTTGACAGATTTCCCCTGAAGCTGCCTAGATATCTAGATGATATGATAATGCTCATCGAGGTCGTCAGGAAAGCAATTCAAGTAAATGTGCTAAGCACCAGTTTGAGAAAGAAGGGGTATGAATTCCCCATATAAGTTGGAGCTTATAGTTGTGAATCTAGATTTGATGCAAAGAACATACTCAAAGCATTCGAGAACAAATACAGACTGGAGGAGTATGAAGTGGTAAGGCCTATGTTTGATCCAAATGGGTATGCTAGGGATGTGTTCCAAATCAAAAGCGTCATCAAACATGTAACTACTGTGGAAGATTACTGGGCTGATTGCAAAGATGAGCTAGAGAGCTGAGATTGCGCCTTTTCTAGACTTATAATAAATCAAATCAAGACCTTTGGCATCAACTTGGATGTAGAAGGGATAGAAGATGATGGTCAAAATATGTATACTAATACATATTTGACCAAATTAAGAAGCATTCCAATCAGCTTTGAGCCATGTGTAAATATAGAAGAAGATATTGATGTTATGATGTCTTGGATCATCAAGAGAACTGGAAAATGGGTTGAGTGGACAGCAAAAAAGAGTTGGAACAAGAGCAAGCCTACTCAAGCTTCTCTGACTGCTGCTACTCCCACTTCCTCTCAAAGTACTACACCCAATGCTACAACTTTAGCTACTCAAGGGCCGGCTCAATCTGAAGGAGGAGGTGATCAACCCTCGAAGAAGAATATTCCAATAGCTCCAACTTGCCAAGGAGGTTCTCTACTAGTGATTGGAGCTCAAGATGGTACTGAAGAAAAAGGGATAGAAGAGCCAAAAGATGGAACCACCGCTCCAGCTTTTCCCCCTCACACATCTCCAATTCCATCTCCACATGTTACCCCAGTTTCATCTCCTCATCATATCCTACTCTATCTGCAAGTGCTTCTCTTTTGAAACCAACTAGTTCTCCTATCCAGATAGTAGAAATTGGAGATGATAAGAGTAGTAGCACCAAGTCCACTGAATCTAAGGAAGATGCAAAGAGAACTCAAGAAGAAGAGAGTGTCCCAGGTTCATCTTTGCTTCTCTTTCAAGATTCGAAGAACCCCTTCTCTGCAACAACATTAGTAATGACTCCAGTAAAGAAGAAAATGTTCAGCGTAAAGTCACTTGGAATGGCTTCTAAGGTGATTGGTATAGAGTCTTGGCTCGAAGACACCTTAGAAAGAAAAAGAAAGAGGAAAGGTGAAAGTGTTCCTACAAAGGATGTTGTGTCTCAGGCGGTACACTCTGGGTCAGCCATGGTAAAAGCTAAGAAATAGAAAACTTTGTCCATAGTTGGGAAGGATCTAGATACTAGACATTTGACTATGGAGATTGCAAAACCAAATAAAGTAGGGAGGATTAAGGATATGACTCCTGAAGACTTCACTCTACATTCAATTGATCTTGGAGAAGCCAGGCATGATACAAAAGTTGGCTTATGGAGATTAGGAAATGAGATAATAGAAGGTTAGTTAGAAAGCCTCAAATTGTCAAAGATTAAGATGAAAGTTGAGATACAAGAACTCAAAAGATTCATCCGACAACTAGTTGTCCCATTGGCAACCATTACTGGTGTTCCTGCTACTGAGAATCCTATAGTAGAAGAGGTGCAAGCATTCATCTCACAGCTTCAGAAAGATAGACATTTTGGTCAGATTGGGAAAGAGTGGATTGATAAACTCAATGCGGATGGAGTTTCTCTGATTGATCAAATTGGGAATTTTATCCTTTGATTAGAGATTGAGAAAGATAATATCTCATCTAATCAATGCACTTTAATTGCAGAGAAGGAACGATGTGATGAGTGTATTTCTTTCTTGAGAATGATTATCCAGATGAAGGCAAAGGAGGCAGTTGAAGTAAAGATTTTGAAGAAAGGAACTGAATCCCTATTTGAATGGCTCCAGGGTATGCAATTCAAGCTAGAGATGATTTAGGAAGCTGAAAAAGGACTCAAAGAAATAGAAGATAAAGTGAAGAGATCTCAAGATAGGGAATTTGAATTGATGAAGGGATTACACAGTGATCCACAAACTAGTGGTCAAGGGAGAGCGCTTATTGGAGTAGAGATAATGAAGAACAACTTCTCTATGTATTTAAGTAACCTGTCAGGAATGGCTTCAAGCATCCAAAACAGAGTGACAGAGCTACAAACACTAGGTGGATGCATACACATAGTTGTTGAAGAATTGATAGGACATCTAAATTCTGTGAAAGAATTGGCTCGAGAACACTCCAAATGGCTCTTGAGATTCACTAATGTACACGTGCCTAGTCATGAGGAATTAGTTCCCATTATAGTCATTGCCAAGGCATATAGGGAAAAAGTTGAAAAGGGGAAGAAGTCTAAATGATTCGATGATGCCTCCTTTTCACCTTCTTTTGTGACTTCTACCAATTTTGTAAATTTTGTAATATGACAAACTGGCATCTTGCCATTTGTCATCCTTAGAAGATGAACTAATTAAAATTCCTATTGTAACGGTCATCTCTCAACTCTATATGTATGAAGTTGAATGATTAATGAAAGGTCGGAAAAATTTTGGTGTGGAGTACTATTTTTTGCAAAGACAATTGAATGGTATTTTATTTTCAATAATGTTCTGTTCTAATACGTATTGTGATTAGTTAGTATTTCCTTTTTGTATTGTAGAGAACTAAGGAAGAACAAAGTTTCATTCCCCTATTTTCCAGACTACCAATGAATGTAATAAGTATTGTTATAATTCATTCGTCAAAAGGAATCTATTAGTTTTTCTTGATTCATCAATTATATTTCAGATTTGAGTTTGACTTAGTTTAGCATTAGTTGATTATGCAAATGGATTTATGGATTCATAAGATATGTGGATATGTGAATCTGTTTCAGTATTGAGAAGTCTTTCTTGCTTGAATTAAGTTCTAGTAAGGCTTAATTTGGTTTGCCTCTTCTGCTCTCGGGTTAAGAGCATACCTCGCATTATTTTTAGGAACAAAACATAATTCCTTGAACATCATTCACATAGGGAGTTGTACCTACCAATTCAGAGAGAAGCCAGTAATATGAGAATGGCTTTTCAAGTGTTGTAAATAGATATTGTTCATCATTCAGGCATTAAGAGTCATATCCTCACAAGAAACAAGAAAGGACAAATTTGTTTGCCAACAGTCTCCCCCTGATGATCAAGGATGTATCCACCATCTTCTGGAACAATGTTCTAGAAAGGATGCAAAAGAAAGTTGTTGGGTGGAAAGGTAAAATACTTAGCAATACAAGGAAACTCCAACTACTAGTGGTGGCTCTACAGGGTATACATATCTAATTTCTTTCCATTTTCAAGGTTGATCAGAGTATGAATGAAGACCTCAAAAGACTACAAAGGAAGTTCCTATGGTCAGGTATGAAGAAGAGAAAAAAATTGAACCTTGTTAATTGGGAGACTATTTGTAAACCCAAAGAGAAGTGGGGTTGGGAATAAGAAGAATTGTTGATCTGAATAAAGCACTTCTAACTAAAATGGGGTGGAGATTGTTGGAAAATAAGACCAGCTAAGGAAGAATCGTGAGGGCTAAATACCTTTCCACCACCCATTTCAAGTATAATCTCCTCGATAATGATCTCCTGAGTGGCTCTAAGGTTTGCAATAGAATCCTTAAGAATAGGTCCCTTCTAAGGAAAGGGGTGAGATGGTTGGTGGGAAATGATAAAAGAATAATATTCTGGGAGGACAACTGGCTCAAAGGGAACCACTAATCTACAACAAGTTTAACGGCCTATAGGAACCTTTAAAAAGAATGGTGGGAGAGAAGGTGGCTGACTATATTGATGCCCAAAGGAAATGGAGATGTTTCTTGACTATTGATATTCCTAATAGAGAGGACCCTCTACTTAAAGAATTGGAGGAATTGATAAGCTACCACAAACTCTCCTTGCATGCTTAGCCTAATAAGGTGGTTTTGGATAGGAGGACTAATGGTTAGTTCTCAGTTCATTCTACCTACCACCTTATATTTGAAAAGGATCAGACCCCTATCAGCTGGAGAAAGACCTAGAATAGTGACTTGCTACCAAAAATCAATTTCATCTGGTGGATAGTTATGTATGGAAGAATCTCAATAATTAACAAACTAAGGAGGAGAGGCATACAGATTACTAACATATGTTATCTATGCAAGGAGGAAGACAAAAGCATAGTGCACCTCTTTCTTGAATGCCCCTATACTTTAAGGGTATCGTCCTACATTTGGAGAAAAATTTTGTTGGTTTGGGTCATGAAGAGAGGAGCGAAATAGTTTGTGGAGAACTAGAATTGTCCATTCTACCACACCTAACCCAAAATCCTTTGGAATATCCTCCCCTTATACATTTTTTGGGGTATCTAGAAGGAGAGGAATAATTGGGTCTTTAGGGAGGAAGAAAGGGGGGAGGAGGTAGTGGCAGATCTATTGAGGAAGCTTATTACAAAGATTGTTATGGTAGGAAATTTCAAAGCTCCACAAGAACCCTCGAGCATGAAGGATGTGGAGATTGCTAGAAATTGGAACATTTTCCCCAAATTCCAACACTTTGACAACTTGAAAATTTTAGCAAGAAGAAGAACCCATTGGATCCCCCCAACCATATCTACTGTTAAGCTCAACTTTGATGGTGCAACAAGAGATGGTTTGGCAGTAGCTAGAGGTGTGATGTGAAACAATAGGGGAGAAGTGGTGTTAGCCTACTCGAGGAATTTGGGACAAGGAACTAATAACATGGCGGTGGCCACTACCTTACTTTAGGGTCTTAAATTTTCTATGGAGATGAAGGTTAGGAAATTAACCATAGGAGGTGATTCTAAACTCATCATTGAATCTATCCAAGGGTCTGCTCAACCAGGCTGGGCTCTACATTACATATTGGGGGACATTTTTCAATTCCTAAAGG
Source organism: Cupressus sempervirens (assembly GCA_028749045.1). Lineage (NCBI taxonomy): Eukaryota > Viridiplantae > Streptophyta > Pinopsida > Cupressales > Cupressaceae > Cupressus > Cupressus sempervirens. Next base: position 265,103,498 of record CM053787.1, on the reverse strand, counting down.
CCCTAATCAACATGAGTTAGAACACACTTTTAGGGAAGGCAATGCAATGGCAAATGCTATGGTAGGCTTGGGATTTGATATGGATAGCCTAAAAAGATGGATGAGTACTGAAATACTACCAAAATACATAAATTCCCTCATAAGTAGGGAAACGATCAAGGTCTTTAGAATACCTCCTCACTTGAGTGGACCTTGTTTGTTTCAAGAGATCTTAAGAATCCTCTGATTGATAATCATATGTTGGAGTTTTTACAGAAGGATTCCTTGGATGCTTAATGAGAGCAACATAAGAAGGAATTTTGGCAAAAAAAACATTATTACATACCTAAAACAATTAAGAGAAAAAAAATACAATAATGTATACCGACCATGCACATGTGAAATATCCATTTTCCAATATTGGCAAGTTCACGACTATAATTATGAAGTTATGTCAAAATTTAACAAACTTACAACAATGATAGTCAACCAATCATAGTATAGTGACAATTTACCTACGTTTGTCAATTTATCTTTTCTCTTATTGGCCTAGAGCAATAATAGTAAGGACTAAAATTAATTTTCTTCATAAAAAATTAAGATATTCTATACACTCTACTTTTAATGCATTAATTATAGGCTATGTCATCTTTTCTAGAAATCTTCTTTTACTATAGAAATTCATTTTTAGAACTATTTTAAACATAAAATCAGGTAGTAATTATATCATTGATATGATATGTTGACTATTTTTTTTATATAAGAAATAAAACTTAAATCTTAATATTTTTCATTATAATTTTATTTTATTTTTAGTATTTTATATTATTATGTTCAATTTTCTATTTTACTTTTTCAATTATTGATTGTGAATTAGAATATTTATATAAATATTTAATGACAATAAGTAAATATAAATATATTAGATTTTATTTTATTTATAATTATTTATTTATTAAAGTTTATTTAAGAACAATATAAAAACTTTAGGAATTAAGCTTTTACATTTTAAAAAATCAAAGAAATTAAAATAAAAATTTATCAATTTTTTACATTTGAAATTATATTTGTGAATTTTAAACAATATAAAGATCAACAATTCAAATATTTTGTTATGAATATAGAATGATTATATAAAGAGTTCTTCCAAATATCTTTTGTATTTCATATTTATTAATCTAGAATATCTCTACTTTAAAATTGAATTTTGTATAAATTTGTGACCTTATCTCTTCCTCTATCTACATCCCTATTTTTATAATCTGTAAACTATCCACAAAGAATTTGTAAATAAATAATATCTTTATTTTTAATAACAAATAGTAAATTATTTGATAATATATTTATTAACTTTCTAAATTATTTTATTTTTTATAGTTATATTGTAAGGGTACACAAAATAGAAGGCTTACATTTTTTCTATTCTAGCATTCTATGTACTCATTATCAATGAATAATCTAATTAATCTCACATTGTATTCATACACAATAAATTTTGTAAATAAGAATGTTGAAGATGACTTTTGATTTGCCTACAATTGTTTATGAACTATGTGAATTGTCTATTATCTCTATTCTTTCATTATTTTCTTTTAACTTATTTATCTTATACATTTCTTATATTATAAGGTGAATTTGGTGCTAATATACCACAGCACCATCTTATCTGAAGCTAGATTTTTTATCTAATGCAAATAAGCTAGTTTTACACTATTCAAACCATAGCAAGTCACTCACATCAAAATTCAACATAGATCATCTTATGTAATTATCAATATCATTGACAAAATATTTGAATTAAGATTCTAGCTGCAATAAGACTTTGTATCCAATGCAAAGTAAGTTAGTTTTACATTGTTCAAATAATAGCAAGTCACTCACATCAAGATTCAATATAGATTGTATCACACAATTATCAATGTCATTGATGAAATATTTGAATTAAGATTTTGATTACATACATTATAGACATGTACTGTTGTAATGTATGTTGACTTCTGGATAGTCAGAACTTTTTTAGCACCTGAAATTCTTTTGAAAGTTACCATTTAATATTCTTCAATGGGAACATTACTACTTTTATTTTATTTAAACTAAAAATTCAAATGGCAGGAACTATGATGCTTGCCTCTCTTGTATCTCTTTGGATATGATTTCTCAATCATTTAAAATTGTTTTGTATGTTTTTATTTATGTATGCACATAACTAAAGGTGAAGGAAGAGATTCATTATTATATTAGAGAATATTATATTTTTTACAATTTGATTTTTTTTATTGTATTTATTTTATACCAGAGGACTAACCACATTTAGATGAGACACCAAAAGTTTCCAATTTAACATTTTGGTCCCCGTTAGAGCATAATGAGCTTCCACATTATAGCATGTTCATGCCTTAGTAAATATAAATCATGTTATGCATGTATTATAATGCATTACATATGAGTTGGTAGTAAAGATTTCAAATTTCAATACATGTTTTTTCTTATTCAATTTATGGTTCATGTATATATTTGTAGGATTTTTTAGAGTGGTTTTAGATCTCTAAGAGTATTATGCAAATTCTAGATTTTAGAAGCTCAAATAAATTTTTAAACAATTGAATTTTGTTAATCAATGTACTTCCATTCATATTATCTCACTCTTTTTAAATATCTTGATCTGTAGACCTATATCTCTTCCTATCACTCATCATCTACTCCTCTTTATGCATCTATCTCACTCTCTTATCTCCCCAACATCTAGACGTTCTCTATAATGTTGAAGTAAATGGGTTATCACTAGTCTATGTATGCAAAAATAAGAACTAGACCTATTTCCCTCTTGATTACATTAAGGAGAGTGGATCCACTTGAATTACCCTCAATTTTGATTGAAAAGGTTTAGGTGTGAGGTAGATTCAACAATCCTTGATTGATTTGAAAATGAACTTTTGAAAGATGTAATTAAATGCTAGTTCTATGGCTAACATTTAAATTTGAGAGTAGCTAACATGCATAGAAAGCATGGGATCATATATAGACATGGATTGAAAATTTGGAAAGAGAAAACAAAGAGGAACTTGTTTCAAAAATTTGAGCCCTAAAGTGGAGATGAAATGCAGTCTTAGGTGTTGTTAACCAAAAAATGTTATTTATAGATAGAAATTATGTTTTCCATTTTAGGATGTTTCTCAAAACCAAGTTTCAACAAAAAAAATTGAGTGCTAGTAGGAAAAATTGTCACTAACACTTCTTTTTAACCTTTTCAAAAGTTTAATATGTCAGTCTATTTACAATCTTCTTAGTGGAATTTTATATCACCTTTTAGCCATCCCAAATAATTGACGTGAGTGATGCATAAAAGGATGGATAAATCCCCAAGTGATATGCTTAAATAGGAAATAAGAGTAAACACATGAAATAAAAGCTATGTTTTCTATGAAGGCCTTCATGGCATTGGGCCCTGATGACTTCTTGTCAGCCTTCTTTTAGCACTTTTGGGAAGTCATTAAAAATAAAGTGGTTTTGGCCACTAGGGACATGATCAGAACTAGGAAAATGCTAAGGATCAATAAAAACCTTTATTGTTCTCATGCCTCAGATGTAGACACCTAGAAACATAAGGGATTTTGGATCAATTAGCCTTTGCAATACCATTTATAAAGTCTTCTCCAAAGTGTCGATCAACAAGATTAAACCCTTTCTAGAAATGGTTATCAGGGGCCCATAGAAGGGATTTGTCCAGTGTTGACAAATCTTAGATGTTGTCATTACCACCCATGAAATCATTCACTCCATGAAAAAAAGTAGATGACTAAGCATGGCCCTTAAATTAGATATTTCAAAGGCCTATGACAGAGTCAATTGGACCTTCATGTATGATGTTTTGGAACAAGTGGGATTTAGAAAGGACGTAGTGAATTCCATAAGAAATATGGTGAAAACCATACAATATGAGGTGCGACTCAATGGGACACCCTAGTGTAACTTTCAAGCTGGTAGAGGCCTGAGACAAGGTGACCCTCTATGCCCTTAGCTTTTCATTATGGTGGCTGAAGTGTTGGGTAGGTCGGTTTGCATGTTGGTAGAGTCGGGCGACATAAAAGGAATCCAACTTGTTGTTGCACTACCTCCTAATGTTATACAAAAATTTATGGATGAAACTTTCCTATTTGGAAAATCCTCTATCCAGGAGGCTAGAGCTTGGATGAATCTAGTCACTAATTATGAGGATTGTTCAGGCCAGCAAATTAACTTGGTAAAAAGTAACATTTATTTTTAACACTCCTGAAGTCTTGCAAGGTAAGGTTAAAAATATCCTCAAATGTCACTCTACAAACCTCCTAGGTACCTATCTAGGTCTCCCCCTGACGATCAAGGATGTATCCACCACCTGCTAGAATAATGTTCTAGAAAGGATGCAAAAGAAGCTTGCTGGGTGGAAAGATAAAATACTTAGCAATGCAAGGAAACTCCAACTACTAGTGGTGGATTTGTAGGATATACCTATCTACTAATGGTTAGTTCTCAGTTAATTCTACCTATCACCTTATATTTGAAAAGGATCAGACCCCCATCAGCTAGAGAAAGACCTAGAATAGTCACTTGCTACCAAAAGTCAGTTTCATCTAGTGGATAGTCATGCATGGAAGGATCTTAACAACTAACAACATAAGGAGGAGAGACATATATATTACTAACATATGTTATCTCTGCAAGGAGGAAGACAAAAGCATAGTGTACCTTTTTCTTGAATGCCCCTATAATTTAAGGGTATTGTCCTACATTTGGAGCAAATTCTTGTTGGTTTGGGTCATGAATAGAGGAATGGAATAGTTTGTGGAGAATTGGAATTACCCCTTCTACCACACTCAACCTAGAATCCTTTGGAATATCCTTCCCCTATACATTTTTTGGGGTGTCTAGAAGGAGAGGAATAATTGGGTCTTTAGGGAGGAAAAAAGGGGGGAGAAGGTAGTGGGAGATATATTAAGGAAGCTTGTTACAGATATTGTTATTGTGGGCAAGGTCAAAGCTCCACAGGAATCCCTGAGCATGAAGGATGTGGAGATTGCTAGAAATTGGAACATTTTCCCCAACTTCCAGCACTTTGACAACTTGAAAGTTTTAGCAAGAAGAAGAACCCATTGGATGCCCCCAACCATGTCTAATATCAAGCTCAACTTTGATGGTGTAGCAAGAGACGGTTTGGCAACAATTGGAGGTGTGATGTGAAATGATAGGGGAGAAGTGATGTTAGCCTACTTGAGGAATTTGGGACAAGGAACTAATAACGTGGCTATGGCCACTACCTTACTTTAGAGTCTTAAATTTTCTATTGAGATGAAGGTTAGGAAACTAACCATAGAAGGTGATTCTAAACTTGTCATTGAATCTATCCAAGGACATGCTCAACTGGGTTGGGCTTTACATTGCATATTGGGGGACATTTTCCAATTCCTAATGGCCTTGATCAATATTAGTTACAACACACTTTTAGGGAGGGAAATACAGTGGCAGATGCTATGGTAGGCTTGGAATTTGATATGGATAGCCTAAAAAGATGGACAAGTACTGAAATACTACCAAAATACATAAATTCCCTCATAAGTAGGGAAATGACCCCTGTAAACTATGTTTGATGACTACCCAAATTTGGAGAACTAGCATTTTTGGCAACTTTAGTATTAATATGATTGTTAAGATCATCTTAAATATGAGAAGACATTTAGAAAGGATCAATTATTTATATTTCATCATGCAAGGGCATGGAAAAAGGAAAGATATTAATAACCCTGACTTTAAAAAAAGAGCCATCATCATTTTGTGCTATGGGATGATTACAGAAAAAGTCATGATTTTTATTATTGTCAAATCATTAAGTTATTATGCTTTGATCATTTTCACTCCCCATAATGATGTTTTAAAATGGTTTGAACATTTTGGATATTACATCCCCATGGAGTGTAAGGAAGAAGTCATTTTAATAGTCAGACACATTATTTTTAGCCCTGCTTCTATCATTTCCTAAGTATTATTTTTCTTACAAATGAAAATTACCAAGCTCATGGAAAGTGATATCATTGAGGAGCAAGATTCCATGGGTGGGGACCTTAATAGACTAGAGCCCACAAAGATGGAGGATTTCTCCAAAAGATAGAAAACCTAGATAATGTTGAAGGAAGGGGGGTTTTTCTGATACATGCAAGCCATGGCTAGCTATGATGAGAATTATTCTCAACAATTTGTTAGTAGCTTGAAGGATAGAAGGATCACAATCAATTGTATCACCTTTAGGTGAATTAGGAGACCATAGCTATGGTGACAGGCCTTGACATAACTAGCAGAAAGTGGAAGAAGATCACAAAGATGACAAATGAAGCTAGTATGTCTAGTTTTTTTTAGAGGTAACAAAGCCCCAAAGAGGTATCATGACAGTTTTTGGAGGGATAAGTTACCAGAGCCCTGGGATGACGTGTGCCTAGTCATAATGAAGTATCTCACCCTGGAAGGTAGACATAGTGTGCATCATTTTTACCATTTCCCTTTGTTTAATTACTTTTGTAATAGGGAGTTAGTCTATATTCCCTTTTTTCTGATGCATGTACTAGAAGAGATGGTTATGGATGTTAGGGAGAAAAAAAGAAAGGGGCTAATTTCACTATTTTGTACCAAGGGCTGATGTTATGTTTATTTCAGTTCCACTTGGCCCATTTCCCTCCCAGAGTGATAGCTTTTGATAATTTTCTCCCCACTGGTGCCCCCTGTATAGAGTTTGAGGGTGGTAGCTATTCTCCTACTCCACAATCCTCGCCATGCCAAACCCTAATCAAGAGTATCAAAAACAAAACCCTTGTTTTGGAGTCAACTACCAATAAAAAGTTAAAATTGAAAAGAGGGTGGAGGTGGAGATTGGGGACTTGGATGATGAGTTTCGTGGGAATAGAAGAAGATTGGGTAGGCTTGCTAAGACCAAGGGTATATTTTTAAAAATGTCTAGACACTCTCAGGAGGATGAGGAGAAAGAGACTAATTTGGAGGGGAGCACTAAAACCTCAGGAGATGATAAGGAGAATTTGAAGGAGGATACTAATAGCAAACAGGAGGAGAATTGGGATGACATGGTTGATGGCATCTGGGATTTTGAGGTGGAGAACCCTACCAAGAACCCTTCCCAAGACCCCACTCATATTTATTCCACTTTCACCTTGTTATTAATTGCTAATTAGATAGACCCCAAGTCTAGAAAAGCCTCCCCTAACACTATGTCTTCCCCTATAAGGCATGATGGTCTAGAAATCTTAAGGGCTCCCACTAACACTCTGGATGTGCAAGATAAGAGGAAGTCTCCGGTGAATTGCAGCAAACAAATAAAGATAGGTATTGTGGAGGAGGTGGTTGTTACTCCCAAAGACCTCTAGGAACTCAAGGATCAATATCATGGATTGGAGGAAGGTTTCACCCTCTTCTCCAAATTTACTCTAAAGGTGACCCATGTGGTGGCGATCACTCTCCAACTTCTAACTCATGAGAAGGAGGAGGAAGGTCTTGGAAAAGATGATTCAAAGATGCTTGACAAATTCCTTGTAGAGGACTAGGCTAAAGTTCTATTTGTTGGGAAAGGCAAGAAGAAAGATGTTAGTTAGTGGCCTTTCCTGTGCTTGGTGTTTTGTGGTGCTCTATTAGTTGTTTCTTTATGTCCAGTTTAGATGGTTTAGGTTTTTCTATGGAAATTGGGTTTGGGCTATGGGTGGTATGATGTGTTGATCACCTACATGCCTTGTGTTAATTTGTTAAACTTTTTTAGTTTTAAGATCATGAACTCTGGTACCTTTTTTTACTTTTATTTTTTTTCTAATTCACTAAGGGGTCTATTTGGTTTTTTGTTGGTAGTTTCACCACTATTGTATAGGGTTAGCCCCCTTGTTTTGGCTGCTTTTATATCAAAAACAATAAAAAGAATGAGAGAAACAAAAAAATAAATTTATTATATGTAGATCCAATAAAAACAAATCCTAAAAAATGTCGGATAATAAGCCTACCTGGTTACAACCTATAATTACAAACATATTCATGTGTATACAAAAAATAACAAGACCTTAGCCTATAGATCTTCATGTTATGTTATAGTTGATGATCTCCAAGTCATGTTGACTATCAATGTCAAATACTTTGTCATTTCCAAGGTAGAGTTGGTCAGTCATCATCATGACTGAGTCACCTAATGAAGGTTGATAATGTAAATGAACTTTTTCAAATTTCAGTTTGAGATGAGCATAGTCTTAGGTTATTGAGCACCCCAATATTTATTGAGTGATAGTTTATGCCAAGTAAGTCAGAAGTCAATAGACATCAATTGAAACTAAGTTAGTTCATGTTGAGTTACATAATTGGTGCTGAGCATTTAGAAGCCAAGTGACTGCATGAGTGTTAATCATGATGAGTGCCAAAGTGTTCTTGTGTCGAGTAAACTAGTTTTGATATATGTGTTTAGAATGGCACAAATAGTTGTATAGATCACTTTGGCTGACTTCTATACATAATTTAATGATTTTTTAGACAATAAGGAGTTATTCATGTGTTTTTGTAGATATCATTTATCCCTATGCAAGATGATCAGCCTATTAAAAAATTGGAAGGATAGAGGGAGAGATCTGGATCATTGATCATGATCTAAAACCTTATCTAGTTGGTTATTTAAGGAGGATCTAAACCCTAAATCAAAAGAGAAGAAGAGACATCAAAGGATATAGTGTACATGCGAAAGAGGCTATGTTTGATGGTTGAAAGAAAAGATCAAGTAGAGAAACCTAGTAGTGAAGGATGTGATAGATTTTGTCAAATAAGGAGATTAAATCATAACTAAAAAGGCAAGATCCATAATCTAGCACCAAAGTGCTAATAGAAGGATCAGGTACTGATACATTCCAGCAAGTACATCAAGGTAAATCTTTTAATGAAGTGGTCTCAATAGGCCTATACACATTTCCTAATAGAGTGCTTACTTAGTTGTAATTTTTAAATCCTTTAATCAAGGTAGACTAAATAAGTCTTGTAATCTCTTAGCAAGGCAAACCCCTCATAGGTTAGATCACCAAAAGTGATCAAACATTGTAGCCTTAATAGGCACACTTTATTGTTGTAGTAGTGAATATTTGTGGATGTCATCTGTGCCCCAATTTTACCTTCACCTTGGAGGGTTGCTTAGTAACCAAATCTTTTGTGTTATGTGTTTACATTTACTTTCATGTTTATGAATGTGATGAATTAGTTTATGATTATATGCTTCATGATGGTAATATGAGATGGGTTAAAGGTGAATGCATTTAATTTGTTTCAAGAATATAAAAAAATTATAGATCTTGATTCACCCTCCCACAGACCCCACCCCCCCACCCCTTCCCCCCCCAAAAAAACCCCTCCTCCCCTCTCAATATCTTTCTTTTTCAATAGACTTCCAACAATTGGTATTAGAGATTTGTTCTCTTAGAGGGAGTCTAACAACTTGAGAGTTGAGTTCATGGAGATGGAGGCTTATAAATTGGGAAAAATCATTGAGAACTAGAAGTTTGACATATAGTACTACAACAACTTAAAGTAGTAAGAGAGGAATTAAAAAGAAAAGGAAAAATTTGGCTACTCAGCAAAATGACACTAAAGGACTACTTGACAATGACAATTTGGTGCAAGAGCACCTCTAAAAATATCAAAATGTAATGAAGCACAAGGATTTATGTAGAGAACAATGAAGCATAATGGCATGTCTGGATATCAAAATATGAAAAATCTTGGTTAATTTGATAAAATTACCAAGTTGAACATAAAAAGTTATAGAATCTCATTATAAAAGATGTAATAGGGGAAGTATTAAAAATAGAAAAGAAAAAAGTTATTCAGTGGAAAATTCATTTACAATGAAAAAATAAATTGATCAAGAAAATTTTATTAGTTTGTAACTACCAAGAATCGATTTTTAGTAGTCTAGTTAAGAGTTTTAATATATAGTTTTTATGAGAGGTATGAAGCCAATCGGGGTTGGAATAGAAAATAGGGTTCTCTATGTATAAAAACAAAAATGATATGTACCAGAAGAAAGATGGAAATAAGATAAAGATTTTTTTTTTAACTTCCATGTTCTAAAATATAAAGGTCATGGTTCTATTGGAGTCCGAGAATGTTTTGAGTTGCAAGTTTTATTAGTTTCATTTTAGAACAAGTGAATTGGAATGGAACAGTTCAATATATATCTGTCTATATTCTAGGTTGGCCAATGTGTTTTACATATAAATAAATTTCAAGAACCAATCTGAGGTTTTTTCTTTGTGTTTCTATTTCAAGTTTGAAATTGGTTGTCATTATTATGATATTGACATAACCTCCCAAAACCAATTCCAAGAGTTTGGAATAAAGTCATTTTGGGTTCAAAGATATCTAATTTACATGCATAGATTTTGGAGGGGAATTTACTAGTTAAGAACAAGTTGATGATTTTGATTTAGGAAAATGCAATGGATTTAATTTACTTATCAACTCTTCATTTTATTTCAGCTTGTTTTTAATGGGAATAGAGTAGCGACTCATATCTTGAGTTTTGAATGCTTGGAGTTTAGTGTAGAACTAAGTATTTTGAATTTTAATGGAATCCCATTTCAAAACTTATACATTTTCAATGTATATTGAAGCTAGCAGGAAAATTTGAGAGGTTTAAATTGAGCACATGAAATTCTAGTTTTTATATGTCGAGAAAATTCAATCCTGGTACAGGGGCAATATCTCTTAAACTAACCATTGGATTTAGCCAATTTTTTAACTGGTTGGAAGAAACAAGTTTAGAAGATATTGATTGGAGCAATCGAAGAGATTTGATCTCATTGAAAAGTTATTGACTTATGATTATAGTCTATGAAGAGGACCAAAAGGTTCTTATCTTTTTCATTAGGAAGCGAATAGGAAGTACCTACTTGCGGGGTCAAATTCATGTGTCTCGACGTATGATAATTAAGCATAGGTATGTGTGTGATGTCATAAAAATTTAAGGTAATATGTTATCTTAATTTTGAGAATCATGGAGATATGGAAGTATTTGATTCGATCTTTCATTTGATATTTGATTTGGTTTATGATGTATGAAATGACACATTATAAGAAAGGGGGGAATATTGTTGGAGAGAGGTAGTATAATCTTGTAAAACTATAGAATGGTAATGGAATTTACACACTTGCATAAGAAATATTCTTGAAATGATTGCTTTTACACGTACTTGCTTATATGAAATCTGTGTTAATTTACTGTAATTTGTTTACTTCAAATATGTGTTATTATTGTCTTGAAAAGATTGTTCCCATGAGAGTATATGTAGAATTTATTAGAATGCATTCAAATCAAATGTAGATTTCATTTAAGGAAATCAAAAGTTGACTTTATTAGAGTAGATGAAAATTAATATTTTTTCTATAGAATTGAATGCAGTTGCATGTGTTATTACAAAAATGGAAGTTAGATTTTGATCTTATAGATCCCTTTCCTTGTATATACAATTGGGTATGATTTTTGATTTCTTATATATCTGCATCAAGATGATGCATTCTCTAAGTGGGGAAGGATGTCAAAACCCAGTTCTTCTCACCAAATAAATTGGTATCACATTTCCACATGGATGGCAAAATGAACCATTTTCATAAACTATAATTAATGATAAGAAACTGTTAGAATACCAAAATTAGTTATTGAATTGTATCACTACATGAATAAAGTCTTTTTCAAAAGAAGATATCGAGGGTATTGGTAGGCTTTTGGGGATTCATTCTTGGCTTTTGTACAGAACATATAGGTCTAATTTGTTCAGCCTTTGTGGGTGTTAGTAATGTCTTGAGCATTTATATATTGATTTCCTAAGTAAAGTTGTAGGATAATGAGACTTCAATTATGCTAAACCTTCTTTCCCTTTTTAAGACCCAATCTAGAAAAATTTGGGCTCTCAAGCCCTTCAGATTGATTTTTTTTGTGATGGATTTAGCATAGCATAAGAACTCCAATGAAGAGGAAATCGAAGAATCAATAGTGGGGAAAATTGTGTATTCATTGGACAAGTTTGTAGAAAAATAAATTAGTAGTTTTGGATGTGCTCAACTATTTTAGGTCATAATTATTGCATTGGGATGGGCTTTCAATGTACATAATACTTTTCTACCTATTTTCTTTGATGCTTAGCCATCGTGGTGTTGCACAAATTCAACTTCTATGATGGAAAATTTCCTATAAAATTCATCATGGGTAGGGAGGGAGATTGGACTTTAGCAATTGTGGAAGAGATGAAAATGGAGAGTTTAAGGAAACACACACTTGATTTCCTTCATGGAGAGTGGAACAAAATCAACTTCTGAACCTTCATCACTATAGTGACACTAGATACACATCAGGCTAGGGCTTCGAGAGAAAGCGATAGGCTCTCTCTACTTTCTTTCCTTTTTTTGAAAATTGTTTTGTTATTTTCTACTTCTAAACTTAAATCCTTGATTAAAGAATTGGATTACTTATTTGATTGTAGCCATTACTAGTTTATTTTCACTCAAGAAAATATGATTAATCATCACACACAGAGTGAGATTATCTACCACGGTAAGGCTAGTGATCTTTTTTACATTATGATTATTTTTGTGTAAAGGTACCTAGGACATTGTCATTCCTAGACTAATTAAGAGTAAAGATACTTCCTAGTCCTTGCTCATACATATACACATAATGTAAGAACCAAGTCCTACTCGGAAATTTCCACATCATACAATTGCTAGAAATAAGGAAAATATATGAGCAAAACCCTAGTTTGAAAAGTCAAAAAACCATTCCATTAACCATAATCAAGATTAACAATTGAGTTTAACATAACAACATGTAACTACATTGCATTATCTAAAATGCTAACCTGCACGTCACTCATCTATCAAAATGTGTAGTAAATAAATACATCAAGATCATTATAGATATACAATCTATTGTACATAAGTACATCAAAAAGATCATCATCAAATTACATCACATCAATGCTAGAGTTATCGCAGTGCCTCAAACATGTGTCCATCTATGTAATCCAGTTTCCAAAGCCATCAGATGTCATTCATCTACTATATGAGATGAGAGTGTCCGAGGAACTTTTACCATGCCAACCACAAAGTGTTTACCTCCCTCAAGGTCCTTCCTGACATGAAGAATGCCTCAACCGTGGCATGAGAAGCCTAGAGACTCAGAACAAGAGGATCAAATGGGTCCAGTACAACTGTGAAACTTACTATTTTCTACATGGGCACTATAATAAATAATAGCATATCTACTCATATGTAGTAAAATGAAATAAAAACATAGCTACTCATGTGCAATGGATAAAGGAAAGCATATCTACTCATCTACAACACAATGAATTAATGACAAATCTACACATATGCAGTGAATTTTAAATGGCTTTAACCAAAGCACTTTCATAGGTAGATTTAGTTGATAAATTAAACAAAACATATTGAATCCATTCTAACAAAATTGGCGGGTAGAGAGAAACAAAGAATAATGTATCCATCTCTAGCCCTCCCTTTTAATGTGACATTACACCCCAACCATGAAGAAAACCAAATGCTCTCAAGGAACCAACAAGTAACCAAACATTTCAATCAAACTCAATGAAATCCTCATCTAAAATAAGCATAAGGCATACAATGACTGCAATAGCTCAAGGCATAATTTTAGTTTAGAATCTAAGCATTCCAAAAGAAGTTTCCAAATAAAGTATTCATTACTTAAGTGGACATTACATGATGCAATAAGACCAAGATTTCTCACGATCACAATCCTATATAACAACCAAAGAAGCATAGTATAGCTATCATTTTGGATTCATTTCTAAATTAATTATACTTTCAATTATCAAGTACACTTCAATCTAAAATTATTGAGTTTAATAACTATTTTCTATGTTCATTAACATTCCATATGCACTATGTACACATAGGCATAGAATCAGACATGCTTGCATGAGAAAAATGTAACTCTTATACAATGATCTCAATGCATTCATTTATGTCATTCTTATATCCTTTCCCAACATGCACACAAAATTCATATATCATTTCCAAGTCTGCCAAGTTGTGCATCAATCATATGCAACATCATCACTAACCAAACATTGTCCATCCTCTTGCAGTAGGGTTACAAAGAGTAAATACTTAACATGGGTTAGAAGATATCTAAAAAGTAATCTATAGCCTTAAGAAATTAAAATGATGGCAATCCATGTTTTCTTCTATAGGGCAACATTTCATTCATCAATATTTTTTTCCCAGAATTTTCCAATTCACAGAAAGTATGTACAACACTACATTTCACAAAAAAATGTGAAAAAGATAAATAATTTCCATCCTAATATCCTAAACAAGTGGTGGATGCTAGTAATTAAAGGCTCTTACTTTTCCCAACTTGTGGAGAGTTATGTCTAAAATCAAAGTACATGATAAAGCACTATAAAAGGTGACTTTTTAGAAAAGTGACCACATTTTGCTAGAATAAAGCAAAGCTATGAGCTCTCTATTTGTGCACTAACCAAACCTTCTTCAACCTGATACATAGACATAAAATTATATTATTAGAAGTGTGGAAGCAATTTCTATGTAAATAACATTCATCATCGATTTCATACACTCAATCATATTAACTGAATTTAGTATGATGGGAGAAAGCTAGTCCACACTACATAGAGTTAAATGAGAATTTTTTATGAAACATTTAATATAGGTTCTTATGCATGGCATTTCCATATCTATTGCTTATCTAAAAATTTCCATGTTGGCATCTGATGATATTATATATTTTTCTAAGTATGGGGAGTCATATAAGAAACATCTGAAGGCTCAATTCAAGCAACAGTTCTAAATGAAGTTGCACCTTTTTCCTTAAACCACTTTGATTGATCACAATATTTGAAGAAACTATAACTAATTTTCCCAATTTTAAATAAAATCAAAGAAAATTGAATAAAAGATCCAACAATCATTGTATGGTTATGAAAACATGTCAATCTTTATTCAAGGACACATGGAGTATGATCGTCGAAACTTCAAATGACATGGAATCCATTGACTAATTTCCAATTCCAAACCTTATAATGCTACCCATGCATCATCTAAGATATCCCTGTGGCCATTTACTTTAATATTGCAAGGATTGGCATTGTGGAGGAATAGATATGATGTGGTTTACAAAATATATCACTTTGAAACTGAACATGTCTGTGCCTACAAGTCTATTACTAAAACTGATTGTTCTTCCCATTGTAGATAGTTTCATTGTAATGAGAAAGGATAGAAGCCATTTTTTTGAGATGTTTATTACACATTTGGAACATTTTCATATCATTGGAAGTGTTTGGTGAGGTATTGTAGACTAGTGGTTACAAGAGCGTTTTAGTTTGTGAGAAAAGAATATGAAGAGCCTTCTTAAGTGTAGATTGTAGTGATCTAATTACACTAAGTTATATGAATTACATAACCATAAAAACTACACTAAGAGGAGGGATCATTAACCATACTCTAAATCAAGGCTTCAGCATAACACTTCATGTTAAGGCATGGTAAGTTACACCTTGTAGTTTACTCAGTATATGCCAATGTTAAACTTACTACAATATTCAATTTACTATTGGAAGTTTTTGTATATGCTACTTTAGTATGTTAGAAACACTAAATTAAAATAATCAAAAGCATTTGCATACTAATTTAACATAAATTCATGAGAGACAAAGTGAAGTCCTCAAATGAGAATATGAGCCATGGATAGGCTCTCTCAATGAGGATGATCACTTGATGTAGAGGTGTGTCTAATAGCTAAGATGGCTTGATTATGTATGTATGCTCAAATGCTCAAATGGGCTTCAATGGAGGATTTTTGATAGATTTTGGTGAATGGATTTGATGTAAAAATGGCTTCTCAAAATGGCATTATGACTTTACTTTCTAGATTGTGTTAAAATGGCTTGGGAGAGGATTCCTTAAATAGGAAAAGGGCTTGAGGGATCAAGGGCTAGGATGCAAGGATGGGAGAAAGCTTATGGAAGGTTTAGATTGAATGAGAGGAGAGCACATGGATTGTGCTTCCTTACAGCCAATCAAGGAGTGACACATGTCACAAGGTCATTGGTTAGAACAAGAGGGGTTGAGGGGTCAACAAAGGAGGCTCAAAGTTCATAAAGACCCTCATAATGGCTTGTAAGAGCAATGAATGGGCTTGTAAGAGTCATTTATAGATTTGTGGGCTTCATAAAGTTTTATGGTTGGGATATTTGTGAGAGAGTTGAGATATTTTGACTTGGGTTGGATTAAGAAAGTCTTAAGCTTGACTTAGGAATGTGCAAATGATTAAGGCTTGAATTAGGCTTGGGTTAAGATTAGATTAGGCTTGTTAGAGATGGGCAAGTGGATGACAATAAATGAGGGTGCGTGAAGGAGGAGATATTTGTTAACTTTGGCTTGGGTTAGCAAGTCTTAACCCATGTTTAGGGAATGTGACAAAGTTAGGGGGGGATTAGGATTAGGGTCAAAGATAAGGATTGACATCTTTTAGAAGAGTCTAGGCTTTGGATGAGGATGAAGACTTTCTAGAAGAGTCTAGAACTTCCTAGGATGAGGATAAATAAGGTTTTTAGAAAATAAATAAAGTTTTATTTATTTCAAGGGTTTGGGTTGAGGAGATATTTATTAAAATATTTTTAATGAACATGAGGATTAATATTTAATCTTAATTAAATATTTTGAGTTGGGATTAGGGGTAGGAAATGATGGGATTAGCCTTTAATCGAAATTAAAGAAGGATTAGAAGATTTTGGAAGAGGTTAGTGGTCTTAAGGAAATTGGCCAAGTTTTGCGCAAAAAATAAATAAATTATTTATTTTGAGATTTTTGGTCAATTTATTAATTAAATAATTAATAAATAAGGAAATAATGTTTAAATAAGATTTAAACATTTTTGGGAGGGATTCCTTAATTAAATATTTTTAATTAAGATAAAGGGATTTAATGACATAAAAATAAATTAATTAATTAAATAAATAATTAATTAATAAATGATGATGTCATTAGGGACCTTTTCAAAAAAAAAAATACTTTATTTTCTAAAGAATTTTTAGGTGTCTACATCTTGCCTCTCTTTGACATAGTGTTAAGACAACACTATTTCAAAGAAGTTCGAACGAAGATGACACGAGGAAGATGTTTTAGCAACAAAGTTGCCCCAGTCTCGGATAAGAAGAGGAGAGACTAGACTACATGATGCCCCCTCAAGAAGGTGGCGGGGAGAGAAGACAAGGCTCGACGATTTCTTGAAAAATCCAAGAATCTGGGATGAGCAAGGAGACTCAAATTGGCAAAGAGAAGGGGTTGAATTAGCTCAAACTCTCACTACAGGAGAATGATAAAGGGAGAATCAGAGGCACAAGAGGAAGCAAGCTTAAGACTTTAGGGAAGGTGGAGGATGAAGGAGCGGAGTGCTATAAAAAGGAATCCAGGATAGGGAGAAGGATGAGGGGATTATAAAGCTAATGCAACAGGATTTCAAAGAGTCAGATTGGCGGAAGATGGGTTTTGAAGATCCCTAGGACTAGGATTGTGGATCTCGAAAGATTAGGCTTGGTGCATTGATTGGATTGATGGATCCCTAAGACTAGGATTATGGATCCCTAAAGCTAAAAGTGAAGATTGATTCAAAGAGATACTGATGCATAAGCTGGGGTAGGAGAGACAGATACTGGATATGGATGGGGGATAATGGAGATGATGGGAATCCATTGAAGCTTTTTGAGAAGGGGGATACGTCAAAGAGAAGTACCACCATTTAGTTGAGCACTAGATTTTCTATAGGACTTTTGGTTAATTGCCAAGGTTATCAAGAACATCAAGGTCATGTGACCAACCGTCCAGAGGACTGACGAACTAACTCAAAACAAAAATGCAAGGATTGCCCTAGCATCACACATGAATCTTGAAAGAATTAGAGTGGAACCGACACTGGGTAACCCACAAGCATAAAAGAAAAACAAACAAAAGACTTGATCAAGACCTTACGTCCAGATTGCCCCATTCGTAGTATACCATGATATGGAAGTTCGTGGCAACCTTGAAGAGGGAACAAAAAGATTGTTTGGAAAATATACTTCAAGACCCAAAAGGAAAGATTCCAAATCAAAAAAAAAAGTGAAAATCCAAAAGAGAACAGTTTGCCAACAAGATGGGTGGGACGAGGTACTAACGGACCAAGATCAGACATGAGGAAAGCTATATCCTACAAGGATCTATCGAAGAGCACCTAAGCTAATGGATTTTGGATGAGTGATGCATCTAGCAAGCTAAACTAAGAAGGATGACACTTTGGTGACAAGAGATCTAGCTAAAGCATGCATTGGGATAGCTAACCAAGGGTTGTACGATGTGTGCAAGATGTTGATCAAGGACACAAAAGCTAGATAGATACAATGGTACTAAGCTAAAGAGGATGTACAAGCTGACAGAACCAGATATGTTACAAATGTACAAGGTTGTTCATGTTTTAGTTTTTGTGAGATGGAAATGTTTGTGAAGGGTGGGATGTCTGTAATAGTTGATAGGTGGATAGGTAGATAGTTTGCGAAAAGCTTAAGTGAAAATGGGGTTCTTTGTGTGCATGCAATAAGATACAAGCTAGGATACAAGCTTTGGCATATAATATAGGCTGGAATATGGTACAAGATTTGGACAAGATTTTGATATACAAGCTATGATACAAGGGATGATACAAGCTTTGGTACAAGATTTACAAGCTGAGGTACAAGATTTACAAGCTTCATTAGATGTTGGATATTTGATTAGAACACCAAGGGAACAAGCAGGTGTTTTATGGGATGGTGGGTGAATGGATGCGGGATAGGATAGTGATAGATAATAGATTAGTCTTAGTACACAAGGTGCCTGAATTACCAGGTTTTCACCAAGGTACCTATCCAAGGTGCTTGAATTGTCAAGTTTTCACCATTGGATGCTTATTTCTCTTTACTATTTTATTTTTTTGTTGTTTGTATTTTCAAAAGTTGGGTATACCAAGGATCTTCAAGCATAAAACTTCTTGAGATGAATGATGTTAGTAGGATCATTCAAGATTTCTCCTTCTGGTGTAGATAGCTAATAGGCTCTGGAGCCAAAGGAGGCAATGACAACATAAGGACCAAGCCATGTAGGTTCAAACTTGCCTTTCTTTTCTCGATCAGCTTGGACTTTCATATTTTCTATGAGGACCATGTCGCCCAGCTAAAAGTGTCATGGAAGCACCTTCTTGTTGAAATTTCTTTTGAGACAAGTTTGATATACTGTGAGATGATCATAGGCTTGTTCTCGCTTCTCGTCTAAGAGATCTAGCTGGGTGAGCCAAGCTACTCTGTATTCTTCATCTGATATTTTCCCTTGCAAAGATATGTGCAAGGAGGGAAGTTCAACCTCTATGGGTAGTACTACTTCGGCACCATAGACTAAGGAGTATGGAGTTGTGCTTGTGGATGTATGAAAGGAAGTTTGATAGGCCCATAGGGCTAGATTTATTTGTAGGTGCCAATCGCAGCCAGAATCATTGACAACTTTCTTTAGAATTTTGAGGAGGGTTTTTTTAGTTGCCTCTGCCTGGCCATTACCTTGTGGGAAATATGGGCTAGAAAAGCAGTGATCGATGCGGAGAGAAGTGCATAATTCTTCCATGTTGAGATTTTCAAAGTTACCTCTGTGGTCAGTGAAGATGGTGGATGGGATGCCGAAGCGACAAACAATGTGGTACAAGATGAACTTGGAGACCTAAACTCCTATAGCTGAGACTAGGGGTCTGCTTCCACCCATTTAGTGAAATAGTCTGTAGCTGTTATTATCCATTTATGTTCATTAGATGAGAGAGGTGTGATAGTTTCAACTAGATCAAGGCCCCCACAAGCGAAAGGCCAAGGTGGTGCAATAGGTTGTAGATCCTGTGCTGGAGTGTGCACAAGATTTGTGTGCTGCTAACATGGGAGACACTTTCTGACAAAGTCACAGGAGTCTTCTTCAATGGTAGGCCAATAGTAGCCTGCTCTAAGGATTTTTCACATGAGGAAAATACCACTCATGTGGGCACCACAAAGTCTAGAGTGTACTTCTTTTAACACCATCGTGGTCTCATTTTCATCTAAACATCGAGAGAGAGTATCGTGATAACCTTGACGATATAGGGTATTGGCTATGATAACATAGCGGGATGATTTTTGGATGAGGTTTTGGCATTGGGTACATGTGAGGTGAGGGGAGATGATACCATCTTTAAGGTAAGCATGAATCTCATGGTACCAAGGGGATTGGGGACCAACCAAGATACAAACACGGTTTGAGTCATCATTCGCATAGGCAGGTGTGAGGAGCTACTTGACTAAAAACTCATACTGCGTAGTTGCTTGGGAAATTTCCAAGAGCGAGCCGATAGTAGCCATAGCGTCTACTGCTTTGTTCTACATTCGAGGCACTTGTGTAAATTGAAGCTTTGTGAAATGTTGGGTTAGCTGATCAACTAGATTTTTGTAGGGTAATAGCTTTTCATCTTTGGTTTGATATTCATTTAGGGCTTGCTTGATGATGAGTTGAGAATCGCCAAAGATTTGTAACTCAGTGATGTTCCATTCTGCAACTATCTTTAATCCTGCTATGAGAGCCTCATATTCAGCTATATTGTTGGTGCTAGGGAATTGTAGCTTGAAGGCTTTTGGAATGTAATCTCCTTGAGGTGTGACCAAAAATATTCCTGCCCCTAATCCATGAGATGTGTATGAGCCATCAAAATAAAATTTCCATGGGGGTTGTTCTTCAATTAGATAGATATGCTCATCTAGGAATTCTGTGATCAAAGGATATGTATCTACTAGAGGCGCATCAGCTAGGTGATTTGCTATAGCTTGCCCTTTGATTGTCTTTCTGTCCACATATTGGATGTCAAATTCGCTAAGGAGCATAAACCATTTGGCCAAACGGCCTGTAAGTGTTGTTCTAGAGAGCATATACTTGAGAGGGTCAATCTTGGAGACTAGTTGGATGGTATGACTTAGCATGTAGTGGCGAAGCTTTTGAGTTGAGAAAACAACTACCAAACAAGCTTTTTCCATAGGAGTGTAATTGAGTTCATAACCAACTAGGGTTCTACTGATATAGTAGATGGCTCTTTCTCTGCCGTAGTCATCGTGTTGTGCTAGAAGTGCCCCTAGAGCAAGAAGCGTTGCTGAAATGTACAAGATCAAGGGATGACCAAGAACTGGTGGAACCAAGATAGGGGGATTGATGAGATACTACTTGAGATGATCGAAGCTTTGTTGACATAAAGGATCCCACTTGAAGTTTTCATCCTTCTTTAGTAAATGTGCAAATGGTGTACACTTATCTGCAAGCTAGGAGATGAAGCGTCGAACAGATTGAAGCTTTCCCTGAAGAGTGTGAAGCTATCGCAGTGTTTGGGGAGGAGGCATGTCTAATATAGCCTTGAACTTCTTGGGGTCGATCTCTATACCTCGTTTAGAAACTATAAATCCTAGAAGCCATCCAAATGTGACCCCAAAGACACACTTCTTGGGATTCAACATGAGATGATATGTGGCTAACCTATCAAAGACTTTCTCTAGGTCAACAAGATGATCCATGAAGGTATGAGATTTGACCAAGATATCATCCACATAATCCTCCAAAATGCTATGGATAAGATCCTAGAAAATGGCTTTCATAGCTCTTTGATAGGTAGCCCTAGCATTCTTTAGGCCAAAAGGCATCATGTTGTAGCAAAAGGTTCCCGAAGGGGTAGTGAATGCTATCTTATATTGATCCTCTTCTACAATCTTGATTTGATTATACCAAGAAAATCCATCCATGAGGGACAGAATTTCATGTCTAGCTGTAAGGTCCACAATCATATCTATGTTAGGTAAGGGAAAATCATCTTTTGGACAAGCTTTGTTAAGATCTCTGAAATTAGTGCAGATTCTGATGTCACCAAAAGGCTTAGTGATGGGGACCATGTTGGAGATCCACTCTAAGTAGTCAATAGGTCAGATAACCTTAGCAGCTAACATTCTTTCTAATTCAGCTTTGACTAGTAATGCCACCTTGGGGTGCATTTTTCTAAGCTTTTGTCTAATGGGCCTGATCTTTGGATCGACTACAAGATGATGAACTACAAGCTTTGGATCAAGTCCTGGCATGTCCTGATATGACCATGCAAATTGGCCAATGTTCTCTCTTAAGACCTCAAAGAGGAGATCAACTTGGTCTTGCGATAGGGATGCAGCAATGTAAACAAGTCTGGGGATCTCTAAAGAATCGATCTTGACTTCTCTAGTATCCTCAATTAGAATAGAAGACACCTTTGGTCGATTATCTTGAGGAGGCAATGCTAAATCCTCCTGTTCTGCTTGTACCTCTAGATTTTCTCACTGAGGGGCTCTCTTCGCTGCTTGAGCTAGTCTCGAATTCGCCTTAGTTCTAGTTTTGGGTGTATCAGAACTAAGTTGGGGATTTTCTCCAAAATACCCCTTGGGATCTAGCTTATAGATATAGATAGAATCTAGCTTTGTTTTCTTGTGAGGATTTTTAGTTCCCATGAATCTTAGAAGTGCTTCCTCTTATGTAAACTCATCAATGTGTATGACGCTTGGTTGGTCCCAATCTATGAGTTGTGGATGGGCGAGTAGTAGATCAATGAAATGGATGGATAGTTCTTGGAGAATAGAGTCTCTGAGGAAGATTTGGTCTGGGATATCATCGTAGGCTCTCTTTTTCAACTTCCTCAGGAATGTCTTCAATTTCGACAAGGTCAAGGTGAATGTTCGAAAAAGTGTGACCATCTGTATTGGTGCCCCCAGTTCTAGGTATGCCAAAGCCAAGGCCTGACTTCTTTTCCCACTTGTGTGCTTCGATGGGGCACTGCATGCCTCTTTCCTCTGGTCCTAGACCACCACCTTGATATTTCCATTTATCAGTGATGAGCTTATGTTCTTGGGGATACTTCTAGCTAAAGTGATCAAGGCGTGCTTGATTTCTTGGAGGTGCATCCTTATGTAACCAATTATTGATATCTAGAGTGAGCTCCTCATGAAGAGGGATTTTCAAGGATACAAAGGTTGTTGGGCCAAACTGTTTGTATCGAGGAGGTGGAATTTCCTTAACTTTGTGATATGGCAGTCGTCCATGGGCATGTGGATCAAGTGGGAGTGCCCCGATAGCAAATGCATCTGACAGACTATACTCTCCACAGCCTTTGTTATTGATTTTCACGGTAGATAGGGTGGAGGCGAGGATGGTTTCTAGGTCATTACAAGTGTGGGATGAGTTGGTGATGGCTATGCCAATATCAATTCTAGGGCAATGGTTTGCATATGAAGTTGCAACTGCATTGTAGTAAGCAAAGGGTTCTGGATCGGCATGGATGATTACCTCAGTGCCCTGAAGCAAAAATTTGATGCACTGATGGTAAGTGGATGGAACAGATTTCATGGCATGAATCCATGGGCGACCGAGGAGGATGTTAAATGGTAGGTTTAGATCAATAACATGGCAGAGTGTTTCTTGGATGACTGGCCCAACCTTGATTGGCAGCAAAATAGTTCCCTCTGTGGTTCTTTCCAAGTTATCATAAGCTTTGATGGTGATAACCTCACTGATGATATCTGCCTCAGTATACCCAGCTTGTTTTATGAATTTTAGGGTACAAATATTCAAGGGTGATCCATTATCTATCATTACTCTTTTTATGAAAAAATTGGTTACCATGATGGCTATGTGAAGTGGAAGGGTGTGATCTAGCTTGACCACGAGTATGTCGGTGGGTTTGAATGATAAGGCACATGAGAAGGATAGGTGTCCAACGAGATTATGAAAATAAATAGCATTGATATCTGAAGGGACATAGGATTCTATGAGAGCATTGTCAAGGATTTTTTTGTACATAGGACTAGTGCGGAGAAGCTCTAAAATGGAGATTTGGGCTAGCATGTTCCCAAGGTGTTCCAAGATATTGTATTGCCTTTTGGATGGAGCTGATGATACTGCTGGGGTTAATAGTGCTGATGGGACTGATGGGGTTGCGATGTTCAATCGCGCTCTTTTAGTGGTGACTACACACTCATTTTTTGGGCCTTGGATATTGATAACATTGACAGAAGGCTCTTTTTTAGATATACAACCGATGAGGCCACCATAGTCTATGTAGGATGAAGTGTGGTCATTGTTCTTCCCATGCTGTTGGTTTGGCTGGCGATTGTTGGTGTTGTTGTTGTTGGTTTGGATAGGTACTTTTCTAGGATTTTGGTTGTTGTGAGGAGGAAAAGCATTTTGATAGATCTGTAAGCCTGCATTGGGAGAGGTTTGGGCACCAACGGTGATTTCTTTCCAATCAATGAGGTCCTGTGCATAATATTTCAGTTTCATGCATTTGAGGATGGTGTGACCTTTTACCCTATGAAATTTTCAGTACTCATTGTCTTTGTACCATGCAACTTTGGATTGGCCTGGGTCAATTTGTTGGGTAGGAGGAAATTTGATGAGGTTTTCCTTAGTCAATTTCTCAAAAATTACATCTAGTGGCTCACCAAGGGGTGTATAGTTTCTAGGTGCAAGTTGGAACTTAGGCTTTGGTCCTACAGCTACATTGATGGCATTAGCTTGATTGCTACACCCTTGAAAGTTGGGTCTTGGATTGTGGCTTTGATAGCTTTGGTGATTCTGCTGTTGGTAGTTGATAGCTTGTTGATTATTTGATTGATACGGTGGGTTGGATTGATTTTGGGAAGGACCAACAATATTCGCATGTCTCGTATCAGTAACCCCATCTGTTGCAATGTGATTTTTTTTGTTCCAATACCTAGACTTGTCATTTGAATGTGTTTGATTTTGGTTGGCTTCCTTGTAAATCTTGACCACGCCATCTTTAATGATTCCTTTCTCAAGGATCATTCCTTTCTCTTTGATATCTTTGTAGGTCTGCAAATAGTTCATGGTCATGTGGTGAGCCAAGCTAGGATGGGCATTATCAATAAACATTTTCACCAAATGGTGCTCTGGCAAGGTGCAAGATATGAGGGTGGTAAGGGTTTGCCATCTTTACAGATATTCGGGAAGGCTTTCTCCACCTTTTTGCTTAGTGTGGACAAGATCAACTACTGATAGTTTTGTTTCAACAAGATGGGAATATTGGGCTACAAATACCTCAGACAATTCAAAAAAGTTTTTAATTGTGCTATATGGGATTCTATAAAACCATTCAAGAGCTGGTCCAGCCAAGCTTTTGGGTAAGAGACGCAAGAGGAAGACGTCATTGTATGCCACTTCTTGGCAGTGCATGTAAATTTCTTTGATATGTGTGACAGGGTCTCCTTTTCCTCTGAATTTGTCAAACTTGGGTATCTCAAAGTGTTTGGGAAATGGTGTCATGGTAATGGCTCTGTCAAATGGGTAAGGACACACATTCTCAAATTTGAAGGTTTTTGGATCATTTCCCTCCTGAATGTTCTTCAAAGCTATCTTCATGGCTTCCCATTCTGAATTAATGGGTGATGGCTGGGGTGCCCCCAATGTAGGAGTGCCCTGAGGTAGGTATGTGCTAGATGGGGCAATGGAATATGGATGGCTTTGAGGTATGGGCTGGTAGGGATTGTGCATGGCTTGGGCAACTGAATGGTGGATGATGGGTTGCTGAGGTGGAGGTGGCACATATTGCTGCATGTGTTGTGAGGCTTGTTGTTGATATTGGATTTGAGGTTGGGATTGAGGAACATAAACTGGCTATGGGATAAATGGATTTCTTTGTGGAGGTAAGGTATAAGATGGTTGTAAAGCTTGGGGAAAGGATCGGGAAGCTTGTGGAACTTGACTTTGGATTTGAGGAGTTTGACCAATATATGTGGGTTGTGCCTCCATTTGGGAAGGTATCTGCATGGCAAAAGAGGCCAAGTAATTGGTGGTTGGTGGTGGTGGATTTCCTCCTACAAGTGGCATAGAAAAATAGCTAGTAATAGGAGGTAATGGATTAGTTGGTGGTGGAGGTGGTGGGAATTGAAAGCTTGGAAATGGAACTGATGGGGTTTGATAGCTTGGTGGCTGGATTTGAAAGCTTGGTAGAGTGGTGGCAGGAGCTTGGGTCACTTGAGAGCTTGGCAAAACATTGGTAGTAGCTTGTAGGGTTTGATAGCTTTGTGGAGCAAGGCCAGTAGCTTGTGGATTTGTGGCTAATGGCACTGAGCTCCAAGGACCTAGTGGAAATGATGGAATTATGCTCTGAGCTGAGGTGAACAAGCTGGGGGTGATGAAAGGTTGATTACTTGGCCCCATGGGGTGGTATCCCAATTGTATATTGCTAAGGTTAGCCAAAGGTGCTAGCACTGATCTGGGAGATTGGTGGATTTGGAAGGCTGGGTTGAAGAGCAACAACAGCAATAGTGAAGGGAGTGAATGATGAGGTTTTTTGGGTGAAGGGGTTTGGGATGGAGTGGTATGGACCAATGTTGGAGTGGTGGTGGCTGGATTGGCTTGCGGAAGGGAGATTTCAACTTGAGTGGAGGCTGGTATGTTTGGGTCTATTGGATCATAAGGATTGGCTTAAAGCTCTTCTTTTGGCACATATTGAGGATAATTTGAATCATAAGAGCCTAT
This sequence comes from Cupressus sempervirens, assembly GCA_028749045.1. Classification (NCBI taxonomy): domain Eukaryota; kingdom Viridiplantae; phylum Streptophyta; class Pinopsida; order Cupressales; family Cupressaceae; genus Cupressus; species Cupressus sempervirens. The sequence goes on along the minus strand of CM053787.1, from coordinate 265,076,837 downwards.
TGGGAGTGGTAGTTGTCCAAACAATGGGTGAGATGGATCTGATAAGGGAGGAGGTCTTCCAAAGTCAAAGGCTCCTATATTGTCCCTTCGAAAGTTAGCCATGATTATTTCTTTGTTCTTGTCTATAATGGCATTCACCAATACTGCATTTCCTGGTTGGTTCATGAAAGCTTCAATGTCAGTAGGTGATGGTATAGTGTTCTCTAGGCTGAAGGATGGTTGAGTGCTCAAGGGAGCGATGTTGTTTGATCCAAATGATAGGGTTCCATTGTTTCTTTCTTCTTCTTGGCTAAGCGAGTGACAGGCGGCATGAAAATGTTCCTAGGGATGAGATACAACAATGCTAATGGATGCAAAGGGGGGAGGCTTTTCTATGCAAATGATTTCCTAGGTTGAGGCAAAGCTATATGACAAACCTAAGGAGGATTGGGTTGGGGATTCTAACTTCAAAGATATGTTGCCAAAGCATGAAAGGTCTGCTTTCCTATGTGCAAGCTTGGTGGTGATTGTGTCAACTTTAAGGATAGATTGATGATCCTTTAGAAAAAACACGAGATTGACCATTTGTGGATCCCAACCTTTGGCTCAAGGTGATGAGGGATAACAAGTGACAAAGCTAGATTACCCTAGACAAAGCTCTATCAAAGGGATAACCTCAGTGAGGCTAGTGGATTTGCAAGATGGTAGGAATGGAAAACCTTTGGCAAGGTGACAACAATTTTGAAGGCTTGGATGTGAAAATTAGGCTTTTTGGGATGCTAGCTAGGTTTGAGGGGATTGGTTTGATTCTAAGGCAAAGACCTAGATGAGATGGATGAGCTAAAATGATTTAAAGGGATAACCTAGAATTGCTGGCTTTCCTACAAAGATGACTATAAAGTGAAACTTATGCAATAAGATGTGGAAAAACAAGGGGGCCTAATCATAGAAATCATGCCTAGTTGGTAAGACATAAGCAGGGTTAACTCCTAGATGCTTGCTAAATCTGATAATGCAATCTAACCAAGCGTCCTGACAGGTTTCGTCGGCTACTTTGTCTTCTGCTTTGTGGAGTCTGGAAATTCGAGGGCTTGGTGTTACTTCCTTTCTCTTGGCTAAAATTTCTTGGTATGCCTGAGAGGGCTTGAATTTGGCTTTGTGAAACTTCTGTTTGGGTTTGGGTTGTTCTGACATAAATTCCTTAATTTTTTTGGCTTTGAGAGATCGTGGTTATTTTTCTTCAACTTGTTCAACTTCTAAAACAAGCAGTGACTACGCTAAGTGTGCCCTAAGCTAGGATTGACCAAGTTTGACAAACATTCATTCAACAGGTAAAAGATCAAGAAATAGATAGGAACAACCAGATAGAAGTTTTTGATTCTCAAAATGTAATACGTGCGCTAAGGAGTGTGTATATTCTACAAATGTTTCGATCAGTCACTTCAAACACATTAACATCCTAGATGGTTGTCTACAAGGCTGACAATTGGTTTAGCTAGGGATTCCTCGATATACCCAAGGTACGTGAGGCCCAAATTCGTAGATGAAACCAAAACAATGTCACACAGCCGAGAGGAGCGGTAACCCACTTCTCCTCTTTCACCTCTCAAGGGTATAAAGTTCCTTGAGGCTTAGCCTGAGTGACAGAATTTTGATCCCAATAGAGGTGTCTTTGGATTCACCTCCCAATCTTTATACTCTGTCAGAACACTAGAGTTGAGGTCATCCTAAGGGGTGATGAAATCCCCAAGCAAGCCTCCTAAAAGCTAAGACAAGATTTTGGATCCTAATCTTATGCACCCAAGATGGCCTCGAAGGACGAAAAGGGGAGAGAAGACTTGGATGATCTTGGGCTAAAAGACAGAGTTCTTTTCCAACTAACGCTTTAAGTTTTCTGATCTAGACCTTTTGAAAACACACGTGATTTAAGATGCAAAGGTTCAATTCCAATTTGAAATGCGCCAACAAAAGAGAAGTGATCAAAGAATGAATAGACCAAGAAGATTTAGGGTCAACAAAAAGTAAAATCGCGTGCTCGGAAGCCCTCCACATTAAGTATCGATTGATTTTCTTTAAGGCATTCAAGATTGAGTGTGAGTTTGTTTTAAGCTCAAAACAAAGATGTGTGTAAAGCTTGATTTCAAGCGCATGCCTGGAGTCCCTCCACATCAAGATTTGTTCAATTTTTATGCCCAAATGAAGTGTTAGCGAGAATAATGTGCATTCAAAAAAATTTCTATCTTAGAAAAACCAATAAAAACTCAAGTGAGTGGAATTTGATTTTTGTGGAGCACTTAACACCTTATTAGGTAGACCCATCTCCATATATGGCACTGATATTGCAACCAATGGTTAGAATCATGGGTGATTAAAGAGGGTGAGTCCAACAACAAATTCACTCAAAGTGTCTTTATTTGTTTTTATAACTTAGAAAGATTCTAAAATGTAGATTCTTTTTATGCCCCAAAAGATGAAGTGTGAGATATTGTAATGATTAATTGACCTTTTGCATTCAAGATTGGATTTGTTGTTTTAATCATGCTTTCATAAAATAAAAAAAACTTAATTTTAATCCATGGCACTCAAGATTGATTTTAGCAACATGCATTCAAAGACAAGTGATTAAACATTCAAGTTTTTTCCTTTGAGCATTCAAGATTGAGATTTTGTGTGTTGTTTTAAGAAATTTGAAGTGCTTTTTTTTAACCTTAGATCATTCAAGATTGTTTTGGACTCAAAAGAGAAAATGACTCTTTGGACTTTGGTTTTCTTTCAAGATTTTGTGTTCTAGTTTGCATGTTTTAAGCCTAAAAAAATAATATTCCTAGATTGTTTTGATGCATGAAAAACTTAGGAAATATTCAAGATTTTGCAACAAGACATTTGTTTGGAACAAATAACAAAGCTTTTAGGACAATTTTGGCAACCATTTAGGACTCTTAGTTTTCATGAGATTTTTAAAAGAACTTTAAAATATTTGCAAATGAGGTTCATTTTATCCTTGATGGATGCTTTGAGTTTGATTTAAATTTTAGTGTGCACTTAGTGTTGATTTTGAACCTTTTGAAATGGAAACTTGAAGTTCTTTTTAAATTTCCAAAAATGAAGTGTTCCTAACTTTGCATGAATGCATCTAAAACCTTGATGTTGCAAGGATGCAAATGATTGGATTGGTTTAGTTTCACTTGTTAAAAGATTTTTATTTTATTTTTGCAAATTTTTAGTTTTTAATGGATTTAAGTATGATTTGGGGGTTCATTTTAAGCACTTAAAAAAAAAGTGTGTATGATTTTTCTTCCTTAAGAAAAAAGTCAAGATCCCTCAAGAAGAAGAAGAAGAAGTAGACGGAATAGAAGAAGAATATAGACAAGAAGAGGAAGAAGAATTTCAAGTGCTCCATCCACCTATAAGCTTGAAAAATCTGCAAACACTATGAGATAGACTATGAGTTCCTTTGTCTTCTTCATGCTCATGTGGACCTACAAAACCAATTTATACAATCCTACCAATCACAAAAACAAGAAAAATTAGCCAAAATTAGAAAATGACATACAAAACTTGACTAAAAAAGCTAATGAAGATGACCCATGCGGGGTCCCACCGAGCATGTCAAAATGTATATGCTACTTTAGTATGTTAGAAACACTAATTTAAAACAATCAAAAGCATTTGCATACTAATTTAACATAACTTCATGAGAGACAAAGTGAAGTCCTCAAATGAGAATATGAGCGATGGATAGGCTCTCTCAATGAGGATGATCACTTGATGTAGAGGTGTGTCTAATAGCTAAGATGGCTTGATTATGTATGTATGCTCAAATGCTCAAATGGGCTTCAATGGAGGATTTTTGATAGATTTTGGTGAATGGATTTGATGTAAAAATGGCTTCTCAAAATGGCATTATGGCTTTACTTTCTAGATTGTGTTAAAATGGCTTGGGAGAGGATTCCTTAAATAGGAAATGGGCTTGAGGGATCAAGGGCTAGGATGCAAGGATTGGAGAAAGCTTATGGAAGGTTTAGATTGAATGAGAGGAGAGCACATGGATTGTGTTTCCTTACAGCCAATCAGGGAGTGACACATGTCACAGGGTCATTGGTTAGAGCAAGAGGGGTTGAGGGGTCAACAGAGGAGGCTCAAAGCTCATAAAGACCCTCATAATGGCTTGTAAGAGCAATGAATGAGCTTGTAAGAGTAATTTATGGCTTTGTGGGCTTCATAAAGTTTTATGGTTGGGATATTTGTGAGAGAGTTGAGATATTTTGACTTGAGTTGGATTAAGAAAGTCTTAAGCTTGACTTCGGAATGTGCAAATGATTAAGGCTTGGATTACACTTGGGTTAAGATTAGATTAGGCTTGTTAGAGATGGGCAAGTGGATGACAATAAATGAGGGTGGGTGAAGGAGGAGATATTTGTTAACTTTGGCTTGGGTTAGCAAGTCTTAACCCATGTTTAGGGAATGTGACAAGGTTAGGGGGGGGGGGGGTTAGGATTAGGGTCAAAGATATAAGGATTAACATCTTCTAGAAGAGTTTAGGCTTTGGATGAGGATGAGGAAATAAATAAAGTTTTATTTATTTCAAGGGTTTGGGTTGAGGAGATATTTATTAAAATATTTTTAATAAATATGAGAATTAATATTTAATCTTAATTAAATATTTTGAGTTGGGATTAGGGGTAGGAAATGATGGGATTAGCCTTTAATCGAAATTAAAGAAGGATTAGAAGATTTTGGAAGAGGTTAGTGGTCTTAAGGAAATTGGCCAAGTTTTGGGCAAAAAATCAATAAATTATTTTTTTTGAGATTTTTGGTCAATTTATTAATTAAATAATTAATAAATAAGGAAATAATGTTTAAATAAGATTTAAACATTTTTGGGAGGGATTCCTTAATTAAATATTTTTAATTAAGATAAAGGGATTTAATGACATAAAAATAAATTAATTAATTAATTAATTAATAAATAAATGATGATTTCATCGGAGACTTTTTCAGAAAATAAAAATACTTTATTTTCTAAAGGATTTTTAGGTGTCTACAGTTTCCATATCACAAGAGGCATGAAACTACCATTTTATAACCAATACTTTTTATCTATTATTTTATATTTTCATCACAAGAGGTTGAAACAAAACTCAAAGTTGACATGAGATAAACAAGAAACAAAGGTTAGTAAGCCAACAACAATAATAACTATGTGGTGTGTGCAAGCTACTGGACAATCTGACCATCTCCTTCTGAGGAGCTAGCCTTCTCTACCTCAACCACACTCTCACCTTCACCTAGCAACCAATCAAGAAAACACGAAACCACATCGATAGGTCAGTACACAAAGAAACATAATCAAATATATATTCCTCCATCATATATCACAAATCAAATAAAATATCTAAAGAAATATCAAATCAAACACTTCTTTACCTCAAGAATTTTCAAAATTAACATATTACCTTAAAATCATATGATATCACACACATACTTGTGTTTCCTTTCTATACCTTGGCATCACATGGATTTTCTCCTACTAGTAGATAGTTCATATACACTTCCTGTCATATACATACATGTACTCTCACAATACCTTTAGCTCATTCACAATGTTAATAGCTCAAAGATAAGTATTTAGCTATAAATATCAAGAGTAAATGTTTCCTTTAAACTCATCTTTAATCACACCTTGATCATGAGTAACAAAAATAATCAATCATAAATACCATCTAGCTTGTGGTGATCACTAAGTGAGTAGGCATCCACAACATTAGGTTATTATCCATGAAACAAAATCAAGTAATTTAATCACATTACATCTAACTCATCATCATTTAAATCATCATAAAATATAATGACATCAACATATAACATCATCAATGTACTCATTAACATTTAATCATCATTATGCATCTAAATGTTTACAGAAGTTGACATTTTACATCAAAATGCATCATTTAGCTCAAAATTAGCTTTGTATATTTAATTGGTATGATGAAGATGAATGATAGAAAGCCAAAAATTCAAATGTATCAAGCAACATTGACCCAAACTTCTACATCAAATAGACAATAAAATAAGATCCTAACTTTAGATATCGACCAAGGTCTAAGAATACCTAAAGATCAAGTCTATGTTGAACAACATATCCACTATGAGTCCAAAAACAAACAAATCAGGATGACCAAATTGTCAGTCAACGTTCATCAACTAAGTTGACTAAGTCAAATGCATCAATGACTTCCTATAAAATAGGAGTAAATAAAACCCATATTTCTATACACATGCCACCTACGCCAAAAGTCAATTCAAGTCAAATCTTGACTACACATAGTCAAATCAACCAACAGTTTAAATATCTTCCAATTTAATTATGTATCTTTGTAGTGATTTTTGACTTATACATCAAAATGATAGATGCAAGAATGATTATATTACATGTTTCGAGTATTGACCAAACTGTCAAACATAACATGTCATCTCCAAACTATGACATAAATGAATACGCTCAAGAATTTTACCTACATGTCAAGATTCATTCCATCGTATGTTTACATCAAGTATAATCTTAAAGTGTCATACTTTAATGATCATTATAGAAAATGTCAACCTACATGTTAGACATGGAACAATAAGTACAACATACAAGTATAGTATGTAATGTGATCTACTCAATTTTAGTAAATCATCTAGATATGGCCACTAGCACTATAATTATTAGTAGACCCACTTTCTCATTTGTGTAACCTTGGCCCTCAAGCCCATCTCATCACCACAATATTTCTAGAAAATTTTGAGTCAACAAATATTATATCCCAACATTTTATTATTCATAGTTTCACTTAAGTAAGTGTGCTTAACCAACATATAAGCACATGTTGTGATGTATGACCTACTCATCATTCAATCATCACATAAAATATGGTTGAGGTGCTTTCCTACCCAACCATGAAGCCTTACACTTCCTTGGGATTCTACCTAACACATAGAATACCCAACCCTGCAATGCAAATAAAAAAATGCACTTGTTTGGAATCCTACCTAACATGTAGAATTCCCAACCTAGTAATGCCCACATAGTACAAAAGGTACTTTCTTTGGGATCCTACCTAACACATAGAATTCCCAACCTTGTAATGCCCAATAATGCAAAAAAAAAGAGGTATCTGGTGCAGCCATGAAACATATTACCCACAAATTTTCAAGTAGCCCTAATCATGGATGTGGCAGGGAGATGAAACATGGGCAAGAATATCAAATAAACATATGCACATAGCTTCGTCCAAAGCATTTTTTAAGTACCAACGTTACATTGGCAGGTAGAGTGAAAAAGGAATGCATCACTTCTACCCCTCCCTGTCTAACCACATTTAGCACACACACTAGAAGGTAAGCATTTCAAAATAAAATAAAATAATACAAAAGGAAGAATGGAATTTTCTTCATAATCTACTCCCTTAAACATACTATCAATGTTCCACACTAAACATGATAGATGACATCACCTTAAAACATAGGACTAGCATCATAAAACACACACACCTTAGCCACCTCAAGATCAAAGAAATCTTGAAATCAAGATTCACATTTTTCAATTCAAAGATCAAAAGAGAACAAGAAAACCAAATTTTAAAAAAAAATGAACAAGATTCACAAAATATAGACCACCAAGAAAATAGGTGGCTAGGTGGTCACAAGGAGGATATAAAATTTCAAGCTAGCCCTTCATCACTTTAAAGTTCATAAAACTAAAAGTTCATAAAATAGAAAGTTCACATAATCAAATGAAAACTAATTCACATAAAACACAATGACTCTCATCAGTCATCACAAGGAGTAGATTTGTCATAACACCTTGCATCCAAGGAGCACTAAGAAAATGACTAAACTTCAAAAAAGTTGCATCGCATCTTGTTAATTAAATATTTTCTTTTACAATTTCATGCTTTGATCCTAAATGAAAAATGAAACATGCAATAATGTCTTTACAAACAAAATCCCTTTTTCTTCCTTCATATCACACTAGGTTATTCCAAGAATCTCATTAAGCTGATATCAAATTCCTTGCACCACTTATGCAACATGTGCCTCGTACACATTATACGACATAATTTTCATTGTTATCATAAGTCAAGTACAAAACCTTAGAGGTATTCCTAACCATCAATATACTACCTCAATGGATAAGATCTATTTGCACCCTTCTTGCCTCAAACATGCAAGAATCAAATACTTTATTTTTAAATCTAAAATGCACATTGGGTATACACAGAATTCATGCAATCCTACCCATATGAGGTACTCAACTTACTACCCATTAAAAAGAGTTCCATTTCAATAATCTTTAAAAGATTGCAAGGTCAACCCAATATCATGACATACATAAGGAGCATCATATCCTCCCATGTCAAAGTAATCATAACTATGAAACACAACATGCAACCCATGTCATCAACTCGCAAAAACATAGATTAAGCTAGTTGACTTATAGTTGTGTGTCTAGCTTTGTAAACTCAAGGCCTAAATGTGGAACCAATAGCTCTAGTTCTTGTGGTGATAGATCAAACACCTGCACCTGTACACTTATGTCCACATTAGCATAGTATCCCAAGGCCCTAGGATTTAAAAACTGCTCTAATACCATATGTAAGAACCAGTACTATGATATTTATTCAGACTCTAAAAACAATAGCATGGAATTCACTATTTGCACAAATGGAAAGAAGAAATGGGACCTGGCTATGTGATGGTTTCCAACTCCCTTCTCCTAGTCTTCTTTTTTTCAAATCCGTCCAGCTCTCCAACCACCAAGGTTAGTTTTCTCCTCTGAATTCACAAAAGATATCTTCAAAGGAAAACCCCAATCGATAACTAACCCAATGACGTGATGTTTTACTTCTAACTAACTGACTATGTTGTTACAAGAAGTAATAAGGCTATTAATTAATTGACTAACCTAAAAAATCTACGTGGAATATTTTTATTCTTCTACTTGTTCAAGTTATGGAAAATAGGTTATGACAATCCCATTTCAAAGCTTATACATTTTCAATGTATACTGAATCTAGTGGGAAAAATTGAGAGGTTCAAATTGAGCACATGGAATTCTAGTTCTTATATGATGGTAAAATTTAGTCCTAGTGTGGGGGAGATATCTCTTAAACTAACCATTGGATTTAGCCAATTTTTTAATATACTAGAAAAAAATAAGTTTAGAATATATTGACAAGAGCGATCGAAGAGATTTGATCTCATTGAAAAGTTATTGACTTATGATTATGGGTCTATGAAGAGGACCAATAAGTTCTTATCTTTGTCAATAATATTATTATTTTGTTAAGAAATATGCATGTCAGTGTTGTTTGACCTAAATGATGATTGTAGAGGATTGTAAAAATTTTAACCAAGATGTGGAGTGCAATGGGAATGCCTAATTAATTTCATGGGTCTTTATACTCATTCAAGTTGGGTGATTGAAGAAAATGTCCTTAAGGAATAGTTTTTGTTTAAGAATCCATTGTGCTTCCCATCACAATTCCACTAAAATTGGTGTAGCAATAGCAGACCTATTGGAAAAAATAACATTTTGAATAAAGAAGTCAAAGGATTGAAAGAAGAACATGAAATCCAATTAGTAAGGCTATGTGAAGTAACTAAACAAAAAAAGAAAGTTGACAAAGACAAAATTATGGCAAAAGAAGACAAGAGACAAATGACTACTAGACTTGATGAAAGAACATCTTATGTGCATAAGCTCACAAAAAATCAATGGATATGGTGAATCAATTTCTATTTGCAAACCAAGATTTGAATTTTTTTTTAAATGTGGAAATTGCAAATTTGAGATCGCAAAATGATCAACTAAAGAATGAGCTATGATTTGAAAAGGAACTCACTGAACCAATGAAAAAACCCAATGAAGTTGTGAGACACTTTGAAGGACTGATGAGAACACTAAGAACACCTAGTGACATCTCTAGACTAAGATATACCAAGCACCTGTCATCCACAAAAGAAGGAGAATCGTCAAAGAGTGGTGAACAAAAAAATCTAAAGCCAGATAACAACAAACCTACATGTTATCATTGTGGGAAAATAGGTCATACAACAAATGCTTGTAGAAGCAAGACTAGTAAGAAGAATTCCAAACCAAAATTCAATGGATAATGTTTTAATTGCAAATATAAAGGACACCAAACAAATGAATTGTCAAAGGCTAGTAATACACTTTTTGCACCTAGATTTGAAGGTCACTGTTATAATTATCAGAAGTATAGTCATAGAGCTCAAGAATGTAGATCTAAGAAAAATCCTAATTGGACAACCAAAAGGCAAACAAATGCATACAAACAAGGTAACTCCTACAATTTGGATTACAACACATGGTACAATTTCATTATTGTGGTGAACATGGACATATTGTAGAAAATTATATCAAGAGACATTTTAGAGGTAAATCCAGAGTTGGATGAGTGTAAGTTTGGTTTGTTATAGTTGTCATAAGATTGGACTCATAAGCAAGAACTATAGGACTTGAGCACCAACACCAAGCAATGAACAATACAAAGGAAAAGGCAAAGTTTATATAGAACAAAGGAAGAACTAGATGAATCAAACCTAGAGAAAGAAGGAAGAATGCAAGAACAATAAAAATTGTGATGTTGAGGCCACCTTTAATCCAATGGATTGGGTGACCACACTACTTCAAACTAAGAAAAGAAGGTTTGTAAGGAACTATATATTTGAATTCTATATTATACACTAGTTCCTAACATAAGATGTGATAAGAGTCCATATCTGCACAAATCAAGATGCATTAAAACAGATTTGAGGGAAGCATTAAACAAAATATTCATATAAATGATTGATGTCGAACATTAGTATTGGTAGCTATAATGACCAAGTATCACTATGTGAATAGGGCTTCCATACAAACCTAGTTGATATGTTGACTAAGAAAGTGTGGAAATGGTAATGGTAACCAAGTTGTAGTCTTGATGAATGGTGGAAGGAAGGTATTATGATAATTGAGTTTTTGTGTTAAGGTCAAGAATTATTTTATTGCACTAACTATCATATGAAGCATTTATTGAAGACATAATTCAATATTCTAAGACTAATTTAGTGAGTTTTTCAAATCATTTATACTCACCTAATGGTCAGAGAAGCTATAGAGAAATTCAAAGGTGATTGAATCAGAAAATTATGCAAAAATTTGTGTGATTCAACACTATACCTTCAACAAAAACAAAAGTAAGTAAAGTTTGTAAATCGAGCTCACTTGTTTCATAAAGTTACTATATTATTTCAAAACCCTAGTTCAAAATGGCATCATCGGCATATGGAAGTGGAAAGGAAACTTTGAAGGACAACAATGCACAAATTGTGAGGAATGATACTTGTCCCCCACCAAAATTTGGGGCTTAGTTAGAAGTTACGATTACTAGAGACAAATATGGTGCATTATCATCAATTCCTCCCTGAATCATCATGGTACATGACGTGTGGTCATTCTATATGTGCAAGATAGGACAAAACTATGATTTTGAACTTAGGAATGCCTATGATAAACTATGTGAGAATGGAGTTCTAAAAGCAAAAAACATAATTGTTTTTGAGAAGGGCCCACATGTGCCCTAACTTTTCCCAAGCTATTTAAAGTTGACTGGATCAAAATTGTTTTGATCTAGATACATAACATGAAGATGTGTCTAGAGAATGGGCCAGTCAAGATAACCAAGATAATTTTTCATCAAGTGACTGGGTACCCTACCCTAGATCCTGTAAAGACCATGTGATGCCAAGCTAGGTACATAATAGAAGAAAATAATAAGGCTAAATGGAATGGTCAAGAAATTTCTATTGATGACAGTAACAATCCTATTATAGAGTTTTCAATCTAAGTGATTGCCCACAAATTCTATCAGTTAAGCCGACTGAGTAGTGTACCATATATAGCAGTTGATTTGGGTTATAAAATTGTCAAGAAGGATCATAGCTACGACCTAGTCAAACTATAAGATCCAATTAGTAGTAAACCTTGGAGCCATTAGAAAGGCTAAGAAATCTATTTGTGAGTTTGGATCACTTACAATGTTTATATTCTTTTATGTACAATATTCATTTCCTACTATTGGAGAAGTTGTGTGGGATAAATCCAAACTTGTAACCAAGAAAATCAATGGTTACATTGAGCACTTGGGAGAGAACTTTGAAACTATTTTAGATGGATATTTTGATGAATTCAAAAGAAAAAGGAAGAACAAATTGAGAATTCCCAATTCATTTGTTGATGAGTATTATGATAACATTTGCTTCATAGTGAATACCGACTACACCTATGTCAAAGTTGTAATACCAAGGGTTGCATGGTTGAGGCCTATGAAATATGAGGTAAATGTTGATGAGATATCTATAGGAGTGATATCTTTGTTGTCAAAGGAAATAGATAAGAATGTTGATCCATTCAACACATATGAAACTACAAAGATAAAGATGCTTATGCAAACCAAAGTGCCCTAGGTGGAGAGGAAAAGAAAGAAAGACAATTGTAGATCTTGAAGGTAAACTTGGAGAGGCACCCTTATAGATTATAGAAGGTAAAGAGAAAGATGAGTAAATTGAGGGAGAAGAAGAAGAAGAATCAAAAGGAAAAGAATTAGTGGTTTTCAGGCCCATGCACCAAAATAGAAGAAAATGGTAATTGTAGACACTAAGGACAAGAGGACTCTAAAGAAAGGGGTTACACTTCCCTCCTCTACACCTCATAGAAGGGTAACTAGACAAGGATCTAAGGTAGCATCTCATGTAGCTATCAAGCCTAAGATATAGTAAAGTTTACCAAGCCAATTAAGGGCAAGTCCCTATCAAAGAGAAAGCCAGTAGCTAAAGGGACCGAGCAAGGTCAGCTGAAGAAGCCAAGGAGGAAACTAATAGTAATGCTCGATGAAGAGGATGAGGATGAAATAGAAAGGATTGATTCTAACAATCTGAGTAGATTTTAGATTGCTCCTAGCTGACCTCCTCAAGACATTGAAAAATATATGTGATAATATCAGAAATACAATAGGTATTTTAGGTTTCACACATGTAAAATATGAAATTTTAGAGAAAGGTGATAAAGAGAAAATTGAGGAAGCAATTTTGGATATGATAGTAAATTTTGAGTATACACCGATAGAGTTGGGTAAGGAAATCCATGAAGAATTATATAGTAAAATGGATACAAAGTGGAAATGGGCATTGTCTACAGAAAAACAAATAAGAGAACCATAATAGCTCAAACAATACGAGATTAGCGAAGACGTGCATGCCTATATTCCTAAGGGATTATGCCAAGAAATTTGTGCCAAAACTAAGGGCCTATAAAATTTTGAAAAATAAAATTGAAGATGTATTTTAAGAGAGTAAATTAGTTTGGAAGATTTTTTGGGGGTTGTTAGCTACAGTAGCAAAAGAAGAAAAGGAGGAAGAAGAGATTGAATTAGATAATAAAGAGGATTTTTATGAGCCTCAAAATTTGGAGTAAGAGATATAAAGAAAGGTAGAGGAGAGTAAACAACAAGATGTCAGTATAAAAGATATGCCTTAGGATACATAGTTAAATGTCAATGCCTTGATCGAAAAAACCTAAAGAATGACACATTCATCAAGGCAACTGTTACCTATTTTGCCCCGCCAAAATTTGAATTCGAATACCTTGGCCCACCCAATGGTCACTCTCCATATTTTAATATTTAAAATGCCCTGAAATACAAAAAAATAAAACATTTAAAACCTTATGATATTTCTTTCCGCTGGCCTGCAACTTTCTACGCCGTCAGATCTCACATAGATCTATAGTGGGTACTTTCTCACATTCTGAAAATGCACAACCTTTACATAATGTGGGGAAGTCCCTTTGTGACACGTGGTAGGTGGGTCTATGTTCTTCTTGTGGGCTGCAAGTTGGGAATTTGCTGATTGAGCTAGCATTTTTAATGGCACCCACTTTCTTGCATTCTATCTTTTGTAAAACTTTCTGACAATGTGGGCAAGCGCCCTGGTGACACATGTCCATATGACATCATGGTGGATATTCATAGAGGTTTAGAAGGTACAAGTTATATATCACCATCAAATCTCCCAAGATCAGTGGCTGGTGCATGCTTGCAAGATGAAGTGGCAAGGAGATTAAACAATGCGGCTATATGCCCTTGCGATGTGTGGGGTTGTGTGATGTGATGGGCCTGACTTTCTTAGAAGGTGATGATGACTTTTCCTCAGTGGCAGTAGTCAAGAAATTCAAAGTACAATGAAAACATCTCATTGGTCCATCCAGTTGACTAGGTATATGGTCACGTAAGGTTTTGATCGTCGTAGATTCAAATAAAATCAAGGGCTAGCGCTTCCCCGCATTATGAAGATGCAAGGATTTTAAGGAATGCAGGCAAGCACCTTGTTTTTTCATGTCCTTGTGGGGCTAGGCTTGTATCCTATACTGCAGGGTGATGCTAGGGTGGTGCTAGTTGGATGTCAAGGTGTATACTGAGTGTTTCGTAGGCCCAAAAATTTTGAGGGGCAAGCGTAGTATTATAAGGATCTTTCGCAATCATTGATCTTGCAAAGATCAATGATCGGTGCATTCTCGCAATATAAAGATGTGAGGGCTTTAAGTAATGTGGGAAAGCACCCAAAGGACACGTGTCCTTGCGAGCCTGGGGAGATACATTACGGCTAAGGTATTAACAGTTGGGCTGGCGGTTATGTAACATCATGGTCAGGGTTTTGAGGAGGTGGCATAGTTAGTTGAAAAGATATGGTCAACCACGTGGAGACTCTATGGAGTAGCAAAAAAAAATAAGATTATTGGCCCACCTGGTCCATTTTGGTTGCAAGGATTAGTCAACTTGCTGACCCTGCTGATTCATGAGCCAAAAATGAAGGGAGTCGAGTTTCCCATGCGATATGATCCCTGTGATCAATGCCAATAACTCTGGGATGAATGCTAAACTCAGTGAATGAAGGAGAATGCCCCACCACCTCTGATCTTATCCATCTACCTAGTCAGAATAGTTTAATGGTGTCATTTCTATCTTCTCAGGGCCTGTTTCAATAGAATATCAGATTTCATGGTACTTAGATCTGTGCCAAGGTTGGATTTTCCCTAGATCTACATGATTATTCTCTGTAAGACTTAATGGTAGTGGTTGTGGAGTAACTTCAATGAGAAAATATCTCAGTTATGCCTAAACTACAAAGGCAATTTTTGTAGATTTTGTACCAGTTGACTCTTCTCTGACTTCTCTGATATTGCTCTACAATTTCATGTGTAAATTCCCTTTGCCTCTGAACTGTATGGCATTCTGCCTTATCTCCTCCAGCCATTGATGTAAAGTGTAAGAACTATTTTCCTCTCATTGGGTTTTGTGGATATCTACAATCTTGCATGACTGTATCTCTTTTGGCCTATGAATGACATATAAGTGAATTCTCTCTTTCCTTGTGTCATTCATCTGGGTCTTTTGATCTGCATGTGATTGTTATTAGATTAAAGCAAGTCTGGATGTGTATATCTCTCGGTGTCATGATGGTTCAATAGCGCATGTATGGGTAGAGATTGGTTTGAACACTCTATTTTGGTGCATCACCCACTTAGGTTAGAGTAGGTAGATTTTCTTCTATGCATTCCTTCTCCCTATTCCTCTCCAAGAGTAGTTAGGTGCATCCTGATAGTAAAGGAAGTTGGCCTTCTCTGGAGACTCAACCTCACAATTCAAGTCCCACAACTTGGAGTTTGTTTCCATGTTTCACAAGGTTGTCCTTAGGTAAAAACTTTGGACGAGGGTGCAAACTTTTGTGACAATAGTTTTTGGCACGCCCGGTGGGACAATATTCAAAAAATTTCAAGTCTACTGGTGTCAAAAGGAAGATCTCGAGATTAGTGCCAAGGAGATAGTACTGGCTTCGATGTTCAAGCCTTCAATAGGCTCATTCTTCAAGTACTTGGCAACTCTGAGCTTCAAATACATCTGGTTCCAGACCAAAGTTGCAGTAATTTATGCCCAAAGCTGAAACAAGGGTATCTTCTAGAGGTAAATTTTAGTAACAGGAGCTTTCATTTTTGAATCCTAGAAGAAGGAAGATGAGAGTATCTTTATCACCAGTTAGGAGTGCAATAGCAACAAATACACCTGAAAGATCAATCTCTACTCCTCCTACTGTTAGATCTTAGCCTAGATTGCCATTAGTGCATATCAATAGATCACTTGTCTATATGGCATAGCCTAGAGCCCATGCTTTTGCCACCTTTAATGGTGGAAGTCCTCTGTTATTGGCCCAAAGACATGACATACCAATAGCTACACTCAAAATTATACTAGAGTTTACTGGTGAAACTTCTATCTCTCCCTTGGAACACATTCAAGAAGTTGCAAATGTCTGCAATATCCATGGTATTATAGAGGATGATGTTGCAGTTAGGCTTCTAGCCTCATCATTGAAAGGAAAAGCACTACAATGGTATAGAGGTTTGGCTCATGGTTCTATAACAGATTGGGATGGATTAGGAGTAGGACTATGCAAACACTTTGAGGACAAAAGTGACCATTTGTCACTTTTAGAACAATTGACTACTATAAAAAGAGCCCCCCATGAATGTATGACTGATTTCAACTATAGATTTAAAAAGACATGGGATAGAATACCTACTTCAGTGAAACCTACTCATGGTAATGCCTTCTTGCATTACCTCAGAGCTTTTAGTAGTGACATTGCCACTACAATCCAAACTATGGGAGGATACACCTTGCCTAATGCTTATGACATAGCAATAAAGTCAGAAAACATCCTAATACAAGGAGGTAAGCTAGCCCCAAGGCCTCCCATGCCTTTCTTTCCTGATGTTCCAAATCACCAACCAGCAGTGGCTCCTCTTCCCACAACTTCCACATCACGATCCCTTGCTCTAGTCCCTCAACCTTCCACACCTTCAAATGGAATAGATGATATCAAGGAGATGATGCAATCTATGATGCTAAGCATAGATAAAAGATTGCAAGGCCAAGAGAGGAAGCTGGAGGATAGCTTCTTTGTGATGCAAAAAGTGAGCAACAAGGTGGTGACTTTAGAGAGACAGAAATCTCAAGGTAGTAAGGCTCACCAATTGCAACATCAAACTCTAAATAGTGGTAGGCCTCCAAATCATAATCATGGGAACAATTCTTTTGATCAGAATAGGTAGAATAGCCATGCTTCAACCTCAAATGTAAACCAAAGCAGGGCCATAGTCCCTCAAAAAAGCATGGCCCAAGATCAAGATTTTTGTTTCTCTTGTAACTACTCCTATGCTCATTGCATGTGTCAGAAGGCTGAATCTTTTTGGCCTTGACTATCCAAGAGCCTGCAATAGGACAATCGTACAAGGAGGACCAATTTAAAGAGGCCTCATATATGCAAGGACAAGATGATTGCTCCTTTATGAATCATCAGGTGGAGGAACATTGTAATGTAAACCAGGATTCCATTACTCACAACACTAGGAGAAAAAGAAGAGCTATTGAAAAGGCTACCCCTCCTCCTCCCAATCAGGCCTCAACTTCAAATGCAATACCTCATGAGCAAGCAGTAAATGATCAATCAAATACCTTTCAGCAACAATGGCAGAAAGGATGTAAGTGATCCTCAGGTTACCCCATCTCAACCTCCTACAAGTGCAGCTCCCAAGGTTCCTACCAAAGCATCTACTACACCATTCAGTGTGGTAGAACAAATGAGGAAGACAAATGTGAATATTTCGATGTGGGATGTTGTTGCTACGATACCCATGCAAAAGAGGTTGTTGCAGCAAGAATTGGAAAGTATTGAGCCAAGGGGTCAGCCACCTAGCATGGAAAGTGCCACAAGACTAGTACAACCATCAAGGGAGGAAGAAGGTTAGACCCCCTCCATTTTATGTTTCTTTAATTATAGGGGATAAACTAGTCCACAATTGCATGATTGATTCAAGGGCTAGTAGTTCAGTGATGCCTAGGTGTGTTGCTGATGCTTTGGGTATGAAATATGAACCCATTGTTAGGGATGTGTTACAATTGGATGGTAGTACTATCAAGACTATAGTGATCCTTAGGAATGTGGAAATGGCCCTACATGCATGCCCTGGTTGTACTGTAACTCAAGATATATCCGTTGTTGAAGTCAAGCTACATTTTGCCATTTGTCTGTCAAGAGACTTCATTACCCAAATTGGTGGTTACATATCTTCTAATTGGTCATTTATGTTTTTTAGAACAAGATATGGGGCCAAAGCTTCAATTAGAGTAGAGCCTCTAGCCCTCCATCATACAGAACCCTACACCGCTAATCTCATCAACATGAATTGCACTATCCTAGAAATGGATGAGAATGACATAGTGAATGAGCCTACTACTTCCCTAGTAGAGATACCTAATTTTCTCTTAGATGAATGGGCTAATGTGTATCAATTTGATCCTATGCCAGAAACCCTTGAGACAGGCCTTAGTACATATTGTATATTAGAGAAGGATGCTCTAGTTCTCAATCTTGTGGAAACTAAAGAAGATATGAGTGGGGTATGGAGTATGTACTTTGATGGATCAAGGAATAAGAATGGATCAGGGGCTGGTGTGATGTTGATTTCTCCTACACAAGTAAGGTACTACTTCTCCTTTAGGGTCTAGTTCAGTTGCACTAATAATGTGGCCAAGTACGAATCCTTGATTCAGGGTCTCCTACTTGCTCAAAAAAGGGGAATTCATGCCTTAAGTGTATATGGAGATAGTGAGTTGGTGGTTAATCAAGTGAGAAATTAGAATATCACCAAGAATAGTTTGCTCAAGTCTTATAAACATAGGGTATGGGATTTTCTTGAGGGTTTCAATGCATTTAATATTCAAAGCATCCCTTGAAAAGAAAATAGACATGTTGATAGGCTTGCAACAATAGGTGCATCTCATGATGTGTCAGGGAATCTTGAGGAGATGAAGAAACAACAAATCAGGATGGTAGTAAGGCCTACCATCCCTAAGAACAACATCCATTGGCAAGTGTTTGAATCTGACGAACAAATTGTAAGCTTCTTGCAGAATAAAGTAGAATTTTTAGATAGAAACTAGTCAAGACTGCAGGATCAGTATGGTGATCAAATCATTAACCTCAGTTCCAACAAACTGCCTAAGGGTCTCATCACCTTAGAGAGTGTTTTCAATCCTAATGACCAAGCAAGAGGTAGAATCATGAATTAGCTTATGATGAAGATAATCACACCCCAGTCACAATTGCTAATGGAAAATCCTTAAACATGGGGAAGGTATCTTCTGAGATTGAGCAAGAGAGTTTTATTCATCCATGTCAAGAATTTAATGATGTATTTTCCTGGATGTATGATGATTTAAAGGGTTTTGACCCAAGGTTGTTTAGCATACCATAGATTTAATTGATAATGTCAAACTAGTAAGAAAAAAATAGAGGCTAGTGAATCCTAAAATTGAACCCTTAATGAGAAAAGAGCTATCCAAATTGATTGAGGCCAATATAACTTTCCCTGTCAAGCACTCGTCATGGGTAGCAAACCTTGTCCCTATTAGGAAGAAGAATGGAGAAATTAGATTGTGTTTGGATTTTAGGGACCTTAACCAAGCTTCCCTTAAAGATCACCATCCTCTCCCTTCCATGGAGCAGATTTTATCTAAGGTCAGTGGTTCAAAGAGGTTTTCATTTCTTGACAGATTTTCTAGCTACAATCAAGTGCTGGTCAAAGAGTCTGATAGGTACAAGACTGCATTTACCACCAAATGGGGTACCTATGCTTATTGTAAGATGCCATTTGGGCTAACCAAATTTAGAAGGCAATGGAGATGGCCTTCAAGAACATGATTGAAAAGTTTGTATTAGTTTACCTTGATGATATCACAGTATATTCAAAGAGTGTAGAAGATCATTTTGATCAATTGAGATAGGTGTTCTCAAGGTGTAGAGAGTTTGGGGTATCCCTTAACCTGAGCAAGTGTGTCTTTGCTACCAATCAAGGAAAATTATTAGGACACATTGTATCTGAGGATGGTTTAACCATTGATCTAGAAAGAACAAAAGCAATACTTTCTCTCCCTCTTCCCAAACATAAGAAAGGGTTGCAAAGTTTCCTTGGTAGGATAAATTTTGTGAAAAGATTTATCCCTAATCTTGCTACCATGATAAAACCCCTTACAGCTATGCTCAAGAAAAGTATGGTTTTTGCATGGACCAAGGAAGGGAATGAAATTTTTGAAGAGATCAAGGTAGCCATAGCCTCAGCCCCCACTCTCATTAATCTAAACTTTGAAAAAGATTTCATCCTTTATATCCTAGGTGGTGAGTCAAGTATTTCTACCATCTTGACTCAAACAAATGATAAATATGAAGAGAAGCCCATAGCCTTCTTTAGTGAAGGGCTTAAAGAGTATGAAGACAAATACAGTTTTGTGGAGAAGCAAGCCCTTGCAGTCATCAAAGCTTTAAAGAAATTTAGACACCTCCTATCTCATAATAAAGTTCATTTGTTAGTACCCCATGCCAGTGTGAAAGATTTCCTTTTGAGCAAAGATATTAGTGAGAAGAGAGCTGGTTGGATTACTAAAGTAATGGAATATGATGCTGACATCCAGAACACCAAGCTGGTAAGAGGGAAGGGGTTGTGTAAACAGATGATATCATCTCAGGAATCTAAGGAGGAAGTTTCTATGATACTAACAAAGCAACAAGAAGAAAGAAATGATGACCCAAGGAATTGGATGGATGATATGAAGAATTTCTTATTAGGAAATGAATATCCTCAAGGATTAGATAGAACTAAAAGGAGATAGTATAGACTACAGTCAATCCCTTATGTCATAGTTGATGGTATCCTTTTCATGAGAGATTTTAATGGATCCCTATTAAGATGCATTGACATAGACCAAGCTAAAAGAATGATTAGAGAGCTTCATGATGGTCCTGATGGTGGTCACTTCTTAGCAAGGACAACTACAATGAAGGTCATGAGGGTTGGTTACTACTAGCCATCCCTATTTTATGACTGTCATAGGTATGTGAGGAAGTGTGAAATTTGTGCCTTCTTTTTTGGTAAGCAAAAGCTTGCATCTCTTCCTCTTCATCCTATTCAGGTGGGCCAGCCTTTTGCTCAATGGGGATTGGATTTCATAGGCCCTATCAATCCTCCTTCTAGTTCTAGTCACAAATGGATTTTAGCTACTATAGATTACTTTACCAGATGGATAGAGGTAGTTGCATTGAAGGATGCCATAGAATCTTCGGTTGTTGAGTTCCTTGGTAGAATTGTGACCAGGTTTGGTGCCCCTTCAACCATTATTTCAAATAATGCAAAATCTTTTGTGGGAGCTCATATGTGTGCATGGGAAGTTGATCATAATATCTACTTGAGTACATCCTCAAACTACTATCCTCAAGGCAATGGTTTAGCTAAGTCATCCAACAAAAACTTGATTAGGATTATGAAAAGAACTATAAAGGATAACTAGAGGTGTTGGCATCAAAAGTTGAGAACTGTACTATGGGCTAACAGAATAATGCCCAAGAGGTCAACAGGAAATTCACCATTTATGTTGGTCTATGGCAGAGAAGCAAGGCTTCCAATTTCGTTACAATTCCCATCCCTAGAACTAGCTTATCAGCTGGAGCTAATTGAAAATGATGCCATGACAGTGAGAATGGAAAAGCTGATGGAGTTGGAAGAGAAAAGAGGTCAGGCCATGCAGACCCTAGAAACACATCAGCAGTAGGTGAAAAGGAGCTTTGACAAGAAGGCTAGGGTCAGAACCTTCAGGGAGGGTGATTTGGTTTTAAAATGGGATGCAAACAGGGAAAAACTAGGGAGGCACTCAAAATTTGATGCACTATGAAGTGGTCCCTATCTTATTCTCTGTTGCAAGCTGGCCAATGCTTTTCAATTAAGTAGGCTTGGTGGTGAAATTTTTCCTATCCCAGTCAATGGGATCTATCTCAAACCATGTTTCTGATAGGGCTTGAAGTTTCCTATACATATTAGAGTAGTCTTCTTTGTATTAGTTTCTTGTTTTCCAAGAAGTGCATGAGCACATATGTTGTGCTGAGGTTGTAGAGTTACAGAGATAGAGTTTCAGTATTTTCCTACCATAGAGGTAGGGTTAGGGTTTCGCAATACACTAATCCACATTGTTTTGACTCTATAGCCCAATGGACGCATAAGGTCACTAGTCATACGCATGGCTGGCTTGCGTCCCCTCTGAGTCGCCAGAAATGTTACCTATTTTGCCCCACCAAAATTTGAATTCAAATACCTTGGCCCACCCAATGGTCACTCTCCATATTTTAATATTTAAAATGCCCTGAAATACGAAAAAATAAAACATTTAAAACCTTATGATATTTCTTTCCACTGGCCTATAACTTTTTGCACTGTCAAATCTCACACAGATCTATGATGGGCGCTTCCCTGCATTCTAAAAATGCATGACCTTTACATAATGTGGGGAAGCCCCTTTGCAATGCATGGTAGGTGGGTCCATGTTCTTCTTGTCGGCCGCAGGTTGGAAATTTGTTGATTGAGCTAGCATTTTTATTGGCGCCAACTTTCCCACATTCTGTCTTTTGTCAGACTTTTTGACAATGCGGGCAAGCACCTTGGTGACACATGTCCATATGATGTCACGGTGGATATTCACAGAGGTTTAGAAGGTACACGTTATATATCACCGTCAGATCTCCCAAGATCAATGGCTGGCACATGCCTGCAAGATGAAGTTGCAAGGAGATTAAACAATGCGGGTGTGCACCCTTATGATGAGTGGCATGATGTGATGTCATGGGCCCACCTTTCTTAGAAGGTGATGATGACTCGTCCTCAGTGGTAGTGGTTAGGTGAGTTAGAGTACAATGAAAACATCTCATTGGTCCATCCAGTTGACTAGGTATACAGTCACGTAAGGTTTTGATCATCATAGATTCAAATGAAATCAAGGGTTGGCGCTTCCCTGCATTATGAAGATACAAGGATTTTAAGGAATGCGGGCAAGCACCTTGTTGCCACATGTCCTTGTGGGGCCATGCTTGTTTCCTATACCACAGGGTGATGCTAGGGTGGTGCCATTTGGATATCGAGGTGTATACTGAGTGTTTCATGGGCCCAAAAATTTTGAGGGGTAAGCGCAGTATTATAAGGATCTTTTACGATCATTGATCTTGCGGAGATCAGCAATCAGCACATTCCTGCAATATAAAGATGTGAGGGCTTTAAGTAATGTGAGAAAGCACCCAAAGGACACATGTCCTTGTGGGCTCAGGGAGATACATTACGGCTAAGGTATTAACAGTTGGGCTGGCGATTATGTAACATCGCGGTCAAGGTTTCGAGGAGGTGGCATGGTTAATTGAAAAGATATGGTCAACCGCATGGGGACTCTATGGAGTAGCAAAACAAAATAAGATTATTGGCCCATGTGGTCCATTCTAGTTGCAGGGTTTAGTTGACTTGCTGACCCTGCTGATTCATGAGCCAAAAATGAAGGGTGTCGAGTTTCCTACACGATCTGATCCTTGTGATCAATGCCAACCACTCTGGGATGAATGTTGAACTCATTGAACGAAGGAGAACACCCCACCACCTCTAATCCTATCCATCTACCTAGTCAAAATATTTTAATGGCATCGTTTCTATCTTCTCAGGGCCCTGTTTCAACAAAATATCAGATTTCATGGTACTTAGGTCTACGCCAAGGTTGGATTTTCCCTAGATCTACATGATTATTCTCTAGAAGACTTAATGGCAGTGGTTGTGGAGTAACTTCAATGAGAAAATATCTCAGTTATGCCTGAACTGCAAAGGCAATTTTTGTAGATTTTGTACCGGTTGACTCTTCTCTGACTTCTCTGATATTGCTCTGCAATTTCATGTGTAAATTCTCTTTGCCTCTGAACTGTATGACATTCTGCCTTATCTCCTCCAGCCATTGATGTAAAGTGCAAGAACTATTTGCCTCTCATTGGTGTGTTGTGAATATTTGCAATCTTGCATGACTGTATCTCTTTTGGCCTATGAAGACATATAAGTGAATCCTCTCTTTCCTTGTGTCATTCATCTGGGTCTTTTGATCTGCATGTGATTGTTATTAGATTAAAGCAAGTATGGATGTGTATATCTCTCGGTGTCATGATGGTTCAATAGTGCATGTATGGGCAGAGATTGGTTTGAACACTATATTTTGGTGCATCACCCCCTTAGGTTAGAGTAGGTAGATTTGCTTCTATCCATTCCTTCTCCCTGTTCCTCTCCAAGAGTAGTTAGGTGCATCCTGATCGTAAAGGAAGTCAGCCATCTCCAGAGACTCAACCTCACAGTTCAAGTCCCACAACTTGGAGGTTGTTTCCATGTTTCACAAAGTTGTCCTTAGGTAAAAACTTTGGACGAGGGTGCAAACTTTTGTGAGAACAACAACCTTAAAATTACATCTACCATGCACCAATCCAATTTTTATACAAGTGCATGATTGTCCCAAGATTGTTAGTACTCCAATTGTTGACTCAGCATCTAATAGTTCTACAATAGCTACAATCATAGTTGAAGGCAAGAGCCTATAAGGTGTAACTATTGAGGAACAAGGAAAGGCAATAATCACACTTCTACATCCAGTGCCCCAAGCTAACCTTTTTGTTGACAAAGAAAAAGGAAAGAGCATGAGAAAGAAGACAAGTTTGCAACTGATACCTTAGTACCTCATAGTGAGGGAGTAAAAGAGGTTGTGCATCAAAGGAGCAAGAGGCAATTCAAGAGGCAATTCAAGGTGCAAGGGGCATGAGGAATCACAAAAGCCAAAAGAGCAAGAGGCAATTCAAGCATCAGGTCATGTAGTGCCTACCCCTAGTTTGCATTTTTGCTATCATTTCCAAACTCTTTTAGGCCAATTTTATGCTTGATGATTAGTAGCAGTATTTTGAGATTATCAGATATTGTTTCATATTCAATTGATTTTATGATGAGATTACTTGGTACTCTATACTTCATCTATGCATGATGATTATTATAGTGTTTTCAGTTATTAATGATGATTAGTTAGATGGATTATCATATGTGTTTTCTTATGGATACTTACCCCATACTGCATGTGTAAGGTGTGTGTGTATGTTTTCTTCATGTATGGCATTTTTGATGTGGTTAAGGGAGGGAGTAGTAGTCACCTGCTAGTCGGAATCTATACGATGCACCACTTCCTGGCATTGCCTATTTAGCTTAGTATATATGTGTTTGTACATGCATGGATTTTATGTGGGTTATAGGTATTGGGTATCGACTTCCCTAAATTGTGAGGATGAGTATACCCTATTGCATTATCTCAATGGTAAGAGAGGGAAGATAAATTCTTAAGTCCAAATCCTAAACCTTTAACCCATTTGTCCTAGAAAATTAGGACAAGTATCCGAGTTTTTTACCTTCCAAATGCATCGAATGACGTTAATTCATGATTATAACCCTTTAGTTTGATCTTATATGTGTTTTTCTATGATGGGTTTTTGCATTTTGTCCTATAAGTCTTTGGTAATTTTTCTATTAATTAAGTCAAATTAAATGATTTAATTGATGATTTAATTTAGTAGAAATTTATTATGGTATTTTTAATATTTAATTATATTTAATTAATCAAAAATTAATTAAATAAAAATAATTAAATTTAAAGATAAAAGTTATAAGTTTAATTTTAGAACGTGATAATATTTATTTAATTTAATAATAATATATTTAGAGTTCATTTTTAAATAAATGCTAAATACTATTATTATTTAAGTTAATAAATATTTTATCAATTAAACTTTTCAAAAATAAATTAAAAGTGGAAAAAATATTAATTTATTAAAAATTTTAAGATTGCATAATGTATGCATGAGATAAAAATTTAATAAATTAATCAAAAAGAGAAGTCAAGTGAAATTAAATAAAGTTATTTTATATTTTATAAACGTGCATGAAAAAGATAAAGAAAAAAAAATTTTAAAAAGAGTTAATGTCTGGTGAGCAAGGAGTCCTCTCGGGTGATCGCACAATTAGTGCCCCGATTTTAGGAGAGAACTCCTTATCACCAATTGAGGGTTCATTTTCGAAGGACGGCAAATTTTTGGGAGGAAGGAATTTTTGGAAGAAGGAAGGTTTTGAGAGGAGAAATTTATCTCACAAATCTTTTCGAGCGTAGCGATTTAGCATCAAAGTCTAGGTAGATTCTCATGATTAATTCACAAAGTTAATTATGCTACTTATTTTCTTGTCTTCTTCGTGTCTGTGAAATGGTGATCTGAATAATTCTTTGTGATGAGTGTTTTTAATATTGTGAATTTCTAGTATGCATGTTAATTCTTTTGTATACATGGAAATTGAAATATCTTGGAATTCCTTGTCCACTAATTTTGCAATTTAGATAATAAACTGGGAAGGGTTTTGAGTTTTAAAAAGGAAAATTTAAATGGAGAATTCAAATGGTTAATCAAAATTTCCCTATCAGACTAAGATTGCAGATTTATATATATATATATATATATATAGTGGGGGAGGTAGGGCCACCACACCCCCACCTTCCAACATCCCATGGCCGGTGGCAGCCAAACCTATTGCCGCAGGTGGCAGCAGGTACTGCAATAATGGCAGCCAAACCTATTGCCGCAGGTGGCAGCAGGTACTGTGATAATGGCAGCCAAACCTATTGCCGCAGGTGGCAGCAGGTACTGCGATAATAGTGTTGTTGCAAGCCCTGCGACAATAGGGAGACCACACGGCCCTCTTTTAAAGTTGGTGGGCTTTTCAAAACACACAAGGTTTTTTTTTTAATTTTTTTTAAATTTATGAATTTTATTATTATTTTTATTTATTAATAAATTTGAATATTATTTCATTACTATTTAATAATATTATTATTAAGCGTTTTATAATAATTATATTATTATTTAATAATGTTTATTAATAACTTCTAATTATTAATTTAATTATTGAATGAATCTATTGATAAGGTTATTAATTATTAATATTTAATAATTAATAAGACAAACAGTGAAGTTATAAATTTATTTACTTATTATTAAACAATCTCAATTTTAATAAAATTATAAATTATTTTATTTAAAATCAATAAGTATTATTGTAATAAATTTAAATAAATAAATAATTATCCTTTTTTATTTTTTTAGGGAATCGACTTTAAATATGTGGGGTAATTCTATATTTTATTCGAATAAATGAATGGGTTAACTTGTAGGGTAAACTGAGAATCTTATGTACTCAAAACATACACTGAAACAAAAATTGAAACCTTACATTTAACTCAACTATACATTTTCAAAATCAAACCAAACTTTGATACCTACACTTTGTTATCTATATGTTGTCTATGTTTTGGGGTTGGGTTGACTAGAGTGTTGACCAGTCTTAGGATGTTACTAGAGGCTTGGGAGTTTTGTGATTGTGATGTTATGAAGAATTGATCTTGATCTTTTAAAACTCAACCATGGTAATGTGTCTAGTATGATCTATAAAGAGTTTGTATTTATTTTTTGTTATTGCTTTCTAGTGTTCTTGTGTGAAACTAAGGTGAATGTTATGACATATTTGACTTAACCATTTTGAGTCTTCGATCAATATTTTTGGGGATGCTTTGCAGTTGCCCCTAGAGAATTGATGTGTTATTGTGTATTTTCTTTTGATGCTTTCTAGTCACTTGTATAGGACTAAGGTGATTTTATATGATTCTTTGATTTATACTTTTATGAGCTTAGGTTAGGTAATTTGTATGTTAAGTTGGGAAGTAGTTTGCAATGGAGGCCGGGGCCCAAAGTAGCTACCACGGTAACCCATTGTAAGTAGTTTAATAAGTGATAACATTTCATTAAATGGGTGAAAATGAATTAATAAGATATTGGTACCACAGAAAGTCACTAAGGGGCTGGAGGATTAAAAGACTAGCTAGGTAACCTTGAAGTTGACTTTTTAGTATGCCTTGTCAATATGAAAGCATACTAGTGTCGAATAGGGTCACTAGGGGGCCAGAGGATTAAAAGACTAGCCAGGTAACCCTAGTGTTCATTCGTGTGATGACACTTTCCCACTAGCAATATAGATTTCCTACATGTTTGTGTTTGCCTCTAGGTCTAGATGTCGATTTATCTTGGAACGTTTGAGTTAGATTGCTTTTAGGGTTTCTTGGACTTAGAGTTTTCTTTGATATGCTATTTGGGACTTGAGACTATCTCCTTAGCATAGTGGGAGTGGGCCATTTAGGTCCCATGCGGTTGAGTGGTAGTGCTTTTTACTCTTACCATTGAGATCTATCCATAGATGTCGTGGTTGGAATTTCCTTGTCTGCATTTCCTTTCATTCTATTCCCACATATTATGATGGATGGTTAGATCTTTATGATGTATGGTCAGATCTTTATGATAGATGATTTCACTTATTGTATTGTACTTTGTTTCATGGATCTGAAAGAGATGATGTAATTTATTTTTATAAACATATATTCTTTTAGCCTTTTATACCCTGTGACATGTACAGTGGATGATTGAGCATTTTGAATTTTATTGCTAAGTGGAATTCGAAACAAATGTATATTATTTAAATGGACTTTGGACTTTTAATTATTCTTTCATGTAGATGTGGTAATAGTTAGACCTAGTATTAATTAAAATTTAAATGTGGCTCAATGTCTTGGGATCCTTAAGGAATGTAATCTGTTATGTTTGCTTATGTATGATTGTATGTTATTGTTTTTGCTACTTTGTATTTGACGTGTATGTTATTCTTTCTTTAACTAAAAAATGTTTGGCAAACTTAGTTACAACTTTAGGTTAATTCTTTAGGATCCCTTGGTAGGGTGTTATAGTTCAACTACCTAGTATAGTGCCCCCATTAACTAAAACATCAACTAACACACCTAATTAGCAGGTTGTATCTACTAAAAAGGAGATAAGCAAAGAGATATCAAAGCCAAGTGTTGAACTATCATCATTGCAGATAATATTGTCAAGCTCCAGCACACCCAAGGCAAAGAAGATGAAGAAAAAGGTCAAGTCACCTAGAAGGCTAGTGACACTAGATGGGGTCATAGTGATTCCCAATCATTACCTTGAGACAATAGAATTTGATTATATCCATATTGGCAAGAACTATTGAAGAGGATGACCAAGAAAGAGGAAATAAGGAGAGAACATTAGTAGACACAAGTACTACACGAAATAAAGGATAATTTTGTTGATGCATTTGAGATTCACAATATTAATGAGAAAAAACTTATTATAGATCAATTAGTTTACCTTGTTTAGAAGGTCAACAATGATGATCTTGAGGAAAATGAAAAGCTAATAATGTGGTCTGAAAAGAAATTTGAGACCAAAGTTTTGGAAAAAGTTTGAATAGAAATTATCATTAAGTAGGTTGAATTTTCTACCCTTATACATACTTTAGAGGAATTTATACAAAATGTTCATTCTTTGAATAAGAAGATTTGTGATGTAGATTTATTTACCAAGGAGAATCAACAATCTATTGACAAGCTTCAACTAGATTTGAAGTCAATGAGATATTGTTTGACCATGTATGCAAGTTCAAGCTCCATTCATTTTAATAGATTGACTTTCTCCTAAGGGAGACTAACTAAGTTAATGGCTAAAGATTAAAAAATAAGAGAAAATTTGATCTCTATTCAATCTATGGTGATACCTCATTTGGAGGTTATGTAAAGAGAACCAACAATTGCAAAGGATTAGTACAAAGAGATTTGCATCTCTCAATTGCAGATAGTTTAGTTGATCTAGTTGTTCAGGTAGAAATAAAAATACAAGTTTTGGAATCTTTTAGATCCATTTGGGATCATGCATTGGCCATGATTCTATAGATCCATGAATCATTTTTGTACAAATATAATTTGACCCCAAAACCCCCACAACCATGAGTGACAAAAACAAGGGGGGAATAGAAAACATATAATATATACAAGGGGGAAACGAGAAGGAAATGAGAACTAAAAAAATGTATGAATTTTACTAGAGGAAATTAGTTAAAGAAAAAAGGTATAAAAATGTAATGAATTACTCATTTTTTAAGACATGTATATATGATGTCTATAGTGAAGTATTTATGAAGATTGAATCATAGTCTAAGGGGGAGTGCTATTTTGTAATTTTACAAGGAATGATCAATCATGAGAAATTATTTTTTCCACTAATGTCAAATGGGAGATTGTTGATCTCCAAGTCATGTTGACTATCAATGTCAAACACTTAGTCATTTCCAAGGTAGAGTTGATTGGTCATCACTGTGATTGAGCCACTCAATGAAGGTTGAATGATGTATTTGGACTTGTTTGCATTTCAGTTTGAGCTGAGCAAAGTCTTAGGTTATTGAGCACCCCACTATGTACCAAGTGATAGTTTATACTGAGTAAGTCAGAAGCCACCAGACATCAAGAAAAATAGAGTTAGTTCATGCCAAGTTACACGATTAGTGTTGAGCATTCAAAATCTGAGTGACAACATGAGTGTTAGTCATGATCGCGCGTCTAAGTGTTCTTGTGTTGAGTAAACCAATTTTGATATATTTGTTTGGAATGGCACAAACACTTATGTAAACCATTTTGGCTGATTTTCATATAAAATTTAATGATTGTTGAGGCAACTAAGGATTTGTTCATGTGTTTTGTCAGAGATCATTAATCTATGTGCAAGGTGATCAGATAATTAGAAAAATGAAAGGATTCAGTAGAAAAAGGGAGAGGTTTGGATTGTTGATCATAATCTAGAACCTTCTCTAGTTGGTTATTTAAGAAGGATCTAAACCCTAAATCAAAAGATACAAAGAGACAATGAAGGATATAGTGAACGTGTGAAAGAGGGTATGTTTGATGGTCAGAATTAAAGATCAGATAGAGCAACCTAGTAGTGAAGGACATGAAAGAGTTTATTAGATAAGGAGATCATATCAGAATTGAAAAGAGGAGATTCGTAATCTATTATTAGATTTATAATTGAAGGATCAGGTACTGATACATTCTAGCAAGTGAAACATAATAAATGTCTTAACAGAGCGGTCCTAATAGGCCCATACAAATCTCCTAACATAGTGCTTACTAAGTTGTAAGTTTTAAATCCTTTAATCAAGGTAGAGTGAACAAGTCTTGTAAGATGTTAGTAGGGAAGACCCCTCATAGGGTAGATCACCAAAAGTGATCAAACATTGTAGCCTTAACATGCACACTTTATTGTTGTAGTAGTGAAGATTTGTGGTTGTCATCCCCACCCCATTTTTACCTTCACCTTGGAGGGATTCTAGATAACCAAATCTTTTTTTTTATGTGTTTACATTTGCTTTCATATTTATGGATGTGATTAATGGTTAAATCTATTTTATTTTATGGCTATGTGATTCATGATGCTAATATGAGATGGGTTAAAGGTGAATGCATTTAATTTGTTTCAAGGAGATAAAAAATTTATAGATCCTGATTCACACCCCCCCCCCCAACCCTCTCAATATCTTACTTTCCCAATAGACTTCCAACAATACTTACTTGATTCATCACAAACATTACATATATAAACTTCATGACATGCAGGCTAGCTTAGAAGAATCAAAACTTCCAATAATTAAGAAACATTTTACACAAATAGGTCTAACCCTCAAAGATAAGATGGGAGATCAAACAACTAAGAATATGAGGATGAGTGAGACTTGACATAGATCTACATATGATCCAATAATCACTAAGAATCATCATGTGTAGGAATAATCATCACACAATCAAAGTTATGCACATCGCTCAAGGTGCCAATGTAGAAATCTCAACCCTAAACTTTGTAATCTAAGATATATATCCTAAACCATATATTCTCAATCCTAAGCCCTAAACCATACATCCTTAATTCTTAAAGCTTTAATAATCTACCCTTAATATTATGCCCTTAACCATATATTCTAAGCTTTAAACCTTACATAGTGAACCTTAAGCATAATACCCTCAACCCTAAATAATAAACCTTGAATCCTAATATTATTAATGTTAAATTTAAACCTAAATATTTATATCTAATTCTTCAACCCTGTGTACTATAACATAACATTAATATTTTTTAACTAAAACCTAAAGAATTGAGTTTATTTCTATATTGTATGTTCTCAAACCTCAACCCTAAACTATATACCTTCAAACCTAAACCATATGCCCTCAATGAACTATGTAATCAATCCTAAATGTTATATTGTAAACATTAAATTATATACCCTATACCTTGTGTACCCTCAACCCTAAAACATATACCCTTTACCCTATAGAAAACACCATCAAAATTAAATCCTATAGATAGTGTAGTATGAAGGGAAGATGGTAGAGAGTGAAAGAAGATGATATTTTCTATCTACCTTCACTCTCTACCATCTTCCCTTCATACTACACTATCTATAGGATTTAATTTTTATAGTGTTTGCTATAGGGTAAAGGGTATTTATTTTTGAGTTGAGGGTACACAATGTATAGTTATAAGATTTAAGGTTTACACTATAACATTTAGTGTTAATAGAAAATGTATACTCTTTAGAAAATGGTATAATAGAAAATGTACGATCAAATATGACATAAGATATACCTAGGAAATTCCAACATCCAAATCCATCCATTACTCATGTATTGCTCAATAACAAAGATTACAATACATCTCCACAGTCCCCACAAACACTTTTGAAACATTAAGGTCTCTACATGCATCCCATGTGAACAAGCATGCAACCATACATAATATACAATACTTCAAACCTTCACAAATGTGACCTGTAGATGCTCTCACAACTCTTTTATCTATATAAACCAAACTTAAACAACTAACCACATGTGTTCTTTTATAGTTATAATATTTCACAAAACCACCATGTGGTATTGTGTAAAGCCATGTGATAATATCATGAGTTAACCCCCACATTTAGTTTTTGATACTATGTTCTCAAAATATATTTATCCAATGTGCAAACCCACATTAAATATCTAATCTAATGTCACATGGAACATGTAAAGTGGCCCCAAGAACACAAATCCCATATACTGCACACATTCATATGTCACCTAGGTGTACACAAATAATACTAAATTACATCATAATATTATGCAAGATGCACAACTTACCATTTTTTAATAAATGTGTTAACTAAGTCTAATTTATCTTGGCATGTGTTTTCTTAGAAATTCTCATGTCCATCAAAGCGGGTTAAGAATATAGTGTTCAAAATTGTATACCTATGCCCTTTTCCCTTATGTTTTGGGCCCACATGGATTAGAGTGCCCTAAATTTAATAACTAGCCTACATCTAATTTCTTTCATGAATTCATCTTATTGTATCACCACATCTTGGTTTGATAGTTAATCATACCCAGTTCCTACATTTGTTGCACTAGATCAATCTATAGGTGTAGAGTTTACCTAAGTCATTTTCGTAATTATGACTTTGAAGTTTCAAATTTCAAATTTAAACCTTGCTATTATTTTTACAAGCCTTGATGAGTCAACCCAACAAGTTTTTTGGTTGATTTGTATGTTGTTTTGTATTTAAATAATTCATTTTCTTAATGCAAAATTCATGCTAGTGTTATCATGGTTATTATTATAGAGCATTCATGCAAGAATTATAAAATTATAACTAGAGCATTACATTGATTCAATAGCATTTAGAATGTAAGAATAAAGGTACATATTTTGTATTTTATATTTTATTTTATAAGTTTCTTGAGTTTGCATGGTCATTTTATTCTTTTCATAAAGGTTAGATCTTACACTCATCCATACTCTAAGCATATATTGGGCAAATAGTCTTCCTATTATATGATGTCATATTTCATTACAAATCCTTTAAATTGTCATTACATGTTCATTAGAGTGTATTCTATATTACCATATCCTTGATAGGTTTTGGTTTGAGTTTAATGTGATGTGACTTATAATATCTACCTAAGGAAACACTGTTTAAATTGACCATCACATGTTTGTATCTTTTGTCAATTGATAATATCATTTAAGAGGTTATTATTCTCAGTTAACCTTGTGGTTAAGGTCATGTTGAGTTTCATAACATAGATCATTTGTACTCACCAAAAGGATTGTCTACATGTTTCCTTTAAGCAATTGTCAAGTCACAATGAGAAATAAGAAGAGAAATGATTTTATATTAGACTACATGATCCATACTATATATGCATAAGGAAATGCATTATGTTTTTATATTAGTGGCAAGATACTATGATTTCATCATTCAATGTCTATCACACACCTACTCATTGGCTTCAATCCTTGGTTATTTAAATTAGTTTAACCAAGGGTCTAACCGAGGAAAGCAAGATACTTGCAATTTAACAATTTCCTCAAAAGTGTTTGTAAACACCAACAGTTACTAAATTTAATTATAAAAAAATCATATAAATTCTAACAAACGATATTCTTTTAATTCATATATATGAATATAAATTTAGACATATGTCTCACATTATTTTAACAAATACAAATTTACATTTAAAAAAAAATCATTTAATCAAGCTCTAAACTTTATAAGATTATCAATAAACTAATTTATGACATTTTAACACATCTTTACCATTTATAAACTTAGCACTTTGATTAAGTAGGGAGGCTCTTTTACCAAAGAATAATTTATCCCATAACAATTGTTAATCTATAAATCTAAAAATAATAATTATAAACTACTTTGAATGAATAGTCCAAACATGTTTTATATTGAAATTATATAGTGTACCCACTCCTTAGATTTGGAATGAATAAAGAGGGATTATTCATTCCTTTATGATTCCTTTGACCGAAGGCTATTTCTTGCTACTCTCCTTAGGTGCTTCCTTCCCTAGCAAGTTTACGTGTCATTTCATTTCTTAGAAACCGTCCAAAAACGTGGTCGTAAAACACACAACTTTTGCTTTCACCGAGTAAAGACAATGCCTGGTTATTACCAACCAAAAGAAGAAAAAGAAAAGAAGCTTCGTAGTATTAATATTACTCTATGTCCTATTGGAAGCCACCAAGAATGAGCTGACCATTAAAGGAAATACATTTGTCAAAGGTATCCCCTTTATCTTCTAGGGAGATAAATGCCAAAACTAATAGCCGTGTATAAAGTATCACATTATATTGTCCTTTCCAAAAGTTGTGGACATAATCACTTTTGGATGGATTAATGTTTATGAAAAAATCTCAAGGTGGTAAAATTATATATTTAATAGTTGTGTTTTATTTAATTAAATTTGCGGTTTTTATGGAGATGTGAAGAGTGTAGGGTCATTTGTCAGGTGATTTGATGAATGGGTTTCTTTTATTTAAAAATATAGATTTATTCAAAAGATGGTTTTTAGATTAGATGTGTTGTAATCTATTTTAAAATAAGGAAAATTTGTTTTATTTAATTATTATGCAATGCTATATTTTAAATTGAATAATAGAAGAATATTAATAGTTTGACAATTTGACTTGAGATCTAATTATGTATGTGTATTTTTTAAGTACATAGTCATAGGTAAGGGGATTAGGTAGATGAGTGCATTTTATTTGTTTATATTTTATATTAGATCAAGACTATTGTATATGTAACTAAATTGGATTGCAGTTTGATGATGATCTGTAGATAATATTGAAATAAAAAAATATAGTTTATTTAGTATTATTTTTAATTAATTTAATAAAATGTATATAAAATTATAAATTAGTCTTGGTTAATTACTAGTAGTTGGTGATTGATAAAAAATTAGTTCTGATTTTTATTTAAATAAAGAAAATAAGAATATTTAGTTGCAAAATTAAAGACTGTTTATTAATAACATTTTTTAAAATATCAAATAGAAATATGTTTCAAAGATATTATCTATTTGTTAGATGGAGTGCATGTTAAAAACAATAATATTTATATAAAATAGGAATACATTCTTGTGTGTGTGTGTGTGTGTTCGCGCGCGCGTGTGTGTGTGAGAGAGAGAGAGAGAGAGATTAACACGTTTGATGTTAATTAGATCTATATTCGATTAGAGGATAATTTTGTGTATTTTTGTGTTCTCTTCTATTCTTAACATATTCATAGTCAAAGGTATTTAGGAATGTCTTGATAAAGTGGTTGTATACAAGAAGACAAGTTCTACTAGTTCAACCCCCAAAATATGTACAAAGATTCAAAGACAACAAGTAAGGACCTTGGAATAGTATGTGCATATCATTTACTCCTTTAATTAAAAATACTTTATTATTAGTTGATCCTTCAAGACTGTATAATTTGAAGCTCATATGTGTTTGAAGGAGTTAGAATGACTCATTAAACAAATATAGCATCAAATTATGCCAAACAAGTGTTTAATCTCAACACAGGTGGGAAAATAAAGGGGTCAATTGACAACATGTCCACAATTTGTAGGGTTTCCCTTGTAATTACAGTTTAGCTAAATAGTAAGCTCAAGGTAGCAAAAAACTACTATATGTAGGCACATGTATAGGTGAATGTGATGAATGCACGAATAATAATGAATGATGTGTGTGTATATGTAAGGTCAATGTGGAGGCTTTAAAGTGTATGTGAATATAAATTTATTTAAGAGGCTAAAGATTGGGGGATAAGCACAACCTCACACAAAAATGTAGCGCAGGCGTGCGCGCACGCGCACACACACACATTTCTTCCAAATAAAATTAAAACTAAATAAAAATGATGCAAGTATAGAAATTTCATCATGACAAACATCTATAGCTTATATCTAAAATATTTTTTAACAAGACAAACTCTTATCCAATTATATATTGTTTAACTAAAGTAATTCATTGCATTGAATTGATTAGGTTTTGAAATGGTTAGATTCTTACATCACCCTACTAAAATGAGAGAAAGTTCTTGAAAGGTAAAGCTATATAGTGGTCAAAACTTGGATTATTTTATTGTGATAAGTAGGAACCTAGAAAAATCACTTAAAGCATGTAAAATATGATAGTGGAAGTATTCATCTCTTTCATAGGATGATATATATGCTCACAATAATGTTTGTTGTGTATGGGAATGACTTAACACTTTCATTAGTTTTTAGTTATCTTTCTATCATCACTCAATTTCAAAGAATCATAGGTCTCAAAGTTTTAAAAAATATATCCTAATTAATAAATACAAAGAATATAAAATACATCATAGCTAAGCTACAAACTATGATACGAGAGTTATAAAACTAGGCGGTGGTGGCCTTTGATTATATGAGTCTTGCTTTTCCTAGAAACTTGAAAGGCCTTAATCATTAAGATTTTCAACTTGTTTGAGATACATCATTCTTTCTCTACTCTTCATGTAAAGGGTGATGACCAATCATTATAGAAGATATACCTAGTGCAAGCCTAGGAAGTTCACTAGAATTTAATCATGTATAATTTCCCCCTATCATAGGGTTAATAAGTAATAAAAAGTGGGGTGAGTTTATTGAGAACACACACTAATTTAAAAAGAGAGAACCGTGAGAGCTATAAATGAAAATAATTATGACTAAATCCTTTCTAACACCATCAAGGATAGGAATACATTGGTGAGGGGGAGGTTAGTGAGATTTATTCCATCATAAAAGATGATTTTCCCCAAAAGGTCTTGTTACAAAACATGAATAATGCTATTGTAATCATATTAAAATGTCTAACCCCATATTATAATGGTAGACACAAATCTTAGACCACACATGATGAAAATATGTGATTGCATACAAATCTAAAAGTAATTTACTTAATAGGAAATATTCGTAGAAATATACTTATATTCTTTTTCATGTTTATATCAACCACTTTAAAGTGCTTAGAAAAACTAAAGATTAGCATAAAAAATCAAATAAATGAAGATTATAGCATTAGATAAAATTGTAGCAATGAATGGCATAAATGATCTACAATACAAGAACATGTCACAACATAAGATTTACATGGAGAAACCATTACAAAAAAAAAAAATTGCCAAGAAGAGAGTAAGTATATATTATTTTTGAATATATGATATCATAATACATAAACTTTCATCGCTCATTTTGTATCTTCAACCAAACACCACAACATTTCCTACAAATAATGATACAATATTGCCAACTTGTATAAAAATTGAGGTGAGAATGTTATTTTGTTATCTCAAAATAAGAGGAAAAAGTCACCTCCAAAACCATATGCCCCTTTTATTGGTCCAAATAAATACATTTTAAAATAATAAATTAACACATAACCTTGACATGGACATCCAACCCATAGCCAATTAGAATTGACCATCTTTGAGTGCTTCATTACTCTCAAAAACCAAGGTGCATTATCCAAGGGCTCACTTTGATAGCATGAAAATAACATGCCTTGACATGGAAACCCCATTACTGAAATGGATGCCCAAGAAGAATATTCTACCATTATGTCTTATCCTTGTCAATGTTAATTGTGCACATAATGTATGAGTGTAAACAAACATGTCATAAATAATTAGTTATAAAATATTTGTTGAACCTGTCCTTATATGTCCAAATATCCCTTCCAAAAAAAATATGATAGTATACAAAAATAACTTAGAAATATCCCTTCCAAAAAAAAATATGATAGCATACAAAAATAACTTAGATTGCAAGCTAATTGTCACATTATTCTTAAAAATTAAGTAGCAACTACAAATAAAATACTTCATTGGAAACTAAATAATTTTGCACTTGCATCTAGATGAGAGCATGCAAACAAATCATAGTTTTAGTGTATGGAAAAAATACAAATCAATAGAGACTCCAAGAACTAGATATTTGTATATAATTACTATAGAACTATCCCTCCAACCAATCTAAAATTAAGTACTCCAACCCTCGTTACATTTAATTTACTAGCTAACAATTGCTATATTGTTACAATAGCACATCCAAATAGTCACCAAAATAGTCTATATTGGGAATCTAGACTATTTAGCATGATTGAATGAATAGTTTTGGACAATTAATTCATTATTTAAAATATAAGATGGTAATATACTATTCATACAATTCATACTAAACAATGGTAATAAAGTACCTATAAAAATATCTAACACAATTATATAATTATTTCCTCCTACTAAATAGATTATGCTCAAAATATATGTTATAGCCACTGATTATTAAGCTATTGTCTTATATAGATTAATTAACTTCTCATAGGTAAATATTGAATAATAACACAACTACAACTTCACAAATAAAATAATGAAAGGATTACACAACATAGGGAACACAAATTTTTTGGACAAATTGCCCTTGAAAAACTCCAAAACAAAAACTAGTATTGTAGATGAGGAATTATATTAAACTTTAGCAAATTAAGAGATACATAAACTACTTGCCTCTTACTAGTAGAGCTCTAACAATCTCCTAATTTATCTTGTTGATATATCACCACTGTTATCGCCAACACTATGATTGTACCCTTACTAACACTACAAAACTATTTTCTAACATTGTAAATTTATTTTCTCTTACTACAAAAGCTTGTCAAACTTGTATTCTCCAAATTCCCAATGACTCCCTTTTATGCTACTCTTGTTGGAAAATCAATGACCAAGATTTAAACTCAATTCATAGATGAGATTAATAAGAACTTAACAAACCCTAACAAATTAGTTCTAGTTGTTTCTCAAATAGATCAATAAGTTAATAAATAATTATCCACATTCTCAACATGTTTGTTAGAAAAACAATCATTACCAAAACCAACAAATGAATGAATAGTTGTCCAAGCTACTAAAACTAACACTACCTCATAGAGAGGAATTTTTTATGCATGAAACCCAACTTATATATGAAGATGATTAATTTTTCCTTCCCTGATGCCTTAGTTAAAATGTCTGCTATCTTCTCCTTTGTAGGTATGTACTGCAGTTGGACAATACCTCATTATATGCAATCACTAATGAAGTGATACCTAATGTTTATATGCTTAGACCTATCATGAAACACAAGATTCTCAACCAATTTAAGGAAACTTTGATTATAATAGTTTATCAAAGTAGTCTCAATTCTCTAACCAAATAAGGAAACCAACAACTTCTGAAGGCATATAGATTCACATATCATCATGCTCACTGCTGTGTATTCTAACTTTGCATAACTTAGAGCTACAAACTTCTAATTCCTACTGAAGCAAGAGGCAATTCCTAATCCCAAACTAAAGGAACACCTTGAAGAGATTTTTTAGTTCCTTATAAACTACCTATCCAATGTTTGTTGGTATGGCATAGTAACTTGATTCCTTCACCTCAACTATATCTAATCTCATACTCAATTTTACCTCATAAATTATACTGCAACACATGTTTTTTGACTATCTAGTATACTCTCTTTGGCTCAACCATGAATTGACTTAGAGAGTTTGCTGCAAAATCTATACATAGCCTAGTGATGACCAAATACATGAGAGAACTAATAAACTACATGCATAATGTTGGATCTACAACCTTCTCCCTTAATGTATCTACCTTCTTCCAATTTTTGATCATGGGTGTAGACATGGATTTTCTATCCTCCATCTTGAACCTTTTCAAGATTTCAATGCAATATTTTTCTTATCTAAGGAAAATCTCTCCATATGTTTGCCACACATCCATGCCTAGAAAGTAATGCATAGGTCCCAAATCCTTCATCTCAAACTCTAATGCAAGATCTTGTGAGCCCTAGTGAATCTATTATAAATAGGTCATCAACATATAGAACAAGAATGAGAATCTCACCCCAACCACTAAGTAATAGGGGTTAACATCTGCCTCACTCAGCACAAAACCCATTCCCTACAAGTAAGTATCAATGTGCTCATGCCATGCTATGGGAGCCTATTTGAGTCTCTAGAAGGCTTTCTTTAATCTACACACGTGGGTCTCCTTGTCGTGTACTACAAAGCCTTCTAGTTGTTCTACGTATATCTCCTCTTTTAACTCACTATTTAGAAATGTTGTCTTGACATCCATTTGAAGGATTTTCCATCCCTTTTATGCATAAAATGAGATTACAACTCATATTATAAGAGTATACCTAACCACTAGAGAAAATGTCTTCTCATAGTTTATTCCCTCCTTTTGAGAGAACCTATTGGCCACAAACCTTGCCTTATATAGATCTAGTGTGGTCTAACCATTTCCCTATCTATTGGTCTAGGCACTACCTCCCATATATCATTCTACATTATTGAGGTATATTCCTAAACATTACATCTTGTGATACCTGATACTATCCAACCTCTTGATAATTGGAAGGATCGTTATCTACCAACCAATTGACTAATGCTATGTAATCATTAAACTTGGTTGGTTGTCTCTGTTGTCTAGTACTCCTCTTAGGAGTTCCCTCATACTCTTGAGTATGCCTATGCATCTCTTGGACCTTAGAGATCATCTTTCTTACTATAGAGGATGAAATATTAGCCTCCCCATCTTCCTTAGGTATCTCTTGTTGCACTTGGTGTTCCATACTCTGTGAATTCTCACCACCTAAGCTTGTTCTTGTACTAGCAATTATAGTATTACTTTGTTTCCCCTAGTCCAATTTAACTATTCTTGAAGCTTCATTTGGTTTCTCACTATGATCATCTAATGGAAAATCTCTAGACCTCCTAAATGTCTTTTCTTCCATGAATTTGACATTGTGTCTAACTATAGTTCTCTTATTCTTTAGAATAAATATCTGATATACCTTTGTGGTTTCACTATACCCTACAAAGTACTCCCTCTCTTCATTCTAATCTAACTTGGTACGTGTATCTCTTGGAATACAATAATAAGCTAAACTTCTAAATATCCTAAAGTGATTGACATCTGGCTTCTTACTTGTGGAACCCTCCTCTAGTGTCATCTTCTTTGCTACCTTGTGCGGAACCTTATTTTGTATATAGACTATTGTACGACACACCTTTTCCCATAAGTAATGTAGCATGTCCTAGTAATGTATCATAACCCTTGTTTCCTCAATATAGAATGGTTCTTCCTCTTAGTAACCCCATATTATTATGGATTGTAAGGAACAATCCA
Source organism: Cupressus sempervirens (assembly GCA_028749045.1). Lineage (NCBI taxonomy): Eukaryota > Viridiplantae > Streptophyta > Pinopsida > Cupressales > Cupressaceae > Cupressus > Cupressus sempervirens. The sequence goes on along the minus strand of CM053787.1, from coordinate 265,034,812 downwards.
CTCGCTTTGATTCATTCACTGGTACAATACTCCAGGAACTATTTCCCTTTGTATTCACCTTAATTGTGTAATCAAAGAACCTTTATCTTTCCTTCTATTGTATCCTCCAAAAGAGATTTGAACGCTTGGAAGTGACTAAAAATATCATCCTTGGTCTTCAATAAGTATATCTAGGTCTTCCTCGATAAATTGTCAATAAAAGCTAAAAAAGAATGCACTTCTAAGAGACTTCATTGATATTGGTCCACATATATCTGAATGTACTAGATCAAGAACACCCTTAGATTAGGCATCACTTCTTAGAAAATGAGCTTTCACAAACTTTCCTAATATGCATACCTTACATACATCATCATGCTTTGTGTTCAACTTTGGAATGCATGTCACTGTCTCACAAAGTAATTTAAGTTGTCCATGATGCATATGGCCCATCCTCCTATGTCATAGATCTCCATGATCTCTAGGATTATTGTTTCTTAGGAGTGCCTTAGGATTATCAAACTACAATCTATAAATCTGATCACCCCTAACTCTAGTAGACATAGGTGATTTATAGTCCTTATGCTTAATCAAAACATGTGTCCCTCTCAAGAGTACATTATAGCCTTTATCTTGAAGAAAAAATACAAAAAGAAGATTCATATCTAAAATTTGCACACACAACACATCACGAAGGGTAATAAGCTTTCCATTCTCCTCTGAAAATGAATAATCCCTTTCTCAACTAGGTTGAGTTTGGACAAGTTCCTCATAGAAATATGGATTCTAGCTTCCTCCTACTTATAACTAGAGAAGTACTCTCTAACTTCTATCATATAAAATGACACCCCACTACCTATATACCAAATAGTTTGTGAGGTTGAGCTAACCATGTAAGCTATGTGTGCAGAATCATCCTCCATTCTACTAGAGAGCTCATATGCACTTATTGAAGTTGTCATATGATTCTTCTTCTTCCTTTTTGGACAATCTCTGACATAGTGGCCAAACTCATGATGTAATCATAACACTTGATCTTGGACAATTCCATCTTCTTTTTACTTTGTACATTTGATTTGTTGTTGGACCCCTTCTTGGCTTTCTCTTTTTTGACCAGGGAAACATTTTCCTATCCCACCTCAAATTTCTGAATCTTATTGTTGCATCTATTGATAAGACTTTATCTAAACTCTTCTTAAGTGAAATTAATTTAAGATCTTCTTGAGTGAAATCACTCCATAGTTGATCGTAACTCGGTAAGGTTGTCATCCACTAATAACTAGAACAAAAATATCCACTGCTTAGTAAAGCCATTTATGGCTATTCTTCCTAGCTCATCATCACCTTGCTTATCTCCAACAACTACTACCTCATCCTTGACAAGTCTTTGCCTAATGAGGCAACTTGTCACATCTTCTCCCTTGTTCATCTATATATTCTTCAACTTTTCTCTAAGAACCATCTTTCACTTAGTGGTAGCATTTTGGTATAGGTTCAAAATGGTGCCTTGCATCTTCTTGTTGTGTCTAACTCAATGATATACATAGCTATATGGTCCTTAACATCATCAAGGATTCACCTCCATGACTTGGCATCATTCTTCTTGTATGTTGTGAGTTGTGTTGCATCTTTAGGTACAATTACAACACTAATCACATACTATTTGATATCATTCTTCTCCAGCAATAAAGAAATTTTGGCTTTCCAAACACCAAAATCAGAGGCTCCATCTGGTCTATCTCGATCTCTTAAACCAGTTGAGGCCATCTCAAAGGATAAAAGGTAATAATAATGCTAAGGAGGTTGAATTAAGTTTTATAAACCTTCAATCTTCTTTCTGTTTCCTATGCTAAGTATCTTATTCCCTTAACCTGGCTCTAATACAATGTAAAAAAATCTATTAAAGTTACTGATTATTAATCTACTATTTTATATAGATAATTTGATTGCTCAAAAGAAAATATTGAATAATAACACAATTGCAACTTCACAAATAAAATAATGAAAGATTACACAACACAAGGAACACAATATTTAGACAAATCATCCTTGGAAAAAACCCAAAGGGGAAACTAGTACTACAACTAAGGAATTATAAATAAAACTTTAGCACATAAAGATATATATAAACTATTTGCCTCTTACTAGCAAAGCTCTGACAATCTCCCAATTTCTCCTATTGAGATTCCACTATTTTTATCTCCAACACTATCATTGAGCCCTTGTTAACACTATAATTTTATTTTCTATTAGTGTAAATGCTTCTCAAACTTGTATTCTCCAAATGCTCATTGACTCCATTTTATACTACTCTTGTTGGAAAACCAATGACCAAGATTAAGTCTCAATCAACAATTGAGATTAATAAAAAATTTAACAAGCCTTAACCAATTAGTTTCTAGTTATTTCTAAATAGATCAATTAACTAATAAATACTCATTCCCATTCGCAAAAAAATAAATGTTAAATAAATAATTATTTACTAAAACCTATCAAATGGACAAACAACTATCCAAGTCACTAAAGCTATGAAATTATTCATATAATAGTAAAATTGGTCCCTCCTACCAATGTAAAAATAAGTACTCCAACCCTCGTTACATTTAATTTACTAGGTAATAATTTAATACACCAACTTGAAAAGTTCCAAGGAGAAATTGTTTCACTTTTTCATCCTAATAATGAAACATATAATGTAACTCGAAATGTTGATGATAAATTTGTTTACACAATTGATTCCATGAGTTAATCAAGAATAGCGCTCTTACAAATACCATTTGTTACATCCAAAGACATGACCTATAACAGTATCTATGAAACTAAAAAAAATTATATAATGAAAAAAAAAGTTATTTTATATACAAGGAATACACTAATTTTAATGAAATTATTATTTATTTTAGTAAATGACTATATACTTTGGTAAATACAATAGTAAATTTAATATATTCTAATAATAATTTAATTAATGATGTTATAATTTTTTTAAAAATAAAAATAGAAACATAAAATAATTATTTTTTATTAAATATACTTTTATAAAGTTAAGTAGCCAAACGAAGGGGGCTAACCCTTATAACATTACCACATAATGAAGGTGTTTGGATAATAACACATTAACAAAAGTGTTGGAAAAAATAGGAAGGGCCAATTATAACACCCAAACATTAGAGTTAATAGTTTGTCTTAAGTGAGTTTCTTGGAGAATGAGGAGCCATACCCGACCTCTTACAGTACAGGGGAAAACAAAGCTTAATAACAAAAAAGAAACAACATATTGTCAACATCCTACTCTATGGGCAAACCTACAAGGATGATTTGGGAGGATCCCCAATCCATTTTCATGAATAGTGCAAGGTATCCAATGTCAATTAGTAATACAAACCATCATCTCAATAGAACATCCACACCCATCTTCAACATATAACCTTTTCACCTCAATAGCTCAACTCTATAACAATAGAGGAGTGGAATACAATGGAATTAAACTTAAAAATACAACCAAATTCCATGCAACAACAAAAAAGAAGATACTACATAATGTTCCAAGCATCCTCCATTAAACAACACACCTCCACCTCTATAGGAAATGAGACACATCCATTTGAACCACGAGAGAGGAGGAAGTAAACATATTGTGTCAATCACCATTGACCAAACACCTTATCTCAATAGTAACAAGAATAGCCTCCAAGTTAGCAAAATACCTCAATTAGAAATAATCAAAGGTTAGAATGAGCCCTTCAAAACTGCTAGCAATTGAATGGCCACCAAGGACAAGAAGGTCGCTACCCATACTCACTAAAAAGGACATATGACTAAGAGATCAAAAATTGAAGTAGAAGACATAACAACTTCCACCATTTGATAGAAAAAAATAAAAAACAACTCGCCATGAATTTCTTAAACCCCACCAAAACCAGGAGCAATGCCTTCCTATTATCTCAAAAATGGTCCACCATAATTTTCATCATCAAAAAGTATATCAACTAAAATTGATGAGTGGAGAAAAATCTCAAAATATTGAGACCAACAAATGGGTGTACAACCCCAATGTTGATTGCAATAAAACCTCTAAATACTAGGGATCACAAGTGGGGTATCCACTGTAATTTGGATACCCACATTCCACAACTCTAGTTCCACGACATCATACTTAGGCAAAGCCACAAGGCTCACATAGTTGAAGAAAGAAAAATTTGGAACTTGATACAAAGTAGGGAATCAAACTGCCATCCAAACTTCACTAACCCAAAAACCTACAATTAAAGGGCTAAAAGCATCAATTTCTATAAAAAGCCAAAACAATGTTATTAAAATTTTAAAATATGATTTTACATAGCTAAATTACAGATATTTTAAATATGCTTGAATATATAATGAGTAAATTTTATATATTTATTAATAAAATATTCATATATAAATATATATAGCACCTGTACCGCACTCTTAAAAAATATGTAGCTACAAATAATAAGTAAATTATTGATGTATAAGTAAATCAAATAATAAATTGACCTATTACCTATCATCAAAAAGTATAAACAAATATAATTATAAATAGTTATGTATTTTACTAAATAATAAATTATAGGTAATAGAAATTGTAAATAAAATAGCCACATTTTAAAATTTGTTTTAGTTAAATACAAGTTAATAATGTATAGAAATGCAAAATAAATATTTAAATAAGAATAAAGTGTGTGTTTGTATGTCTGTGAAAGAGTTGTTAATTCTTCAGTACAAAAATAAATAAATCAAAACTTAAGCATTATACTATATAATGGCTATTTTTAAGGTATATTCATACTTGCTCCTTTTATATCAAAACATCAAGAGGAGATGTACATTTCTAACACTCTCCCATTGCAACAAAAATAGGTGGAGAGGGATATGTACTTCCTAATCTATTGACTCCCTTAAGTCGAAATGAAGCTATGCCATAAATTATAAAACATATGCCAACTCTAGATAGAATTAGTTTTCTATAATTTATAAATTCAAATATAACTTGAACTTCCTTATTTGTATTTTTTAGAGTCTGCATTTTTAATTACACCTAATGATTATAATACAAAAATGAATATATGTCAAATCTAACATGACCTAGAAACAAACTCTTCTTAATGACATACTTAAATACCTTGTAATGTTTTCACCCTATGCTCACCCCTCCTTTAATATAAGAATTACTAATTATTGAAAATAACTCTAAAATTTAGAGATATTTTATTTTATTTTCTTAAAATAATTTTAAGAAAATCGAGAGCCATAATTTATATTTGACAAACTCAAGCAAGAGTTATCTTTTCCTCAGAAAGAAGACAACAATTTAATTCTTTTATTTTTCAAAACCGCGGATGAAGAATTAGGCCGGCTGGAAAGGGCAAGCAAAAGATGGAATATGAGCATTGAAGCAGAAACGTCAAAGTATTATATGGTCGGCTGCTTCTCGGAAAGCAGAGCTGAAGTTGAGAGGACCACCTTCCCTCCCCTTATTTAGCCTTCCTTCCACAACGAACTACCTCATTCATAATTCATTCATTTTCATTCAACAAACATTCAACTTTGGGTTAAGAAGAGCGGGTAAATTTCAGACACATTTGTCTCGTACAGAAAACCAAAATGGGTTTCTTAACAGAGCTTTTGTTTCCACTGGTCTTTGTGTTGACAATCTTGAGCGGAAGCATTTCTGTGTCTTTAGTAGCAGCAAATGTATTTCCAATTTTTCCCAAGAATGAGCAATCCGAGGTCTCCTCATCAGTCGAACAGGACAACCAGAGAATTGGGAGGAGACTACAGGCAGCAGCGAAGACTACCATATTCAACGTGCAAGGCAATGTTTTTCCAGATGGGTAAGGAAAAATAACGAACCCCTAAATTTAAGTTTTCATTCTGGAATTTAAATTGGAAGCTAATGAATATGCAAATTGAATTGCAGGATTTACTATGTGGTTGCGTATATTGGTAACCCCCCAAAGGAATATTTTCTGGATGTAGACACTGGCAGTGATTTAACATGGCTTCAATGTGACGCCCCTTGCCGAAGTTGTGCCAAGGTAATTGACAATCGGAACCCATATGTTATTTTTGCACGCAATTGCAGAAATGCTGCATGTATTCTATGGCTAGTTCAGCGCTTTTGGGCGCTTTGGATGCTTAGATTTCTTGTAGCAGTTCATAGTGGGTATGAATGTTATTTACAATTTCCAGTCTCTGATTCAAAAGGTTACTTCCGTTTTCTGCAGACGTCCCATCAATTGTACAAACCAAATCAGCGCTCATTGGTACCATGCAATGATCCCCTTTGTACAGCTGTGCAGGCAGTAAACCGTGCAAGATATGACTGTCGGAGTTCTAATCAGCAATGTGATTACGAGATTAAATATGCCGATGGGGGGTCTTCCTTGGGATTTCTTATTAGGGACAGTTTCGTGGTGAAGCTCACCAATTCTAGTGTCGTCAGGCCTACTTCTGTTTTTGGGTAAGGCATTTTCCTTTCCTTTTTCCTCTTTTCACGTAGAATGGAAAAACTTGAGACAAATCATAAATTAGAGGAGCTAATAACCTCAAATACTATGTTTAGAAGCATCCAAAGGTCCAAGACACATTGAATGCATAGGACACTGGCAATTTACAACTTCATCTGAAGCTTGGCATAAATTTTGCACATGCCTAGAAATTCAATATTACTATTATCTAGAATGGAGCCCCAAACTGGTCTGTTGTCATAATTTATGATGATCCTAAACAGAAAACGCAATTTGAGGTGATATGGCCTTCGCTTGATTGTAAGAAAATAAAGGTTGTGGAAAGACGTTTAGGGTATCAGTGACATCATTTTTTTTGTGACAGGTGTGGGTATGACCAAGCCGGATCTTTAAAACAGCCACAAACTACAGATGGTGTTTTGGGTCTGAGCGGCGGTACAGCAAGTCTTCTATCTCAATGGGAAAAGCAAGGTCTCATCAAGAATGTCATAGGTATTTGTATTGCTGGAGGAGGGAAAAAGGGGGGATACATGTTCTTTGGTGATGATCATGTGCCCACCTCATCCATGACCTGGATTCCTATGGTTGGCAGGCCATCCATGTAAGTTGGAATAAGGAACCTTGCTCTGTTTCTCTCTCATTTTCTTGAATTGAAAGATCAAAATAAGTCTGTTTAGATATTCTTTAGTTGAAAATGATCCTCAAAATACAAAAGCTTTGTCAAAATATTGGCAATGAATCTCTATATCTCTGAAATTCATCAATTACATGTAGAATATTATTTCAATAAACATTCATGTGAAATCATCTCTCACTCTGCCTGTTTTCTTTGACACTGTAGTTTGTCAGTTTTTTCTGCCTTTGAATTATTTGGCTTTACATTTTGAGTAGGAGTTGAATTAGGCTGTTCACTGTTGGTGTGAATGCGATTTTATTCCTAACTACTTATTTGTGGGAACCCATTCACATGGCTTAAGTTTACTTGATCCTAGATGGCATTATAGATAATTTATCAAGGTGTTTGTAAGTTGTGCAGTATCTCAATTTCATTATTTGCTCATTGGTGAAATGGCATCTTCAACCTTTAATGTGGGCAGAACTGAGCTATTCAGAACTGAGCTTTTCATCTTAGATTTCTTAGTCATTTAGACCTTAATCTCTATGATCTTGACCATTGGATTTGGCTTTTTTAGATCTTTCAAATGCTTACAATATCCGGTTCCGGTCTGACCAGTATTAACTATTAAGCATGAGAGGAAACATTCCCATCATCATATGTCTATTTTTCTCCTCTGCACTCATCATGAGATGTTACTCTTAAATTTTTGAGAATTTCCCTTGTTTTAAGCAATCAATTATCCAAATCTGATCAAATCTTCTCCTACTATCTGCCTACTCAATACATGAGCTTCAAGAGAAAGTCCTAGTCCACACCCTCATCTTGTTGATATTGCCCATTTATACCTATGATAATTGCAATTTGACTGAAGATTTTTAATGCCTGATAGCAGCAAATATGAGCATCAAGCTTGCATTTCTCTGATACTGGAAGCAACAGAGTTAAAATTGCATGATTATCGCAAAGATTCACAATTATTTCAATGCACGATTACCAAATAGAGAAACATGTGCTGGCTCAGATAATTCACTACAGCATGAATCTGTAGAAAATGAAAAGTTAACTGTAAACTGAACCGTTTTGGTATTTTCTGCAAAAGATGGCTCTGTTAATTTGGAGAAGATCTGGCAGGATATGGTAACCATGTTTGGACCACTAGATCTCAAAATACAGTGTGGATATCATCTCCACAAGTACATGGAACATTCTGAGGCTAGCTAAAGTCAAATATATATGCTTGCATAATCCAAATCAATGCCACTGCTTATTCCACAACTTCAACTCATTTAACCACAATCTACCTTTGTGGTTTTGCAGCCTTCCTACTCTAAAATCCCAGGATTCCTTTAGATGCCCTGTCAGGCTTAGCTTAAGCATGTTGGACATATGCCTGTTTAATTTTTCTATAACTTTCTGGTGTTTCCCAGTATTTGGAGACATCCTAAAAACCTTAGGTTATTGGTAGGTTGATTTTTCTCTTTTATACCTTTCTATTGAATTAATTTCCAACAAACTTACTCTTTTGCATGGCTAGTTTAAATTCTTTTCAACCTAGAAATAAGTTAAAAGGTTGAGATAGGTTGCTTTTTAAATGGTAGAAGATGTTTTTTATTCCATCAACATACACAGACAAGTGTTAGCGTCCCCATTATGAATTACATTTCATAATATCCTGCCATGAATTGCCCAACTAAATGCATTTGTTTGCAGAGTTGCATAACACTTTCTTTTGTACTGTTTTCTGCTTCTGGTCATTCGCAATTTGTCTGTTTCTAATGAAAAATGTCGGAAGGGCAATTATTGGTAATTTGATTTCAGTTTGGTAATACAATTCTTGTGAAGTGTATCCTGATCTAAAAATTACTAATTTTCTTTGTGCATTCTTGCATTGATGGTCTTCACTTAAGCTTTGGAACTACTAAAATGAACAAGAATTTTGGCATAAAAATAAACGTGTCACATTTTTAGTCAAGTTACATGGTCCTGTTGTAAATAATTTGACAACCATCTTTAATATACGGTAAATAATTCAGCATGCAGTGTTTCTTTCTAGGTTATGACACATGTTTTTTTTTTTCCATATAGTACAACTTACGGGTAGTATATCACAACAGAAGTTTAGCTTTCAACTTATGAGTAAAAATGTTCACATAAAACATATCCACCCCAAAAGAAGCTAATAGATAGGCCCAAGTACATGCCTATCCTTTTGGTACATCTAACTCATGGAGACAAAATGTTTCTTGTTTTAGCTTCTGAAAAAGACTTTGGCATTCTTTTGAAATTTTGATTAGAGACAAGAAAAGGTCATCGAACTCACAAGTGAGCTAATAGCTCCGATCATTAAATTTGGAGTTTGGCATGTGTCATCTCAAATTAGTGTATTGAATATTCTGTCATCAGATGGTTTGTTGGCATCAACTATTAATGTATTTAGAGCAGGGTAAAGAGTTGATCTTGACTATTTGGATTCTAGTTAGGCATCCTCTAGTAGTAATATCCTAATTTCATGCAATTTCCAGTCTAAGAAAGTCTCCGAGCAATAAATATTTCTTTTCCTTCTCAGCAAATACTACCACGTGGGACCTGCACAGATGATCCTTGGTAGCAAACATCTTGCAAAAGATGGAGATGAAAGAAGGCTAGGAGGCATAATATTTGATACTGGCAGCTCATATACATACTTCATAAGACAAGCTTATGATGCTCTTGTCTCTGCAGTAAGTGTTGAGAGTCTAGACACAGCTTTAACCTTATGCCATTTTGATATAATTGGTTTCTAATGTAACAATGCAAGTTTAATACAGGTCAGAGAAAGCATTGGAAGACAGTTGGTACCTGATTCATCAGATCGGACCCTGCCACTCTGTTGGCAAGGGAAAAAGAAATTCAGGTGGAGGGATTTATTTATTTTCTTTTCACACTGAGAATACATTTTTATGAATGATACTGTAAATTTATTATGCTGTACAAATTATAAAGATTAATAAGATCCTATCACCTAACTCCTGTGAGCTTACCAGGTCCATTGCAGATGTAAAGTCATACTTCAAACCATTAGCTTTCAATTTCAAGAGTACCTTGCCATATACCAAAAATGCGAAGTTGGTAATCCCTCCAGAGGGTTATTTGATCATCAGTGTAAGGATGACTTTACTTTAACATCATGCAAATTTCATTCCTTAAGTTTTATTATAACAAGGTGACTAGTGCCACAATACCTCAATGTATTTCTTTTAAAATATTGAATATACTAACCAACCTTCAAAATTTCAAATATGAGCAGGCTAAAGGCAATGTCTGTTTAGGTATACTTGACGGCACCAGCATTGCTCCATACAATGTCATTGGAGGTAATTGGAATTTCTTATATGTGGTATTTTTTCTTCTAGGCTGTGTTTAATGAGGTGGTTATTCTTTGTTCATAATAATTCACGTGCCAGATGTCGGTAAGGTTTTTATTGCGAGCATTAAAACAGTCTTTTTAGTAGTTATCATAATTTTGCATTTGGTTTTGCAGACATATCTTTGCAGGGTTATCTTGTGGTTCACGACAACAGCAATAATCGGATTGGCTGGATCAATACGGATTGCACAAAGTTTCCCAAGTTCTGAATCTTCTCCATTTCCTGATTGTAGCTCTGTGGCATATAGAATGAAGTGTATACTTTTATGCTTCATATGATTTTGTTATAGAAGGTTTCAGCCTTGGGTGAACTGATCATGGTCAATTATATATATTGTTAGTAATCAATCATTCATTAATTCATTTTCAATTTTGGAAATGCCTCTAATCATTTGTTAAATGTGTGTCCTCCTATCCCCAATGTGTTTGAATTATATTATATATCCTTGTATTTCCTCCCATACTCTTTGATAAAGATATAACAGGTAACACATACATTAACATCATTGAATTGTGTTTGAGAATGCTCACATCCCATGGCAGTATGTAGATTATTTTAGGGAGTTTGAATACACTGTCTAATTATGACATTGTTTTACCCTAAAGATTTTGTTGATCCAAGTAATTCCAATTACGATAATTTGAAATGCAAGAACAATTCACATTTTGTTCTTGTGTAGCAATAAAAAACACCAAGTTTGTGCAGGAATAGATACCTAAAGAAAACTAGTAATGGACCTCCCTTCTGTTTTAACAACTATTCACCAAGTATATTCCTATGCTCCTTAGGCATAAATTTATTTTTGTGCTAAATCTACATTTATAAGCCACCAGCAATATTGAATCACTCTTCAAACCAGAAGATCGTGAGCAGTGTTTTGACACAAATATTAGCATCTAAGGAGGTTCCCAAGCCCCTTCTAGAAGTTTGGATTGTAGTTTTGAACACTCACATCAGCGACATACAGGTTGTCCTTGCTGCACAGTAACAGTAGCTCCGAGACCATGTTGAATATGGGGATATTTCTTTACTAGTAAGACAGGCTATGTTGAGAAAAAAAAGTTATAGACTACAAATGCTGCAATGAACATGTAAGCGTACATTGTACGTAGAATGCATCTGTGACAACAAACTAGATGATAAAGAACAAAAATGAAAATATTTAAGGAAACCCAAGAGTCAATAGAGAGCAGGTTAGACACATTTGAGACATCCTCAATTAGCCGAGCAAGAATGGAATTTTGTTTTTTCCTCTGTAAAGAAATTATTTAAGTTGGTGCTGATCAAATGTGTGCATCATTATACATCAAATGTGGCCATTGCTGACACTTTGGAGTTGGCTGGTTGTAACAGATTGAGCCAACGGCGGTGGGCTTTAGAAAATCCGCAACAGTTACCTGAAGAAGAAGGCGTTCCATTTGCTCAAGATCTTGGGAGAGGTGTTTGCCCTTCCACTCCCTACTTTCTTCCAGATTTTGGCACTCTAAAATAAACGAGCCTTAAAATTCCCAGCAAAGGCACAATTCATTGTCAGTGTGTTCAATTGTACTGGATAGCAGCAGGGTAATGGAAGCATTTCTACATCTTGTTATCTGTTGGTCAGAAATCCTCTACCTTTGTGACATAGAAACTGTTGGCGAGGTGACTTTCAATTTTTTCATAAGGAATACAATCAATGGAATATTCTTGTATATGTTTCATAGTCGCAAACACACAAAATGTCTTTGAATACCCATAATTGCTATGGTCATTTATAAGTCCGTAGCACTTTTCAATGGGATGGCTGAAACAAGCAAACTGAATTAACTGATAGGCAAACCTAGATTAGCATTCAGGAATAGGATTATACTGCACTCCTACCAAAGAGAGGGTTCTGTCTTATGAATGCAAAGGGATCCTTTGCCGATACAGGGCTAACTTTTAATTAAATAGAAACAAGTGATATTTCTGTGGCTCTAGAGACTGTTCTGTACCATTGCTTGTCTTCTATTTGAAGATAACACGGGAGAAAATTTCAAAGAAATGAGTACGGGCATTGTGATGTAATTGGAATGCACATAGCAGATCACAACGTTTTCACATCAAAGGGTGTTTTAATGATAAATGTTTATTTTGAATATTTAAAGAATATGAATATAATCATTCTCCCATGTCTTATTCCAAATTGTTTTTTTTTAAAAGCAAAATTGGGATAATCTTCTCTAGCTCAAGGTGTATTGTTTTTGGTGAAACGTTGTTAAATCATTTTTTTTAAAGGAAGTTTATAAATCTGTTTATAAATATTTATTAAAGGGGCATTATATTGGTATTAGAGTTGTGATCTAGCAAAGTATGAGGTTTTAATAACTTTATGTAGTTCATTGAGAGAGTATAAAGTATCTGCAGTGTGAGGAGGAAAAACAATTTGCAGGAAGTTATCTTCAGAAGATAGTGTGGAAGAAATACAAAAAAGGGGAAAATGGATTATCTTGAAGAGTTAAAGCGAAACCACACAAACCATCAAACATAAATGAGGATACAAACCATCAAATATAGATGGAGATACAAAAATAAAGAGGACTAGGATATAAGGATTCTAATCTAATAAAGGAACCTTTTATCTTATTGTATTTGTCGTAGGTAATATACTATTGCAATTAGTTTTACTTAAGTTGTGATTAATTTTATTTATTTCAACCAATTACATTTCAGTATTTTTATTTTGAAGTTCATTTTTTAATTTGTCTAATGTATATGTGAGAGATTTTTAATTTTTAAAATCTGAAAATTATTTTACTTCAATTTTATTGGGTCATACCTTTGGGGTGTTATAGGGCGGATTTCTAGAAAGCATACACATATTATGAGGCGATATTTTCGTAAGAATATATGAAAATATGAAATAGATCAAACATATATTAATACATTTTCAAAATATTAATACTTTAAATGCTAACAATTTATAAAAATAGAATGATTAATTTTAAAAATTATAAATTGAATATAAGATCTCAAATATTATGAAAATATTAAATTATAATTAAATTATATTATACGTTATCATTATCAATTTGGTATTTTTATAATTATTAATTATTAGGTTTAATCTATTCTATCTAATTAATCAATTATCTAATTAAACTATTATAACCTGACAGCAAATACAAGCCACTATATGGCACTTGTTTATTTTTTGGCTCTCTAATTAAGGGGAAATGAAGTGCACCCAATATCTCTACTTGATTTGCCCTTTGTGAGGAGTTAATGAGTAGAATGTGGTTGTCTAGTTCAACAACATGACCATGTGATGAAGATGATTCACAAAAATAAATAGGATTAGAATATAAGGATTCTAATCTAATAGAGGAACCTTTTATCTTGTTTATTTCTTGGTTCTCTAATTAAGGAAAAATGGAGTGCATCCAATATCTCTACTTGATTTTCTCTTTGAGAGGAGTTGATGAGTAGAATGTGGTTGTCTAGTTCAACAACATGACCATGTGATGAAGATGGTTTGGAAGATGGGTAGAATGTAAATAAGATACAAAGATATGGATGTTAAATGGATTGTGCGATGAGGACATAAGTGTAGATGATGAAATAAGATGAGAGGCCTCCAATTTATAGATTTATGAAAATGAAAATGTGTAGTTAAAATGAATTGTTCAACAAATGACTAGGATTGGAAGAAATGAGTTTGTCAATTGTAGACATAACCTTGTGATTGTAGAAAGTGGGGATGACTTCAACACACAAGCTAAGGGTCATTTGCAAGTAGACTCTTGGTCAAAGAGAAATTAAGGTATGTTGGCATGATTGATTGTTGATTGTAGTTATGAGATGTTATAGCATATATTTGATCATTGATGGTTGTTGGATCAGTTATTGTGGTGTCATTGATGTCAACTTGATATTTGACTATGAACTATTCATTGGAAAACTAAGTTATATATTGTGTAGGTGACAAATCAAGTGCATGGTTTCTTTGTCTAGTGTGGTTTCTTCATATGATGAGTTAGCATGTGCGATGAACATGAGACACTCAGAGATGTTTTTAGTTGTTTTATAAGCAATTTTATGTATTGCATACAAGTATTGAGAAAGTTATGATTGGTTGAAGTGAGATGGACAACCTAGTTAATTAGTTCATGATAGAGAGTGAATGATTTAATTGGCCTATCAAATTTGTGATGTTTCAAGAGATGAAATCAAGATGTTTGCTCAGTTCTTTGATCATGGTTAGAGTTGTGCATGATTTGGTTTACATAAAGGCATGTTTTGGATCGATTGAAGACAATTCAAGAAGGAAAATGAACAAAAAGTTGAATGTTTGTGTTTGATCTTGAACTAGTAACATGCAGGCCATTTCTAGTAGATCTTTCACAATGGAAAGTTTTTTGATGATACAATGATGATGTAGAACTATAAGTTTTGATGGATTGATTATACGTTGGTACTCGAGATGGAATTTTTTTGGAAGTGTGTACTTTCATTGGTGAAAGTGAAAGAGCCAAATGCTATGTGTTTGATCCATATGTGATTTAAATGGATGCTTGATTGGTACTAACTAATGATGGATCAGGGCTTGGTAATATGTTTTGGTCAAGCTATGGTCAATTTTAGATGTAACATATTTAGGTCAAGGTAGTGGGTTAACCAAATGTTGAGAAGTATATTTATATGGCAAAATGTTATTTTTGCAATTGTGATAGTGGATAACAAGATTGCAAAGGGTTGTACCATCAAGCTAGGAGTTGAATGTCTTCAAGAAGATGCATATGGTGAATTGAAGGGGCTTTGTACAAGTAATGTTGAAGTGCTAATCTCATATCACTCTTCTTGTTGAAGCCTAATAGGCTCTCAAGTTCAAAGCCCCGAATAAGGTCCCTATTAATAGGGTTAGTGAGATCTTAATAGGTTTGACATTTATTCTTTAACGAGGTGTCTCATCAATTTGAATAGGGTAAAGCTTCTAACATGGCTAGATGTAATTCCCTTAACCGGGCAACTCCTAACAGGGTCTACTCTTAATTGGGCACCATTTTAAGCTCTTAAAAGGGCCAATCCTTGAACATGGTCCATTTAAGAAAAGTGCAAATACTCGTGGATATTAATTTTGCCATGGTTTTTCCCTCTGACCAAGGGTTTCCACAAAAAAAAAATTATTGTTATGGAATTACTTGTGTGGATTCTTTTATAAGTTGTCTTATTGATAGTTTCACAAGTTAACATGGAATGAATGGATGAATAAATATGTGTTAGATCTTCTATTGGTTAATCGGTTTTGTGGAGTTGTGGTTAAGTTTTGGTTATTGA
The DNA here is from genome assembly GCA_028749045.1 of Cupressus sempervirens. Taxonomy (NCBI): domain Eukaryota; kingdom Viridiplantae; phylum Streptophyta; class Pinopsida; order Cupressales; family Cupressaceae; genus Cupressus; species Cupressus sempervirens. The sequence continues at coordinate 265,019,021 of CM053787.1, read as the reverse complement.
TTCACCCCCCAATAATCTTGGACCTTAAGTATATTAACAAGGTAGGTAATTTTCTCAACAAAACTTGAAAATTCTTTAGCCCTAATGAATCTCTTTTATAGAAAACCAAATAACTCTAATACTAGCAAAAAGATAGAAAACAATCTAAAATTCAACTAGAGCAGCCTAAACTAGACAAGGCTCAACTAAAGCACACATATGAAAACATGTGCTAATTATACATTAGAATATGTATGAGAATTTGCAGTGATGATGATTTCAATGTACAAGCTAAGAATCATTTGTAACCACACCACATGTTAGAAAAAGAAAGATAATTTACTCAAGAAAACCCAAGAATTTTATAGTGATTTCACAAAATGAATTGGTATTATAATTGGGATTAATTACAATGCTAACAAATTATTGGAAATGCCTAAAATCATTCCTTATGGATTTATTAATTCACACAAGCCAATCACCTTTCTAATTATTAATTAAATTCAATTTAATTAATTATTAGGTATCCTATTAATATAATTAATTTAAATAATTAGTCCTAGTGCAAATGAAGAGATCTCTCCACCTTTCCCTTTTCTCAACAATAAGGAGATTTATGATGTAATTTACTACAATCACATCATATCCATCTATCTCTACGAGGAGATTTTCTAGATTGGATTACATCTCCAACTAGTAAATATTGAATGAGAAACATAAATTTATGAATTATGAGACCTCGTGTTTCATTTTTGTCAAAATTGACTATCTCTTCCAAAAGCTGGAGTTTTCACATGGACTACCCTAAAAAAGAGAGTTCTAATAAGGGATAGACTTTGACACATTGGAATTATAGATAATTTCAACTGTGTTATGTAGATTCCTACATGAATTGGGGTCAAAAGTTGTTGATTATCTTTTTTTTATTGGGATCAGAATATGTCAAAATGTAAATGCATAGATTTCTCCACCTTTCATTTTCCCAACAATGGAGATATTTGTTATCTAATTTTTGCAATCATGTTAGATCCATCTATCTCCACGAGGATATTTTCGAGTTTGGTTAATGTCTCCAATTGGTACATATTTAGTAAGTGATATAAATTTTTGATTTTGAGGCCCCCTCAAAACCTTTTCATTTTTGTTGGAATCAAGCAGTTCTTCCAAAATTTGAAGTTTTCACATGCACTCCTAGAAAAGATAATTCTAACAAGTGACATAAAATCCCATTTTGGGATTGCGAATAACTTTAATTGTGTCATGTAAATCCACAATGGAGATAGTTGATCATCTTATACTACAATGTGATCACACACAAAAATACTTTGTTGAAAAATAAGCTTCGCTACTCAACCCCTCTACCAAATTTTCTCATTGAAGTGTTTGAGAGTTGGTACCTCTTTTACCAAGAGTCCTTTGCAAAGATTGAAACTTCAATACTAAAATTTGTCAAATATACTCTACCAAATTTTATCATTGAATTGTTTGAAAGCTACAAGGGTCCTTTGCAAAGATTGAAAGTTCAATATTAGAAATTGTCAAATCATCTACATCTACAAGTAAAGGGTTAACATCCATGCTTACTTCATACGACTACTGATTGCTTTCTATTTGGGAACAAATTCCCCCCCCCCCCCTTCAATGGTAGTGTTATGATCAATATTCCTCTTCTATAAAATGGAAACCTCCTCCACATGGGTTCACTAATTGAAACTTTGATGAATCCTCTCAAGGAAACTTGGAGCCTTCTAGAGTGGGATGTGTCATCATTTATACATCAAGGACAATATTTTGTGTTGTAGCATATAAAGTTCAATATTGCCTAAATATTTTTGTTGAGACTTGGGCTTGCTACTTGGGTCAAAACTAGAAAAGAAACTCTTAGTCTCCCATTTGGATATGGAAGTGGATTCCTTAACCATTATCATTGCATTAAATTCAAGGTAAGAAACTAATTGGAAAATAAACTATATACCAAGTGTATATACTAATATGTTAGCAAGAAATATTAATATATTAAGAGAACAAAGAATTAACTAACAAAACTAATATAACATATAAGAGAGACTAAAGAGAAATCCCTAATTAGGAATGTGAGCCAAATGAACGGACTCTCCCAATAGGAATTAGCTCTTTGCTTGGTAGATGAGTCTATGTAAATGATTGGTATGTATGCTCAAGGCTTCTCAAACTATGCTTCAATGGAGATGGAAAATGGAAAATTGGTAGCTTTGTGAGCTCTCAATTTGGCATTATAAGGGTATGGTTAAAGGCTTTGTTTCTCAAACTAGCATTATAACTTTAGCTTAAAGGTTGTGATGAAATGACTTGGGAGAGGATTCAATTTATAGGCAAAGGGCTTGAGGGATGGAGGGCTAGGATGCAAGGAGAGATGAAAGCTTAAGGAGGGCTAGGATGCACTCAAAGGGGAGCACATGGATTGTTCTTGTTTAGCACCAATCAGGGAGTGACACATGTCACAAGGTGAGTGGATGGAGGGAAGGGCAAGGATGAGTCAACAAAGGAGGCTCAAGGGATAATATCTTCATAAAGACCCTTCATAAATGGCTTGTAAGAGCAATGAATGGACTTATAAGAGTCTTTATGGCCTTGTAAGAGCATTCATGGTTGGGTGGTTGGGATATTTTGGAAGGAGTTGAGATTGTTGACTTTGCTTGGCTTAGGAAAGTCTTAAGCTTGCTTAGGGAATATGACAAGGTTAGGAGGGGGATTAGAGGTGATTTAGGATTAGACTAAGCTTGTTAGAGATGTGCAAGTGGATGGCATTAAATGAGGGTGGGTGAGTTAGTAGCTAACCTTGGTTAGTATGAGTGGATGGGGTGGATTAGGCTAAATTGAAGGTTTAGAGATAGGCTTAGGAAGAGGATAAAGTCCTTCTAGAAGAGTCTAGAACTTCATAAGGTTTTGAAGATAAATAAAGTTTATTTATCTCAAGGGTTTGGGTTGAGGAAATATTTATTAAAACATTTTTAATAAACATGAGGATTGATATTTAGCCATAACACAATAAATGATTAAGGGTAGAAAATGATGGGATTAGCCTATAATCGAAATTAAAGAAGGATTAGGAGATTTTGGAAGAGGTTAGTGGTCTTAAGGAAATTGGCCAAGTTTTGGGCAAATTTTTTTTTTTTTTTTTTTTTTGGGTTTTTTGGTCAATTTATTAATTAAATAATTAATAAATAAGGAAATAATGTTTAAATAAGATTTAAACATTTTTGGGAGGGATTCCTTAATTAATTAGAAAATAAAAATATTTTATTTTCTAAAGGATTTTTAGGTGTCTACATTTTGCCCCTCTTTGACATAGTGTTGAGACAACATTATTTCAAAGAATTTTGAACGAAGATGACACGAGGAAGATGTTTTAGCAACAAGGTTTCCCTAGTCTCGGATAAGAAGAGGAGAGACTAGACTTAGATGATGCCCCCTCAAGAAGGCGGTAGAGAGAGAAATGAGGCTCGACGGCTTCTTGAAAAGCACCAGAAATCGAGACGAGCAGAGACATAGATTGGTTTAAGAGAAGAGGTGAAATTAGCTCAAACTCTCACTACGGGAGAATGATAAAGGAAGAATCAAATGCACAAGAAGAAGCAAGCTTAAGACTTTAGCAAAGGTGGAGGATGAAGGAGCAGAGTGCTAGAAAAAAGAATCTAGGATAGGGAGATGGATGAGGAGATGAAAAAGCTGATGCAACAGGATTTCAAAGAGTCAGATTGGCGGAAGATGGGTTTCGGAGATCCCTAGGACTAGGATTGTGGATCTTGAAAGATGAGGCTTGGTGGATTGATTGGATTGGTGGATCCCTAAGACTAAGATTGTGGATCCCTAAAGCTAAGAGTGATGATTGATTCTGAGAGATACGGTTGCATAGGCTGGGGTAGGAGAGACAGATGCTGGATATGGATGGGGGATAATGGAGATGAAGGGAATCCATTGAAGCTTTTTGAGCGGGGGGATACTTCAAAGAGAAGTACCACCATGTAGTTGAGCACTAGATTTGCTATAGGATTGTTGGTTAATTGCCAAGGTTACCAAGAACATCAAGGCCTTTTCACCAACTATCCAGAGGACTAACGAACTGACTCAAAAAAAACACGCAAGGATTGCCCCAGCATCACACATGAATCTTAGAGGGAGCAGCGTGGAACCGACACTGGGTAACCCACAAGCAAAAAAGAGAAATAAACAAAAGACTTGATCAAGACCTTACGCTAAGATTGCCCCATTTGTAGCATACCATGATATGGAAGATCGTGGCAACCTTGAGGAGGGAACAAAAAGATTGCTTGGAAAAGATACTTCAAGACCCAAAAGGGAAAATTCCAAATCAAAAGAAAACGAAAATCCAAAAAAGAACCGTTTGCCAACGAGATGGGTAGGACGAGGTACTAACGAACCAAGATCAGACATGAGGAAAGCTATATCCTACAAGGATCTATCGGAGAGCACCTAAACTAATGGAACTAGATGAGTGATGCATCTGGCAAGTTGAACGAAGAAGGATAACACTTTGGTGATAGGAGATCTAGCTAAAGGATGCATTGGAATAGCTAACCAAGGGTTGTGCGATGTGTGCAAGGTGTTGATCAAGGAGGAATTGACACGAAAGCTGAATAGATACAATGGTACTAAGCTAAAGAGAATGTACAAGCTGATAGACCAAGATATGGTACAAATATACAAGATGTTTTGGACAAGATTGGATATACAAGCTATGATACAAGCATTGGATACAAGATTATTTACAAGCTGTACAGGAGCTCCGGACGGTAAGATAGTGGGATGGCACAAGTTGGTGCAAGATGCAGAAGCTAAGGATGAGGTGATAGTGAAAGATATGGATTTGGCAGGATGCATCCAATGATGATGATAGATGTGTGACCAAGGATGGGGACAATGCTAAGGTTGGTGGTAGATGAGTTGATAGATGGCACTAGAGTGAATGGCTAATGAGAGGATGACATTGGATTTGCATGAGGATAGCCTAGAGAGAGATACCAATGACAAGGGAGGATGGACAAGATAAGATCTCCAAGGAATACAGTGCCCCCAGTCAGAAGATGACATGTGGAAGGAGGTCTTATGATGGATCTGATAGGATTGAAGCTAGGATGGAAAAGTTGAAGGCGCTAGGGAGATGAATGATAGCTGGGATGATGGGGCGAGGTTGCAAAAGTAAAGTGGATAGTGATAGATAAAAGCTGGAGGATGAAAGATAGGTGGATAAACTAGAAGATGGAGTTGGATGGCAAGATGTGACCAAAAGCATGAGGATGATAGGCTAAGTTGGGGATGGCTGGATTACGCATGATGCTTGTTTGCCAAGTTTTCATCATGGTACTTGTCCAAGGCGCTTGAATTGCTAAGTTTTCACCAGTGGATGTTTTCTTTTTCTTTTTCTTTTCTTTTTGACTTTGGACTTAGCTGGAATGATTTTGGCTTTCTTCAGCTATTTTTGGATTTTTCACTAGCTATTGGAATGTTCAATTTTGTTGCTAGCTGTTGGTACATCGGATGTGTGATTTATGCAATAGCTCGGATTAGATGGGATTGATGGTAGGAGATGGAGGGATGAAAAGGTTGGAAAGGAGCATGAGATGGGGATGCTTGCAGGATCAACATTGGCACATGTTGGGACAAGTGTGAAAAGAGCATATGGGGGATAGATGGTAGATGCGGGCTTGATGGAGGATTTGTGGAAGCGCACTTGGGGATATAGGCACCCAAGATGGAGTTAGGAGATGGGGGACATGAGTCACTAGATGGGGGATTAGCAATGGTGGATGCCATTATGCATTGGGTTTCAACTTTTTTCTTTGGGATCTACATGGTTTTGGATTTTCTTTTCATAGGCTTTTGCATTGTTTTTCATTCTTTGATTGGATTTTTCCTTTTTGGAGTATGTCTTTTATAATAGACATATGATTGCCTAGGATGTGGATTTTTAGCTTTATGCATTTTGAAGTTGGCATTTACATTGCTGCAGTAAGCTTTGGGAAGATGGTTATGAGAAGCTTTGCGAGATGGAGAGGATATGTAGGAGCTCATAGTGGGAGGATGATGGATGATGTGCCCTGATATGTTCTTTTGTTGATCTTGCATAGGAATGGATGGAATAGGATTTTTATGATGGCTGATAGGAAGATGGAGGATGGTAGATTTTGGGACATAGGGACCCGAAATGAATTTAGCGGATGAAGGGGGGATATGGTAGGTTGTTTTGGGTTGCAAAGATGGTGGAGGGGGGATGACATAAGATTTCTTGAAGGAGTGATGGGAGGCTGGCATGGTGGGCTTGGAGATAGGCTTGATTTGGGGATGGTGTGTACCAACACTTTTAGATGGTGAGCCTTTGGATATATATCCAAGACCATGAAATCTTGGATTCTTTTATGCAATAATAGGCTTTCTGATTCCTTGCTCTTGTGGTCCTAAACCTTGACCTTGATAATGCCATCGATTGAGCATTTGAACGAGCTAAGAAAAATTTTTACTTGGAGAAGATGGTAGAAGTTCTTTATTAGATGTACTGCAATGGGGAGATACTATTCTTAATTCTTCTGTTGAGAGGAGGCCACCATGGATGAATGTAAGTGAACCAAGAGGGTAGATTATAGATGGTGGAATAGCTTGGATAGGTGGTAAGATAGAAGCATGGAACGGAGGAGATGGTAGGATAGGATCTTGATTTAGTTGATGGGATGAAAAGATATCCTGCAGTAGAGGAGGTATGACTGGAGGTTTTGGAGATGGAGGGGATGGTGACTGCACTATGGATGGAAGACATGGTACAATGATATCTTCATTTATGCTTTGGGGGATGTCAACATGATTTTGGGCAGGATCTTGATAGGATTGGATTGGAGTGGATGGTGCGATAGGAGGTGAAGGGATGGATTCTTCAAAGGCAACAGATGGATAGATGGGAGATTCGGTAGTGGAGATGGGTGAGTAGAAGATGGATGCATAAGGGTCATTATGGGAGATTTGGGAAATTCTTGGAGGTGATGTGGATAGGATTTGGAGGGATTTTATAGGTGGTGGGATTTTGATGCTCGTAGGAAGTGGAAGGATTTTAAGCAATTTGATGGATGGTATGGGGATGATAGCTATGGGAGATGGAGGTGATATTATAGATTAGCTTCATCACTGACTACTTCACATTGTTGGATTAGATGACATGACTCATTGACTGTTGGAGGCGGCTTTTCTTGTATTTCCTCTAGGAGATTCCTTGGAGACTTGTGTGTCAGAGGTGGAGGTGGATTGACAGGAATAGCTAGTGTGATGGGGGTGGAAGATTGGAAGCTTGGTTGATTGGGTGATGGAGGAGAATCTGGGATATCAGATGGCATGACTAGATAGTTTGGAATAACTCTTGGATTTTGGGGGATGGTTGGTGGAATGTTTCTAAGGCTCTCAAGATACCCGTCATAGTCAACAAGATTTTCATCATCATTGGAATAGGAGGTGGCGGGAGCAAGGATAATGCAACCAAACACATCATCATAGGTTTGGGATTTCATGTTTTGATGATGAGTTGGATGGGGATGGGGTCTTGCATATGGATGAACATGGAAGCTCATGGTTGGATTTGGATTAAGCATAGGTTTTGGATTGGTTGATGAAAGATTTCCTAGGGAGAGTCAAAGTTGCATGATAGACCTAAGGAGGATTGGCTTGGAGACTTTAACTTCAAAGATATGTTGCCAAAGCATGAAAGGTCTGCTTTCCTATGTGCAAGCTTGGTGGTGATTGTGTCAACTTAAGGATAGACTGATGATCCTTTAGGAAGAACACGAGATTGACCACTTGGGGATCCCAACTTTTAGCTCAAGGTGACAAGGGATAACAAGTGACAAAGCTAGATTACCCTAGACAAAGCTCTGTCAAAGGGATAACCTTGGTGATATTGGTGGATTGGTAGGATTGATTGGATAGAAAATTCTGGTAGAGTGACAACAACTCCTTAAAGACTTGGGTGTGATTTTGGATTGTGGATTTTGGTGCTAGCTAGCTTGGGAGATTGATTTGGATGAACCTTGGATTTGGGATTGTTCTAAGGCAAAGAACTAAGGGAGCTTGGATGATCTTTTGATGAGGCAGTGACTACGCTAAGTATGCCTTGAGTTGGGAGATTTCTTCTTTTTTGAGATTTTGACTTAAGTTGGCAAACATTCATTCAAAAGCTATGAACAAACAAGCAGACAAAAGTTTGAAGCAAGCACGTGAAACACACCAACATCCTAAGAAGCTTTCTACAAGGATGAAATTTGGTTTAGCTAGGGAGTCCTCGATATACACAAGGTACGTGAGGCCCAAATCCGTAGATGAAACCAAAAAGATGTCACACAGCTGAGAGGAGCGGTAACCCACTTCTCCTCTTTCACTTCTCAAGGGTATAAAGTTCCTTGAGTCTTAGCCCGAGTGACAAGATTTTTGATTCCAAGAGAGGTGTCTTTGGATTCACCTCCCGATCTTTATACTCCGCTAGAATGCTGGAGTTGAGGTCATCCCAAGGGGTGATGAAATCCCCAAGCAAGCCTCCTAAAAAGAAACAAGGTTTTGGATCCTAGTCTTATGCACCCAAGATAGCCTCGAGAGACGAGAAGGGGAGGGAAGATTTGGATGACCTTGGGCTAAAAGACAAAGTTCTTTTCCAACTGACACTTAAGTTTTTTGATCTAGACTTTGCAAGCACTAATGTTTAAGATACAATGTTTATTCCAACTTTGAAGCGTTCAAAAAAAGTAAAATCGATCGAAGAATGTGAACAAGAAGAAGAGTTAGGGTCAACAAAAAAGTAAACCCGCATGCCCGGAGGCCCTCCACATCAAGTATCGATTAATTTCTTTTAAGGCATTCAAGAGTTGGTGTGATTTTGTTTTAGGCACAAAACAAAGATGTGTGAAATTTGATTTCAAGCACGCGCCCGGAGGCCCTCCACGTCAAGATTTGTTCAAATTTTAATACCCAAATGAAGTGTTAGCGAGCCTAATGTGCATTCAAAGAATTTTCTAAGTTAGAAAAACTAATAAAAACACAAGTAAGTGAAGTTTGATCTTTGTGGAGCACTTAACACCCTCTTAGGTGGACCCATCCCCATAGATGGCACTGAGATTGCAACCAATGGTTAAATTGATGGGTGATTAAAGAGGGTGAGTCCAACTACAAACTCACTTAGAGTGTCTTTATTTGGTTTGTATAATTTAGGAAGTTTCTAGAATGTAGATTCTTTTTATGCCCCAAAAAATGATTATTTGATCTATGGCATTCAAGATTGGATTTGTTGTTTTAATCATACATTCCAAGAAAAATTTGATTTTAATCTATGACACTCAAGAGTGATTTTAGCAACATGCATTCAAAGACAAGTGATTAAACATTCAAATTTTTTCTTTTGAGCATTCAAGATTGAGATTTTGTGTGTTGTTTTAAGAACTTTGAAGTGCTTTGTTTTAACCTTAGATCATTCAAGATTGTTTTGGACTCAAAAGTGAAAATGACTCTTTGGACTTTGGTTTTCATTCAAGATTTTGTATTCTAGTTTGCATGTTTTAAGCCCAAAAATGATATTTCTAGATTGTTTTGATGCATGAAAAACCTAAGAAACATTCAAGATTTTGCAACAAGACATTTGTTTGGAACAAATAACAAAGCTTTTAGCAATTTTGACAACCATTTAGGACTCTTAGTTTTCATGAGATTTTTAAAAGAACTTTAAAATATTTGCAAATGAGGTTCATTTTATCCTTGATTGATGCTTTGAGTTTGATTTAGATTTTAGTGTGCACTTTAGTGTTGATTTTGAACCTTTTGAAATGGAAACTTGAAGTTCTTTTTAAATTCTCAAAAATGAAGTGTTCCTAACTTTTCATGAATGCATCTAAAACCTTGATGTTGAAAGGATGCAAATGATTGGATTGGTTTAGTTTCACTTGTTAAAAGATTTTTTTTTTTTTTGCAAATTTTTAGTTTTTAATGGATTTAAGTATGATTTGGGGGTTCATTTTAAGCACTAAAAAGAAGTGTGTATGATTTTGCTTCCTTAAAAAAAAATAGCCAAGATCTCCCACAAGAAGAAGAAGAAGAAGTAGACGGAATAAGAAGAATATAGACAAGAAGAGGAAGAAGAAATCCAAGTGCTTTGTCCACCTCTAAGCTTGAAAAATCTGCAAATACTATGAGATAGACTATGAGTTCCTTTGTCTTCTTCATGCTCATGTGGACCTACAAAACCAATTTATACAATCTTACCAATCACAAAAACAAGCAAAATTAGCCAAAATTAGCAAATGACATACAAAACTTGACTAAAAAAGCTAATGAAGATGACCCATGTGGGGTCCCACCGGGTGTGCCAAAATGTATATACTAATATGTTAGCAAGAAATACTAATATATTAAGAGAACAAAGCAATTAACTAATAAAACTAATATAACATATAAGAGAGACTAAAGAGAAATCCCTAATTAGGAATGTGAGGCAAATGAATGGACTCTCCCAATAGGAATTAGCTCTTTGCTTGGTAGATGAGTCTATGTAAAATGATTGGTATGTATGCTCAAGGCTTCTCAAACTATGCTTCAATGGAGATGGAAAATGGAAAATTGGTAGCTTTGTGAGCTCTCAATTTGGCATTATAAGGGTATGGTTAAAGGCTTTGTTTCTCAAACTAGCATAATAACTTTAGGTTAAAGGTTGTGATGAAATGGCTTGGGAGGGGATTCAATTTATAGGCAAAGGGCTTGAGGGATGGAGGGCTAAAATACAAGGAGAGATGAAAGCTTAAGGAGGGCTAGGATGCACTCAAAGGGGAGCACATGGATTGTGCTTGTTTAGCACCAATCAGGGAGTGACACATGTCACAAGGTGAGTGGATGGAGGGCAGGGCAAGGATGAGTCAACAAAGGAGGCTCAAGGGATAATATCTTCATAAAGACCCTTCATAAATGGCTTGTAAGAGCAATGAATGGGCTTATAAGAGTCTTTATGGCCTTGTAAGAGCATTCATGGTTGGGTGGTTGGGATATTTTGGAGGGAGTTGAGATTGTTGCCTTTGCTTGGCTTAGGAAAGTCTTAAGCTTGCTTAAGGAATGTGACAAGGTTAGGAGGGGGATTAGAGGTCATTTAGGATTAGACTAAGCTTGTTAGAGATGTGCAAGTGGATGGCATTAAATGAGGGTGGGTGAGTTAGTAGCTAACCTTGGTTAGTATGGGTGGATGGGGTGGATTAGGCTAAAATGAAGGTTTAGAGATAGGCTTAGGAAGAGGATAAAATCCTTCTAGAAGAGTCTAGAACTTCATAAGGTTTTGAGGATAAATAAAGTTTATTTATCTCAAGGGTTTGGGTTGAGGAAATATTTATTAAAACATTTTTAATAAACATGAGGATTGATATTTAGCCATAACACAATAAATGATTAAGGGTAGAAAATGATGGGATTAGCCTTTAATCGAAATTAAAGAAGGATTAGGAGATTTTGGAAGAGGTTAGTGGTCTTAAGGAAATTGGCCAAGTTTTGGGCAAAAAATAATTTTTTTATTTATTTTGGGTTTTTTGGTCAATTTATTAATTAAATAATTAATAAATAAGGAAATAATGTTTAAATAAGATTTAAACATTTTTGGAAGGGATTCCTTAATTAAATATTTTTAATTAAGATAAAGGGATTTAATGGCATAAAAATAATAATTGATTAATTAAATAATTAATTAATTAATTAATGATGATGTCATCAGGGATTTTTCAGAAAATAAAAATATTTTATTTTCTAAAGGATTTTAGGTGTCTACACCAAGCATTCTCTCATTTGGACAAGAATGACGATGAGGCAAGTCCTAAATTTCTACATGAGTGGGTATGCAACTCTAGAAAACTCCTAATGCTCCATATATTGGAATGCCTTCCAAAGACATTCTTAGTCTCACATTGCTACTCAAGGCATGCTTGGAGAACCAAATTATCATATTAATGTTTTAACCTATTTTTTTATTATGTTATCACTTTTAAATGGACTCCCCAAATGTGATTGTCAAGCATAACATTTGTAGGTCAAGGAAACATATGGGAGAACTCCCCAGACTCACTTAACACCTTACCATATGGAAAATTCCAAGTCCAATGAATAAGGAAATCAAATGCATAAAAAACATCGATACATAATTATGAAGTTTACATATGTGCACATTGCGAAATTGACAATTTTGGTAAGACTACATATCCAAATAAGTCCATGAATGAAATTCCACATATATAGCCCATCATTCCATATTATAAAATCACATAAAATCTGCTAAAATCCCCATTTTTATCATATCACGGTCGGAACCTTTGACAATCCTTCAAGAAGCTTCAAAAAATGAAACTGCAAAAAACCAAAATTCAAATAACCATTTAGGTGCAAATACATATGACAACACATTCCAACAACCAAATTATTTTTTGAATCATTCTATACAGATTTGAGGAGCACAAAATTTTATAACACACAGTTTTCAAATCTAAATGAAATATAAACGAAGAATCATATTAATGAATTGTTATAAACAAAAAGAATGATATTTTCATTCCTTGTACTAGTTTAACGTAACCAATTTTAACTAGGGAAGTTTAGAACCAAACAAGAAATAACTTGAATTTAATAATACAGTTTCAACAATCTTTAAAATTTAAAATTCCTACATTTACGGAGGAGCAAACCAATTCTCCATGTAGTCAGGTTTTGCGAAGAGAAAAATGCAAAAAATAAACCAAGTGTGAAAATGACTACAATTTCCCATTATAAAAACTCACCATATTTTTTTTATCGGTCATTATAAAATTCATGATTTTTATTTTTATTTTTTGATAGATAAACAACCCATTGATCTCAGATTGGTTTTGACAAATTAGTGTCTATACACTTGAGTCATCTACTTAGTTCATATCGAAGAAGTAACATATATCAAACATAACATATAAGATAGTGCACACCAAGTAAATAGTGATTGCTGAGCCACTCAAGTGCCAAGTCACTCACATGCAGAGCAGATAGTATGTGTCGAGTGATTCAAGTGCCAAGCATGCAATGCATGCTAATTCATTTAGATGTTGAGTGACAACATTGAAGTTACAATTAGTGTCGAGCACCAGGGACTTTAGATGTTGAGTAATACAATTTTGACATAGTTATTTGTATTGGCACAAACTACTATGTAAACCCTTTTTTAGCTGACTTAAGTATTATTTTATGATATTTTTTGATAAGGATGAATCTTAATTGTGAATCCCTATGCATTACATGCATCCAATCTAAAAAAGGGAAGGTTTAAGTGGCAATATGGGTGAATCACTATCATTGATTCATACCTAACCCTAAATCACCTAGGTCTTCTTAAGGAAGATAAAACCCTAAAGTGATGAAAAGGAGTGCTAAGGAGAATTGAAGAGAGTTTGCATGCGCAAACAAAAGCATTCATAGTGATTAAGGTGTTATGAATTGAGTTACATTGCAGAATTAGTTAGAAGGAGAATAGAGCAAAGGAAACAAAGGTACATCTGATAAAAAGGGATCAAGTACACATAAGTATATAGATTATTTCACATCAAGCAATAGAGTGCTAACCAAATGATTATTGCTGAGACATTTTAATAGGTGAATCAGTTAAATCTCTTAACAGGGTAGTCCTAACAGGCTATTGTAAATCCTTTAACATGGTGCTTACTTCATTGTAAGTTAAAGTCCTCTTATCAGGAACACTTTTAGTAGGGTATTTAAATCATTTAATAGAGTAAGATCTAACAATCTTGTAAACCTTTAATAGGGAAGGCCTTTCACAGGGTAGATCATGTTTCATGGTCAAACATTGTAACCTTCATTGGATGCACTTTATTATTGCAGTAGTAAATATTTGTGGGTATCATCCCCACCCCATTTTTACCTTCTCCTTGGAGGGTTTTAGGGTAACCAACTATCTTGTGTCATACATGTGTTGAATATTTACTTTCATGTTATGAATGTATGTGCTTAATTTGGTATTTTAGTTTATATGCATAGACTTGGAGATGGATGTGTGGTGAATAGTTTTAGTGGTTGAAAGTTTTAGGTGCTAATTAACCACCCCCTGCCCCATGCGCCCCCCCCCCCCCCCCCCCCCCCCCCTTCAAGTTAACTTTCCTATTGTATTTCCAACAATTGGTATCAGAGCCTTGTTCTCTAAAAGAAAAGCTTTGCAACTTTGAGAAAAGATCTTGGAGATGGAAATCTACAAATTGGGAAAGACTATTGAGAATCAAACAATTGAAATACAACTTTCCCTATATCAACATAATGAAGAAAGAGATGAGTTAAAGAGATCATTGAAGAGAAGGAAGGAAATTACTATTCAAGATAATGAAACACAATACCAAGAGATTGACACTATTGAATTATTTGCAAATGGAAACTCCAATGAATTTGATGCAGTAGTTGTAGATCTAATGGAAAAGAATGGAACTCTAACTGAAGAGGTCAAAAATCTAAAGAGAGAACAAGAGATCCAATTAGTATTACTATGCGAAGTGACCAAGTGGAAAAAGAAAGTTGAAGAGGAGAAAGTCATGATTGAAGATGACAAAAGGATTTTGACTGACTAACTGGAAGAGAAAACATTAGAGGTAACTAGGATTGCTAACATGCAATTGGAAACCTTGAGTCAAATGATGACTACAAATCATGAACTAAATGCAAAGGATATTGAGATCATAACACTGAAGTTGCATAATGAACAACTAATAAATGACCTAAAAAGAGAAAAGGAGTTTGTTAATAGTTTCAAAAAACTTGGTGAAGCCATAAAATACTTTAAACAATTGATGAGATCCCCTAGATCCAACAAAGATACTTCTAGATTGGGATACACTAGTATTAAAGAAGGAGAATCATCCAAAAGTGGAAAAGAGAGAAGTGACAAAGGTAAGAAATGCAAACCCACTTTTCATAATTGTGGTAAGACAGGTCATACTGCTAATGTTTGTAGGATAAAAATTGAAAATTAGAATCCTAAGCAGAAATTCATGGGTCATTGCCATAAATGTAACAAACAAGGACATTAGGCACATGAATGCAAAAACAAGACCATAAGCTCACAAAGATTTGAAGGATACTACTATAACTATTAGAAGTATGGACATAGAGCATATGAGTGCAGATCCAAGCCTAAATTGTCATCAAACAAGTAGACAAAGATAAGGCACAATGACAACTCTTATAATTGGGATTATAATTCAAGGTATAGCTTTCACTATTGTCAAGAGTATGGACATGTTTCTGAAAATTACATAAGAACACATTTCAAAAGTGACTACAATAGATGGTTGAGTCAAACCACGTGTTTTATTTGTTTGAAGACTAGTCACATATGCAAAAATTGTCCAACAAGGTCAAAGGCACCAAACAATGTGTTCAACAAAGGCAAAGGAAAGGCAAATGTTGAGAATATTAGATATGAGATGAACAAGACATGGAAGAGAAAGGAAGATTGCAACACATCAAGTGTAGAAAGGATCACTTCACCTAATGGGTTAGGTGATCACACCTCCTGTAATTAAGCAATCAAGAGGTAAGTGGGACTGATATCTAAAAGGATATACTTTACATTAGTTCCAAGGGTTTAGTTCTGAAAAGATTACATATGCATGAAGAAAGATGCAAAGTGTTGTTAAGAATCAAGAAGAAATCTTTAAGTTTTTTTAAATTTTCATGTTATTGCCGTGCATGAAAAGTTTCACTATGTTTGTTGAGTGAAATATCAGTTGATGTCAAGCATCACAATTGTTAGTGTTTACCAAGCTCATAGTGATTGCTGAGTGGAAAGGAAGCTTCATGAAAGTTGAGTGAGTTGAAATCTTGATTAAAGTTGAGCTTACAACTTTGTAAGCACTAAGCATCAATTGCAACGTTTTGAGATTTATAAGATCAATTTCTACTCATTTGACATTATTCAAATTTGAAGGAGAGCACAAAGAGCTACAGATGAACTAGAGAAATTGTTCTGAGCTTTTTCAAATGGATTCAATAGTCACTCAACACAATCACTACAAATTTGTAAAGGTATTTATTGAGTGCCAAGCTATGCAATTTGAATTTTTTGCAAAACCTAGTTTTATGAAATAGTGTCTAGCTCTTCAGCAACTAAGGTTGTAGAGGGAAAGGAAGTTTTGAATTTGCAATTGATAAGTAATGAGATCAAACAACATAATTTTATAGCTATCCCAAACATAGCTTATAAACAAGATCCATCTAGTACATTGTTAATGATACCATCACAAGTCTTAATAATCCAATATGTTAGATGCTACTAGACATGTAAGGTTGGAATAATAGGAGACATGGAAATTAGGGAGATATATGGGAAATTGTGTGAAAATGGAGCGTTAAAGGAGGAATTCAAAATTGTTGAGAAGAAAGGGTTAACCCATGCCCTCGACTTCTCCAACATATTCAAGATAGAATGGATAAAGATAGTTTTGAGTAGGATACATGATAATTCTATATGGTTAGAGAATGGACCGGTGAAAATCACCAAGAAACTTGTGCATAGAGTTACAGGGTATCCAACCCTAGATCAACCAAAGACATTGAGAAGTGAAGCAAAAGAGATAATTGAAAGGAATATAGGGGCTATATGGAATAAATGAGGGATGAAAATAGATACAATCACATATTCCTTAATTTATTTTTCAGTGATGATTATAAAACATAAGTTCTACCGATCCAACAGGCTTAAAAATGTTCCATGTATTTCAGTGGATGGGGGATACAAGATAGTGAAGAAAGATCATACTTATGATCTTATCAAGTTGCAATTGCAACAATTGACTAAGAATTTGGGAGCCATAAGGAAGACCAAAAGTGCACGATGCAAATTTGGATCTATTCTTGTATGTATGTTCTTTTATGTACAGAATACATTTCCTACTTTTGGAAAAGTTGCATGGAAGCTAAACAAACCTATTGCAGTGCAAATAGGTGAATTCATTGAGCAACTAGGTGATAATTTCAAGTCAGTCATGACAAGATACGTTGATGACTTCAAGTAGACAATGAAGAAAAGACTGAGGATTCTAGTTTCACTAGTGGAGAAACATTTTGATGATGTTTTCTTCCTAGTTGACACTGACTACACATATGTCTAGGAATTAGTTCCTAGAGTTAGATAGTCAAGACCATTGGGATATGAAATCAACATTGATGAAGCCTTTGCAGCTATAACAACATTACTTGTAGAAGAAGTGGACAAGGAGGCTAAAACTTTTGGGAATTATGATATGGCCAAGTCAAAAATCACAATGAACTTGAAGACTTCTTTAGTAATAGAAAGAAGAATAAGATGGTAAAGAAATTGAAAGAAAAATTTGGTGAAGGGGGAGAAGAAGAAGAAGATGACGCCGATGATGATGAAGAAGAAAATGCACTAGTCCAAGCACCACTTGACATCACCCAAGTTCAAGGAGAGGACCAACAAGAAGAGGAAGTAGAAATAGTAGAAGGTATCAAGGGAAAAGAAGCTAGTGAAGCACCTATAACTACTAAACATAAGAAAAGAAAAGCTAAAGCACCTGCAATAAAAAAACCAAAGAAGGTTGCAAAACCTACTTAGCCTATATTACAACTAGGGCTAGCACAAGGGACACTAAAAAAAAGGCTAAGGAAGTAGCCAAATCAAAGGAGAAGAGAGATAGTTAGGCTAGCAAGAGTGAAGAATCTCAGAAGAGACCGAGGAGAAAATATGTCACTCCAGCTAAATCTGATGAAGAGAAGACTGAATCTAATGAGAACAACTAGTTTGAAGTTGTAAGTTACAGTTCTTCTTCATATTTAGATAAATTATGTGAGAATATTAGAAATCATGCTTATTTATCTAGATTCTCTCATATTGAGTTTGATAATCTTGGGAAGATTGAAAAGAAACAAGTTGAAGAGGCAGTATATGCCATGATGACAATATTTAAAAAGGTTCCTCTTGAACTTGCCAATTCCATACCCAAGAGCTTTTATGAGAGAGTTGAGTAGAAGTGGCACTATTTTTTGAATACTAAAAAAGAAGAAGAGAGAAACAACACTTTCCTAGGTAATGCCAAAAACTAAGGGTGCAATGGAAAAATCCATTACAAAACATACTAGAAAATTTGCACCAAAATACAGGGCATTTAGTATATTGCAGAATAACATTGAGGATGTTGTACAAAATACTACTTTGATGTGGAAATAACTATATGGTTTGAGAACATCCTAGGCAATATTGAATACAGGGCATTCAGTATATTGCATAATAACATTGAGGATGTTGTACAAAATGCTACTTTGATGTGGAAATCACTATATGGTTTGACAACATCCTAGGCAATATTGAAAGCACCTATTGAGGTAGGTGAAGAAAAAGAAGGAGAAAAAGAAGATGACACTGAACAAGATATAGTTGAGGGGAAGCATGAACATGAGCATAGACACACATGCACTAGCTGAGGATGAGCAACCAATATAATAGAGTGTACCAAATACACTAGTTCCAAGTGCTAGTCCTCCACATGAGTTGAACAAAGAAGATGGCATTGTAAAGATAAAAGATGTTTCTAATACTATCACTCAAAACATCAATCCCCTCATAGAGGATGACTTGAAGAAGATACTAGTAGAATCCACCACCCAGGCTAAAATTTGGCAGAATCTTGTACTGGTGAGTATTATGAGATTGAGAAGGCAAATAAGGTATTTTTAGGTGAGGAAATATAGAAACAAATTTCACCTTCCTCTCCTCAACTCACAATGATACAACCAACATTACCCCTTGTGGTATATCAAAGGAAGGAGACAACTACTTCTACCATCAGTACAATGGTACAAAGTACTCCAATCTCAGCCACTATAAAGGAAAGCATATATGACAAGGGTGAGATAGATGGAGAGACGAAAGATGAGATAGAAAATAATGAAGAAACTCAAATTAAAATAGGTCAGGTAGATACTCCTACACCTACAACACATAATCAAGGTGTTGCTGATAATACATAGGAAGAGAAGGACACAACTAAAGATAGTGCATGCAAAGTAACATATGTCAAGCATACCATATAAGATAGTGCATGCCAAGTAAATAGTGAGTGTTGAGTCACTTAGATGACAAAAAGATAGTATGTTTTGAATGATTCAAGTGTCGTGTAGGCAATTCATGCCGAGTCATTTTGATGTTGAGTGACAACATTGAAGTTACAGTTAGTGTCGAGCACCAAGGACTTCAGATGCCGAGTAATATAGTTTTGACATAGTTGTTTGTATTGGAAAAAACTACTATGTAAATCATTTTTTAGCCCACTTAAGTATTGTTTTACGATTTTTGTTGATAAGGATGAATCTTAATTGTGAATCCCTATACATTACATGCATCCAATCAGAAAAAGGGAAGGTTTAAGTGGCAATATAGGTGAATCACTACCGTTGATTTATACCTAACCCTAAATCACCTAGGTCTTTTTAAGGAAGATAAAACCATAAACTTTAAAGTCATGAAAAGGAATGCTAAGGATAACTGAAGAGAGTTTGCATGTGCAAACAAAAGCATTCATGGTGACTAAGGTGTTATGAATTGAGTTACATTGCAAAATTAGTTAGAAGGAGAATAGAGGAAAGGAAACAGAGGACAACAAAGGTACATCTAATCATAAAGGAACAAGTACACATCAGTATAGAGGTGACATGACATCAAGCAATAGAGTGCTAAGTGAAGGATCATTGTTGAGACATTTTAATAGGTGAATTAGTTAAATCTCTTAACAGGGTAGTCCTAACAGGATATTGTAAATCCTTTAACAAGTGCTTACTTCATTATAAGTTAAAGTTCTCTTATCAAACACACTTTTAGTAGGGTGTTTACATCCTTTAACAAGGTAAGATCTAACAATTTTATAAGCCTTTAACAAGGCAAACCTTTCACAAGGTAGATCATGTTTCATGGTCAAACATTGTAACCTTCATTGGATACACTTTATTACTACACTAGTAAAGATTTGTGGGTATCATCCCCACCCCAATTTTACCTTCTCCTTGGAGGGTTTATGGGTAACCAATAATATTGTGTCATACATGTGTTGAATATTTACTCAACCTAATCCTTGATACATCATAAAGTACATAGATACATCTACCTAATCAGCTTTTAGTCTTAAGTTATATATTTTCACCTTCCTTCTAGGTTGTTCCTCATCCTTATCTTTTTCTTCTGCCTCCAGCCGGGATCTATATATAATCTAAGCACTACATCTTGCACTTATGTTAAGGATAAAACTCTAAAAATCAAAAAACATGAATACAAAAATGGCATAGAAATGAAATGTAAAGTGATAAAAGAATTTTCTTAAATAAAAATAAAATATACATCTAAATCATTACAAAATACATCTAATAGAGAGTAGTCATTTCTTAGTTGAGAAAACATAACTTAAGCAACATGATTATCAGTCTATTACATTGAAGGGAGTTTTACTAACTTAGCTACATAAAAATACAAAATTAATAAACCCACGATACTCTATAGGTGTAAAAGAGGCTCTCCATCATTTTGAATGTCCATCAAGTCCAAAATGGATGGTTCTTGAACCTCCAAACTCTGCTCGAACTCATTCTCCAAGCTCCAACACCATCTTCCATAATGAATTTGTCTATCCAATCATATTGTCTTGGTATGTGATATTTATGTGGTGGGTAAAAGTTAAAGGAAGACCTCAAAACATCCTCAGGATAATGAGATGTAACATATGGTTGAAATTCTAGAAAATCTAAACCATCTCTAATTTAAATGGAGTCCCTATATTGAAAAATTGATTTATGTATGTCCTCCTTATCTACCTATATTAGCTAATTCATCCACTCTATGATTTCCCTCTCATAATATATGATTGATAGCAATCTTGTAAAAGGGCTAAAATAGTAAGAAGGCTCTAGATAAAATTGAGTCCAGACTCCAATTAATAAAGAATCCTTTCCTTATAAAATTTATTATAATTGTAGAATTTTTTTCAATCTCTACACTCTTGCAACTTAGAGTTTTACACAGTTCTATTCCTTTAGCTAAAGTGATTAATTTTGCCCAATTATTAGTTCATATTCCTATATATCTTACTAACTTTTCTATATTCATGCCTTCTGAGATATGGATGCTATAACCAATTCTTTCTCTTCCTAGATTCCCTCTTGAACCTACATCAAAATTGAGTTCAAACCAACGCTCCATGGGTGGTTTCCATTAGCACATCTCTCATTTTCTTTTTGATATCCCCACCAATCCTATAAAAAGGGGAAATTTTAGACCTATCCACTTGCCTCTCATTTTCTCATCTCAAGGGGACATTATAGCCTCGTTTTGTTTATTCAAAACCAACTATTGTTAAATTCAAAGAAAAAATTATTAATTTTAATTATAAATTTTTCCACACTCATCTTCCTATCTTGAAAAATTCTTCGATTGCATTCCTTCCATAACTCCCACAGGACTATGGAAGATGCAGATATCCATAAAGATATATAAATACTATCCTTTCTCAAGAGGGGCCAAGCCTATAGCATATCTATAATAGTTCTTGAAAATGTTGATACCCACCCCAATTGTGAAAAAAGTCATTTCTAGTATCTACATGAATAAGAACAATGCTAAAAAAGGTGGTCAATGGACTCTTCTTCATTTTTGCATAAAGGAAATCTACTTAGGCCTTGGTATCTCATTTTCTTAAATCTTTTTGAGGTGAGAACCTTCCTATTTAAAACTAACTAGGTGAAAAACCTTGTCTTAGGAAAATAATCTTTATTCCAACATAATATTGTAGGGAGGAAGTCCTTTGTGCTCGTCTAGAGAGACCTAATACCCCTCTTTTGAGTTGTATCCCCCACTCTTTCTTCCATCACACATCAATTTTTCCTTGCCAAAATTAAAATTCACTTTCATGTTTGATAACGTTCTTTTTCAATCTTATTCTTCCTTAGGTGTGAAGTTCATGTCCCTAAAATCCTTCCACTTCTAAGCTTTCCCTCCATCCTCAAAGGTCACATAATCTCTAGCTCTTTTCCCTCAGCTAGCTTTAAGTGTCAAGCTTAATTGGGCTAGTTTACCATCCTGTTTCTAAGCACGATATCCTCCCAAATAGTCTTGCTTAAAGAGAGCTTCTTCCCCCATCTCCAAGTTCAATGTTTGTTTATCCTAGATGAGGATCTAGAATCCATCATGAAGTTCCAAATTCTTGATCCTCTAGGTGGTGATTTCTCCTCGAATATACTGATCGGATCAATATTTCTTAGATATTTTTTTATTAGGATCTTCTCCTACTTGAGCTGTGGATTCATGCACATTATTAATACTATTTCATCTCCTAAAGCTTTACTTTGGACTTTGATGTCCTTGATCCCTACACATACCTTGTCGAAAGCTAATATGGAAATTTATTTCTTTTCCCCTATTCCCTACCAAAAGAAAGTGCTAAGGAGTCTAGTGATTTTATCCCTAATTTTTTCAAGAAGATCAATACAAGATAATTGGTAAATAGGTTGTGCTAAAAAGATATATTGTATCATCATTGCTCTGCCCATAGAAGAGAGTCATTTTCCTTTTTAGGAATTCATTTTTATTTTGATTTTTTTTGTAATTTGGTTGCACATTTTTTTTGAATGTTCCCCTTTATCTAAAGGGAGACCCAAGTATTTACAAGGTAAACGTCCTCTTTTAAAATTCAAAATTTGATAAATCTATTGCTCCATATTAGGATGTGTATTAAAGAAAAAAACTTATGACTTCTTAGGGTTAATCTCTTAAATTGATGCACTAGTGTATTGAATTAATATTGTTTTATATGATTTTCCTCCTCTATGGTACTTTCTTTATAAAGAATAACATCATCAACAAACTATTGATGGGTTGTCAGATTCAGGTCACTAGTGATCCTTATTCCTTTAATAGTCTTCTCATAATTGGAATTTTTTATTGATCATCCTAATGCTTCTATCATTAAGATGAAAGGAAAAGGCGATATTAGGCCCCCTTATCTAAGTCCCTTTCTTATTCCAAAAAAGCATATGGGTGATTCCTTTTCTAGTATTTTTGGGAAGGATATACATTCAAAGATCAAATTCACGCATTATTTTGCAAACCCAAAGGATTCAAGGAATTTCCTCAAAAAGCTTCACTCCACTCTATCATTTTCTTTTTAATGTCTATATTTATTAAAATAATAGGCTCTTTATTTTTTTGAATGGTATGTATGGCCACTTGGGCAATAATTACTCCATTGAAGATGGGTCTAACCTATACAAATCCTATTTGTTCCTTGCTAATCAATTTTGGGAGAAGATTTTGGGTTCTCATTGCCAAGGTATTTATGAAAAATTTATAGAGAATATTGCAAAGTGTCATGGGATGATAATCATTAAAGGTCTCAGGTTTCTCCTTTTTTGAGATAAGGGCGATAATGGTATCATTTAGCTACCTAAGTATCCCAAGCTTTTTACTCCTCAAAAGCCTCTGTTACCTCCATCCCTATGAAGTTCTAACATTTTTAAAATAAATATGCTAGAAATCCATTCAACCCTAGATATTTATCTAATATTTTCTTGAGGGACACACTTACTTCCTCAGAGGTAAGTTTTCCCAACAATGTTTTATTTTGGTCTTTCGATATGAAATTTGAGATGTTCTTAATGGTGCTTATTTGAGCCCCTAGGTTATGTTTACCATTATTATTGAATATTTATTCAAAGCATTTTATTGCCTTTTTTGCAATATCATTTGGGTCCTCCATTATTTTCACATCCTTTTTTTGAATGGAAGTGATTCTTGTTAGAAATAGGGATTACTGAGGGGGGCGGGAGGGGGAGGGCAGGGTGGGTGAATCAATAATCTACAAACTTTAGTCGCCAACTGGATATTATTACTTACTTTAAACCACACACAAAAAAGAAATAAAGTAATGCTAAATAGTAACAGTAACAATGTGGCTAATCTCTGGTTTTTGTCCCAGCTTTTGGTCTTTTTTGCTAGTTGCGGTTAATGGTTTTTGTTTTTGGTCCTCTTTACTGGTTTTTGTCTAGTCTTTAAACTAGGTTCCATGTCCTTGTAAAACCTGGGTACTTTTATTGGATTTTTTTGTGGTTTTAGGTCCCTGTAAAACCTAATTTTGATGTTGTTTCTTAGTAGGTTTCAGGTCCTTGTAAAACCTGGTGGACTTTAATGTTTTATCTTTTCAGCTTTTGTTAAAGGGTTTTGGGGTCCCTTCAAAACCTATTTTTACCATAATCTAAAATAGTAACAATGCACAAATATAACTAATAACACCATATTTTGTTAACTAGAGAAACCCTGGCCAAGGGAAAACCCTGGTGGGGATGATACCCACTAGATAATATACTAATATATAAGTTCCTTGTTAGAGGATGGGCCCTGTTAGGAGTGAATGGGAAAATTTAGTATAAGGTGTCCCTGTTACGAGACTTTGAATCCCTATTAGGAGATTCCAACCCTGTTAGGAGTTGTGGTACAATGTATGCATGAAGAGCCCACTACCCAAACATGAAATTTCAATTACAAGAAGAGCTCACTGCTCAAAAAAATAATTTACTATTATATCTCTTCTTTGATTGATCTTTGATTTTTAGCTTGATCTCAGATCACCAGATAGCTCATATAAAAAATTTCATATATTGCTTTCACAAGAGTTTTCTCTTTACAATTTGCAATTCACAATTACACAATCTTTTTCAAGATAGCACTCTCTTATTGCAAAATGTACTTTGCATAAATACCATGCTTTTACAAAAATTGCGGCTAGGTTAACTAAGACCACAAACAAATTTTCCAAGTTAGAGTAAACATCTAGAATGTCGGCCCTAATTGGACAAGTAACTATTTTTCTTCAATTCCATTGTCATGCTCTATGTTATGTACAGTCTGTACTTACTTCCAAGGTTATACATATCATAATCAACATGTATACTATCTCCATGTACCTTTGCTAGTCATAATATGATGTCAACAACATGTTATAAACAAAACAATACACTGTTGTAAACCAAATTCTATACTTCAACAATTTTCTGATTACCAAACATTAAGTATCTTTATTTCTAAGGTTTCTTGTTAGCATGTACATCATGTGTTTCCATAAATGACAAGAATTACATATCACTATTAGCCAATTGTCAACATTCTCCCCGTTTGGCATTGATGGCAATGAAATAGGGAAAATTGGCTAAGTGACAAAAACGTAACATAAACAACATATAAAAATTACATCTATTACAACTTATTCAACTTTACATATGCTTCCCCTTGCAATATACTTTACTACTTTTATTCACATTGTATCTCTCCCTTTTTTGACATGCGTGCAATTTTCACATGTATCTCTCCCCCTTTGACATCAATGACAAATATCAAAATGTCAAGATTCTATCCAAAAATTGTCAAAAACTATTGTCTTCCGTATGTTGATATGATCTTCATACAATCATAAAAAATAACCTTCAAACTATGCATATCTTTGGTCCATGTTTCCTTGGTAGACTCAACTGAGGTGAGAATTGCACATAAGGCATATGATGCAATCTCAACTACATTAATATCTAAATACAAAAAGTTTGAATATGTGTCCTTGGCCTTGAAACTTTCATCTAACTATTTCTCAACAAAGGATAATTTTAGAGCAATAGATTTTCTAAAATCAGATGTCCTTTTCAAAATTTACTCTTTTTTAATTTCTAGTTTCTTGATGTCGCTATGAATACTAGCAACTTGACCTTCAAAATCATCTACTTTACAAGATGGATGTTGGATCTAGCTATATAAAGTCTCTAGCTCACTCATTTTTAACTCTATCTGACCATCAATGTCTTTAGTCAGCTTGTATGATAGGGTACACTTAATATACAAAGTTTTCCCTTCCTACTAGCATTTGTGAAGTTCTTTTATACAAGTATCAAGATTAACTAAGTCATTCTTGACATTCTGATAGATGGTGCTAAAGAAGTTAGCATCATGGAAAATTTGTGCCTTTGCCTCTGCAACATTCAACAAATTTGTAAACTCTTCATCAAAAGATTTTAGCACAGTTTGTGCTCTTTGTTTGGGATCTATTTCAATGTGTTGAATTGCCAATGTACTATGCAATCTGTTTATAATTTCCATTAATGTTTTCTGCAAACTTTTTACTGTCTTATTTTCATATAAGTTTGGATAGGGATAAGATCATATTTGTTTGATCATCATCATCAATAGCCAAACTGGCAAGAGAGAGCGGAGTGGATGAACTAGCTGGTTTAGTCTCATCCTCCCTCTATTTCTTTACTACTTCTTTTGTTCTTTTCTCTTCTTCTTCTTTCTTTTCCTTTTCCTCACTTTCTCTCTTCTTGTCCAATCTTTTATTTTCATTTTCTTCAGTTTTCATTTTCTTTTCTTCATCTACAATTCTTTATTTTCTTCATCTTCCTTTCTTTTCTTATCTTCCTCATGCAATTTATGCTTGGCTTCCTCTATTTTCTTCTTTTCTTCTTCTAGTAGCCTCTTTTCTTCCTCAATTTATCTCAACTTATCCTCATTATCCTTGGTGTCTAGATCATTTGGTTTAGAACCACCAAATGGATTGGTATCATCAATGTTAACTATAACATTAGTTTAATCAATCTGCACAGTGTCACCACTTATTGATACTTCCAAGGTTCTAGGAGTTGGAGGAGATGTTGTCTCTGTCAACATGTCATTGATTGCCATTACAGACTCACTTCTTAACTTACTCTTTTCTCCAATCATAAATAGAATAAGGTTATTCAATAATCTTTTAATTTCATCTTCATCATCAGTCTTGCAAATGGTTCTGAGCATAGACTTCTGAAGTGCAAGGTCTTCTTCCCTTGCAAGAGCCTTCTTTTTAATGAGTCTCTCATAGAGTTTGTAGTTTATAATGCTCTCAAGGTCCTTTAGTTTCAAATTATTAGCCACAATATATCTTATAGTAGATATATCTATCTGATCTTTCTCAAAATTGTTGTACAGATCATAAAACTTGTTCATCTGAACAAAATCACCTTCATTTGCAATAGTTATATTGATCCTTTCTATCTTTGGCTTCCAAGGTTGTCGAGCTTTTCTTGCTACTTGCTTAGGTGGAGTCACCTTTTCTGGTTGTTTTCTATCATGTTCCTCATCTTCTTCATCACTCAAGTCAACTGTCAACAATGTTTTCTATCTCTTTCCTGGTCTTGTGGCTAGCTATTTGATTCTCTTTGTCTTTGTGGACACTACTTCCACTAATCTTTTAGATTTTCTCTTTGGTTCACTGGGCTGAACATTGGACACTGTTGCATATGGAATGTTGTGTTCCAAAAATGTCTCAGCAACTGGTATTGAAAAAGGTTGTATGTTTAGTATACCTTGCTTCATTATCTATCTTATAGCCTTAGATTCACTCTCTATCATTCTGGCCTTTGATAGTGCCTTTTTCATTATAGATTCAACCTTCTTGTGTGATGCCTTCTCTAAGGTTGCTTGATGAGGTTGTTGTGTGATCTCATCATATGTGAAAAATCTATATTCTACTTTATCTCTATCTAAATCTAGTAACAAATCAATAAAACCAACTACAACATCATCATTCAATTCATAGCTCAAGGGATCAAGAAATATCTCCTAAGGTTCCATTGCTTGAATATATGTATGATTTGTATCAACTTGAATAAAAATGTCTTCCTTGAATCTTTCCACAATTTCTAGTACAATTCTAAATCTTTGTTTCATTTCATTATAAAATGTTATCATTATTAGGTTGCCACTGTCCAATATCTTGTCTGTAGGATACCTTCTACATACCTCTATAATTTTTTGCATAGTGCATATGTTACTACTCATTATATATGTGACTAATAAGTAAGGAAATATCTTAAGTACATGAAAGAATATGTGATTGATTAAAGCATCAAATCTAACCACACCATTCTTTATTCTCTTAATCTTTTCTAGGTTCTCTAGGAGTTGCATTCTTAGTATTTCACTAAGATTCACTTTCTCTTTCTCTACACATATCTTATATGCTACATATATGAATCCTACTAAAAGTTCATCAATCTTTGAACTTGCACAAACTAAATAAGAAATAATTCTACTTAGAAATCTCACATCATCTTGCTTGATGGTGCTGATGACCATAGCCTTGCCATTGTACACTACCTTAGTATAGCTTTCAACTTTCTTTTTAACCATTTTCTCACATGCAGGTACACTGCCTTATTTGCTAAGACTAGTTACCTCATGAATAAGGTCAACATAAATGTCTACTATATTATCTTGCATCCATGGTTTTCCATCGTGTATCCTACTCAATATAATCTCTATCCATTGATATGTGTCTAATTCATGGTAGAAATGATACTTAAACAAGTCTAATTCCCTTAGATGTTCAAATTTGAGCTTCATAGTCATGTCATGGTTGAAAACCAATTCCATATCTTTGTTGATGAATTCACTACCAATTGACTCAAACTTTCTATTTGAATAACTTCCTACATCTTCAAGAAAAGCTATGTTGTTCAGAGTGATAGACGATGTAGAGTTAGGGTTTCCTTCATTAGGTTTTATAGAAACAATCTTTAACTTAGGTCTATCCTCATTCTCAACACTGTGTACTAATAACAAATTCATGATTCTATCAATTATGAATTTTTACTAAACAAATTTGAGGAAAAATGATAAATTACCTCTTTCAAAAAATAGGGTTTGCTTTGACATCACTTTGACAAGTTGCTTTAGAATGCTCTTCACTTTGGATGTTTTTGCAATGAAGTGAAAAACAATTATGTACTCCATTTATCCTATCAACTTTAACTTGTATTAATTGTGTAGTTTTCAAATATGAAAAAGTTTTCAATTACATTCTATACTCAAATAACTCTTTAGAATCATCTATCTGATCTTTAGATGTCACTCGAGGTTTACTATAGCCTCCTTTCATCATGACAAACATTCTCAAAACTTTGAACTACAAAATTCTCTACAAAAACACACTTTTCATATTTTGTTACAAAATCAACCTTTACTATAATACTAGTAACTCTAAATTCTTTCATAAATACTTTAGATGAGCTCCAAATTACAAGCAAGCTTAGGTACTATCTAATCATAACTGGATACACCTTTTCCCAACTTCACTACCTCTAATTCGGCTTTTAAGAGAAGTTCTTAAAATTTGATGTTGTGAACAAGCTTAATTCAACTTAATTGAATCAAACTCAACAACTGACTTTGATCTTCCTATCTTGTCATTTTATAGCTTTTCTTTTGAGATATCTACTCCTTTCACAAATGCTTCATTAAGTTCTTCTCGAAGTTCACTAGCAATATTTATGTGTTTCTCATTGTCATTGTTAGTTCCAAAGTTCCTTCTATCATTTTTGATGTTCTTTCATCATTCCTTTTGTTCCTAAAGTTTCTTCCATTATTTCTTCTAACTCCAAAGTTTCTGTCCATTTTGTAGTACTTTTCTGTGTGTTTGAAGTTATTGTATAACTAACATATTAGTGCTTTGCTTCCAAGATTCTGGTGATCATCAGGTGCACAAAAATTCCAAGCAATGTGTCCTAAGTTGTTACACTTATAACACATGATCTGTCCTCTATCTTCATAAGATCTTCCTTGTCTTGATGTCCTCTCATTAGATCTTCTTCTATTTGCAGGGTTAGTATTTCTAGACATTACACTATTTCTTCTATCATTATCATACTTAGGTTTCCTACAATCAATTGCATTATCACCCATACCATGACAATTATGACAATAAAAGTCCTTAACATGATTAAATGATTTATTAGTACAATCTCTTTTCATATGAACTATTTCATTACTTAAAATGTACTTCCCTCTAAATCTATACCTAGTTTCCTTAGGAGTCTCCACTTGCTTTGGTTCATCTAAGATTTTAGCTTCCTTATTTTTCTCAACTTCTTTAGGTTTCTTGAAAGATCTAGATTCAATCTTATCATTAGATTTGTCTTTTTCTTTTGGATATGATATAATCTCAAGTTTCTTTGTAGACATGTTAATTAGATAACCAAGACCAATCTTATCATAAGTAGGTCTTTGTATTGATATTGAATCATCAAGCTTTTCTCTACTAGAATAAAGCTTCTCAAGCTGCTGTTTACACTATGTCAATTCACCTTTCACAATAATATTGTACGTATGGAGTTCTTTATGATCTTCTTTTAATGTTTCAAACTTAGATGTTTTATTTGCCAAATTTGTTCTTAGATCTACATTTTCAGTCTTTAAATCAAATTCAATTTTGCTAGGATCATTTCTCAAAGTCAACTTTAGATTTGTAATATTTAACTCATGCTTCAAGATCTTTTACTCTATCTTCAACTTTGAATAGCCATCATAACTAGTTCCAGATTCGGTAGACTCAGGCTTGGATTTGAGATGTTCAAACTTTTTCTTCAATTGACCTATGTATACTTTGGAGTCTTCATATATGTCCCTTAGCTTATCTCTTTCTTTAGTAAGGAGATTAATTTGTTCAATATCTTCTTCAAGGTTCTTCATCAACTATTCCATATCCATAGGGATCGTACTTAAGCTGTTAAGCCTCTTCAAAGTAAATACGCTCTAATACTAATTGTTAGAAATAGGGATTACTGGGGAGGAGGGGTGAATCAGTAATCTATAAACTTTAGTTGCCAACTAGATATTATTACTTACTTTAAACCATGCATAACAAAGCAATAAAGTAATGCTGAATAGTAATAGTAACAATGCATAAATCTAACTCATAACACCATATTTTTTAACTAGGGAAACACTGGCCAAGGGAAAACCCTAGTAGGGTTGATACCCACTAGATAATATATTGATATATACGTTCCTTGTTAGAGGATGGACCCTATTAGGAGTCAATGAGAAAACTTAGTATAAGGAGTCCCTACTAGGAGTTGTGGTACAATGTATGCAAGAAGAGTCCACTACCCAAACATGCAATTTCAACTACAAGAAGAGCTCACTACTTAAACAAGTAATTTACTATAATTTACTATTATCTCTATTCTTTGACTAATCTCTGATCTTCATCTTGATCTCGGATCACCAAATAGCTCATATAAAACTTTTCATATATTACAATTTGCAATTCACAACTACACAATCTTTTTCAAGATAGTGCTCTCTTATCGCAAAATGTCCTTTTCATAAATACCGTGCTTTTACTCAAATTGATACTAGGTTGAATAAAACCACAAACCACTTTTTCAAGTTAGAGTAAACATCTAAGATGTCGGCCCTAATTGGACAAGCAATTATTTTGTAAGCAAAACAAT
Source organism: Cupressus sempervirens (assembly GCA_028749045.1). Taxonomy (NCBI): domain Eukaryota; kingdom Viridiplantae; phylum Streptophyta; class Pinopsida; order Cupressales; family Cupressaceae; genus Cupressus; species Cupressus sempervirens. The sequence continues at coordinate 264,987,665 of CM053787.1, read as the reverse complement.
TCTTTCCTTTAATTCCATTGTCCTACTTCTTCAAAACATGATTATCTCTATTCCATATAGTCCATACTGACTTTTGAGGTTATACACATCATCATCAACATGTATAGTATCTCCATGTAACTTCTCTAGACATAATATGATGTTAGCAACATGTTATAAAAAAAACAATACACTATTGTAAACCAAATTCTATACTTAGACAATTTTCTAATTACCAAACACTAAGTATTTTTATTTATGAGGTTTCTTGTTAGCATGTACATCATGTGTTGCCATAAATGACAAAAATTACATATCACTATTAGCCAATTGTCAACAGTTATATTATCCATTCTACTTTATTTTGTATTATCGTAAAATCCCCTACATCTAGTCATGCTTCTCTTGATTTTTATCTCCAAAATAATTCCTCTTTGGTTAAGATGTTATCATAATCCTTCATTAGGCACTTCTCTCTTTCATATAAGACTAAACTCGTCCCTTTCTATATAACCTCCTTGTTTAGATTCTCCAATTCTTCTTCCAACTCATCCTTATTTTCAAAAATATTCCCAAAGTGTTCAAAATTACATACATTAAGCCTTTTCTTCAAAAAAATTAGTATGTTAATCACTTGATAAATTTTAGACCCAAATTACACTATTGCATTCCACTATTTCTCTACAATCTTTAGAAAGCCCTCACCCTTGAACCACATTTGTTCAAATTTGAAAGGACAATTGTCCATCTTTTTATCCTTTCTGCTGTATAATTCAATTGAGTAGTGATCCGAACCTAAGATGGGTTTCACTTTTGATTCTAGAGTAAAGAGAAGCTCTGACATTTCCCCCATTAAAAGAAATATATCTACTTTCTCTATAATATAGTTGAATCATTTTCTCCTATTATTCCAAGTATAGCTATCTCTAGAAGTGAGAATATCTATAAGTCCATTCTTATTAATCTATTCATTAAAATATATTGTTGTTTTAGGGAGTTTATGAGTTCCACCCCATTTTTCTTATGTCTTATTATAGTATTGAAATTCCCTCCTATGATTGAAACCACTTATTTACAAATAATTAATTTCTCTTCAATCTTTTTCTAGATTCTGATATTCTCCAAATTTTAAATAAGGTCATACACATTAATAATCTTGAATCTAAACCTTATTTGGGAGCTTCTTAATAAGTCACAACTCTAGTTTCCATGATCTTCAAAAGATATTATGGTCAGAAACCTTAAGTCCCATATGAAAGCTAAACCTCCTTAGGCTCCTCTAGCTGGAGATCCCCATATTAACCTATATCCTAGCTTCTTTTGTAAACCCTCTAGATCATTACCATTTTTCTTTTTTTCTTGTAATAACATGAGTTAATCTTTTGTTTTTGATATGAAACATTTTAAGTCCTCCTACTTGTTAGGGGCATTTAAACCCCTAACATTCTAAGTTAGGACATTTATGGTGACTTGGGAAGAATCTTCCCTTTCCCTACATTAAAGGTATTGGCTAATTTAGATTCACCATGAGCACACCCATCACTCATTCTTAGTTCCGATCAAGATTTTCTACCTCTCTCTTCTTCTTTTTTTGTACAGTTAGGAATATTCTTGTCTGAGTCGTGGCTATTCTCATGTGTTCCTAATCATTTAGCTCCTGACCATCTAGTTCTACTACCAATTATTCCACTTCCACTTTATCGATCGAATCATCATCTTTCAGAATGTCCTTGATCAACAATTCCTTTTGTCTCATTAGTTCTTCCTCAAAAAAATTTTATTCTGCAAATTCATTTGTTAGTTAATTAACTACAAACTCATATAAATGCTCAAAAATGATCCTAACCTCTTCCTCTACTCTATCTTGGCTATTGAGTTACTCATTTTAAGGACATGATGGACATAATGTTTCATCTTGGTTGTCTATGCCATTATCTAGGCAAGTCCCTCCCTTGTAATTTTCTCTCTCTCCTTTGACTAGTTTCACTTTTGAAGCATCCTTCCTCATTAAGTATTAATGTTATGTCTTTCTGAGGCTTTTCCCTTTTAGAGTCCCCTCTTGGCTCAATGGTTTCTACCTCCATTTTTATGCTAAGATATTTCTTTTTACTACCCTCAACCCTTATTTTTTCTACAACTATCTGTAACTTTGGTTGGGCTAAAAGAGGGACATTCTTGATGAATCATGAAGCCTCCCCTCTCTAATCTATAGAGATAACTATAACCTATTGGAATAACTATAACCAATACAATGATCAATGAATCTAGCTATTACTATGTTGTCATTTATGTCAAGGAAAAGAAGGGACCATTGACATATAATTTTACACCCATGCTTGAGGTATGACCTTCAACCGACCTTGTGTAACATGGAAACAATCTCCAAGTGTGGAACTTGCACTTTGGGGATGAATCTTCAAAAATGGTCAAATTCCTTACAATCAAGATCCACCTAACTACAATATTTGAGGAAAAAGGAGAAGGAATACATGAAAAATAAATGATGAAAGGAAAAGATGATGCATCAAATTGAATTTTGGTTACTCTCTTTGCCTAGGACTATATTATGCATTAATAAAACCCTCAAAACATACACAATTCTCAAGTCTATTATTATTTCCTAAAGAATCGTATGTAGATCAAAGCTAATGAGATGTTACAAGGAAGATGAATTCACTTATATAACATTCATAAACAAAGTAAATACAACACACTAACTTCAAAAAATTATAAGGAAACATTTTGCATAAGGAAAATAACATGCACAAAATATAAAATGTTGTGAATAAATAAAGACAAAATTATATTATTGCAAGGCATGAAGAAATTACATATACAAAGCATAAATGTTACTACAAAGAACTAGAGGAAAAATATTATAGAAGAAAGCTACAAATATGTATAAAGTTATCTTTTAAAGAGATCATAAATAACTCAGTTGCAATAGTTCAGTTTGAACTCCAACCTCAATGGAGTTAAGTTACAAATGTATAATCAAGAAATATCTAATAAAATTTGATTCTATTTGTACATTTGATCATAGAAATGATAAAGAACAACTCGAAATGAAGACACTTGTAGAAGGAAAATACAACCCAAGTAGAATAAATCAGATAAATCTGATTTCCATGTGTATTGTTGGAGTTCTTTCTTGTAAAGAACATATTAGGTGGATTTAAACCTAATACTGAGAAACAAAGACAAGGACAAGCCTAAGGATGAGCTAAATCCTATATTCAACAAGGCTAAATCTCAATTCTGGACCAATATTAATAGATTCATCAAAGCTCACTTCACTTTAGGCTCTATTAAGCCAAGTTGGGCAAACCTAAGGGGTTTATCTTATTATCTTGGTACTTTTCTTTGCAAGACTATCCCCTATAGCAGAAATAGTCAATATCTTCTATGATTTGCTAACAAACCTTCCAACTACAATAGCCAATTACAATTTAAAGAAAGCATAGCAAATAATCCATGACCTACACTTCTAGCTCTTCAATGCATGAAAGTAAATTGATTTATTGTTGTGATTGTTATGTAAAAAGGTGAATCAACAATGTACTCTTGAACTTTACAATGGACTAGTGCTTTATCCAGTGGGATATAGAGTCAAAGATTAGCAGGTTTAGGCCTTTTTTAATCAACTTGTGATTGAAAATGTCAACATTAAACTTTTAGTTTCATTCTAATTCTCATCCTTTCCATAAACCCTAAACCTTATCAACGACAGAAAGCAATTACTTGATTCTTTAAATTAGCAACAATCAATAAGAGACATACAACCTTTTGGATTGCATTAAACTGAAAAGAAACTTTTCCTATTTAGTCCCAAAGCTATAGATATATGAAAAAGAGACAAAACTTGAAAGATAATGATATTGAAGGGTAAATCCTTCAATTTAAATCTTAACACTGCAAATAAAACTCATAGTATGACACAAAGATAAAACCATTGGTCCCAAATATTCCTTTTGTATTCAAGTATGCATACATGTGAACTCATTCAGATTATTACAAAACAAAATGGATGGACTGCAAAATAATACATGACACATAAAAATTCTACAAACAACCAACCTCTACTTCTCATCTTGGGAATCCATATATAGGATTGCAACAAGCTATAGATGAGAGGATGACACATGTCAAAATTTTAATGGAAAAAAAAAAATTTGGAAGATGGGAACCACAAATTTTACAAAACAATCTCCCAGAAGATCTATCAAAAAGATAGGTAGATGAAAAGGTAGAAAAACATTTATATCTATCCTTTA